>JAZGUH010000726.1:525000-743735 GCA_037893225.1 Hippasteria phrygiana
CTGCACTTGCCAGGCGATGAAACACTATTCTGTCCAATCATAAGCCGTGCTGCACAATAAGGCCTGCGAACTTAAATTCCATCATTCACCACCTGCGATTAACTGCAACTGTTCTTTAGCTTCGCATTTGCGTCGCATTTAATTAGGGTTAGTTTTTGAGTTCTAAATACTGCTTAAAAATAAACAGTCCTCCAAAACGTAATATTTATAACCCAACCAATGGATAGATCAATCAAATTTTCAATAACAGTACAAAATGGAATATATAGGATTTCAAAAGAATTCACACGATTCCCACTAGCACTGCATGAAACTCTTTAAAATTAGGCTTTCAACAACTGGTCACACGGAATGTTTTCAGGGTTTGTACACCCCGAATATACAGTCTAGAAACGTGTCGTCATTCAGCACGCTGTAATTTCATTTTCAATCGCGAGCCAAGGAGCCTGACAAGATTTGAATATTACGTAAGAGCATGAGCTATATGGCAGTCATTGATCGTTTTCAGCGCGGCTACATCGGACGTCTAAATTCTGCTTGTCTCACTAAAATGTCTGATTCTAATGGCGTTCAACAATCACACCCCGAGAGGCAATTTTCACGCCTGCTTGAGCCCTTATACTGTTCGGGACGTTTCAGCGATAGTAAATAAAGGTGTATCAGCGGCGCTTAGTGTGTTCCAGTCCCATTTTGACAAGGTTATTGCGGAAAGAAACGAGAAAGCTCTTTTGCAAGTTCAGTCCTTAAAAAGGGCTAATGAGGTACATTTCCGATTTAAAGGTAATCGTATTCTAATCAAAATATTAGCTGGCCTTACGTTTCTAACTTAAGCAAGTTCTTTCTCAAAGGCAAATGACAGAGTACAAGAAACAAACATGTAGGGAACACACATGCATGAGGGGGTGGGTGGAGAAACACAAAAGAAGGATTCAAAGGAAAGTGGCAGTGGGTGAACATCAAAGGGGGGAAGGACAGCAAGGAACAAAGTGTGGTTTGGGAAAGATGAAAGGGGGGAGGGATTGAGGCGAGAGGGATGAAGCTGGGGGAGGGGAACAAAGGAGTGTGGTAAGGGGGAATAGGAGGTGGTAATTAGGCAGTAGAAGGAACAGAGGGATGTGGCAAGGCTTAGCAGGAAAGGGAAAGACATCCAAGTGGGCAAGAAACCCCAAGATGGTTTGCCAGGAGGATTATCTGTAAACAAATGACAATGGGGACAAATTAAGAGTTAATCATTCTCTTCCTGGATGTTGAGACCATGTGGTTCAATAGTCCGAAGACGTTTCATCCACACTGAGGCGAACTGAGTCCTTGCGGTGGCCCAGTGATTCTATGCCCTGTAGAATCATATCAGAAATGGAATGGTTATAGGCAAGTTGAAGTGGTGACCAACATGGCTGTCCATTTTCTTGGTATTCAAAGACGATCGATGGCCATAGAAACGCTTTCGTACTCAGTTTGAATTCAACGAGAAAGTAGTTCAAAGCATAGAAAACGCCCAGAAGCTATTCAAGCAGGGCTCTCCAGCACCCACAGAAGAAAACCTAGGCCTATCAGAGGCGTTTCAAAATCTGCGAAAGAGGAATAAATAAATTCGCCTTGCTGATAAATCCAAGGCAGGCTGGCGAGCTGTGGATGAATATATGAGAGACGAACTGGCAGATTATTTGGAAGACGAGAAGCGTATCCGGTCAGCTCAGTCCCGGGCAATGGCCAAACGGAAAAAGGCGAGGGGTGTTCACCGGCATAAGCCATATCAACAGGATAACCGACAGGCATCCGAGTCTCCGGCTAACCCATATAATCTTTTTCGCCGCTAAGTAGCCAATATACAGCGTGGTTAAAAAAACGACACACTTTTTAATGCAATACATGTATATCTCGGAATTGGGGAATCATGGTAAAATTGTTTTAACATATTAGTCAACTACAACGTCTTTGTTGTATATGGTTCAAAATGTGTTAAAGGTAGTATACGCCATTCGCTTTTCCTGTCATTTTAAGAAATAAATGGATTTGGGGGTTAGTATGTTATAGCGTGCGAGCAAATACTCTAACACTGACCTGTTTGAAGTTTTGTGGGCATAGATGTTTAGAGAAACCATGAAAAACGGAGGAAAAGACGCAAGGCCACAGTGAATCTGCAAAAGCCACGAGATGAAATGCGCCTTCAATTGAAGACGCTGAAATGGGGTACGATAAGTTCTATTCGGATAATTACTTTAGTAGTATAGACAGGACAATTCTGGACACAGACAAAACAAATCGGTCTAAAAATCTGTTTCACAGATTTGGGGACACAGATCACCCCCCCCCCCCCCCCGACTAAAAAATCTGCCTGGCTTTACAAATCTGTTTTGCAGATCTGTGAGACAGATCGCCACCAAATATCCCCGCCTTTGTCTGTCTCAAAATCTCCAGTAAAACATACCTCACGGAAAACCTGGGGAAAAAGGGACAGCTTACGAAAACAAATTACGTTGGTGCCATCAAACAATATCGAAAGCCTAATCATTTCATAATCGTACAAGAAGAATTTAAACAAGTAGATTTCAAAGAAAAATATCCTAAACAATTTATAAACCATTTACGAAATTTCGAGTTGGAGATTTACAGAAATAATGTAGACCCCTTAGAATGTCTTTTAAGGAAGCAAAACAAAATCGTAACGCAATTAATATAACGTTCAAAAGGATTTTAAATCTTAAATTTCAGCTTGTCTTAAAAGTCGCAATGAGAAAAGATACCGACGAGGGTTACATCGAAGATACAACATTGTTTCGTAGCGGTCAAAAGGTCGTGTTTAAAAAAGATGGCATACCATCGCTCGTACAAGAAGAAATCGATGTTATTATTGAAAAAATAACCAAGTTTCAGCGCAATGAAGCGGTTGGTACATCCAAGAGTTAAAAATGCTCTCTATAAATGTATCGAAATATTAACCCCTGAGGGATAATCCTTACAATCCATTACCCGAATACATAGCAGATAAAAAAGCAGTAATCAACGTTTAACAAAAGACCAACAGTGCATCCGTCCACCTACGAAGAAAACGACGGTCTCAATTTTAAAGACGTCAAGTTTCCACCTCCCGTAGACGACATTTGTAAGATTGAAAAACAGAATAATCTTTATATAAACGTTTTTGGATCCGATTGAGATAGCGATAATCATATAATGTACTCTTTGACTCAAAGGTATCGCTAACCCGGGAGAGCCATTTTGCCCTCGGCACTTTTATGAAAAAATAAGCCCTCTCTGTGTACAATTTGTGGCCTCGGAACTGGATCAAAGAAACAACTTTGCAAGCTTCATTCAGTGAAATGTCGTCAGAGATTATAGTCCATGGGCCAGACCAGATATCGGTACCACCTAAGGTGGCAAAACATTACGGGTGCCAAATGCTTTGTAGGATCGACCTAAGTACAAAAACATGTGATAGCATCTCCAAATGAGTAGCTTAGTCTCTTTTTTTTCTTAGTTTTGTGTTTTGCCATTAAGTTACATTATAATAGCATTCTACATGTATGTACATCCCTTAGCATATGGGTTGGGCTAATATTAATTACGCTGTTATTGCACGTGATGTATGACAATAAAATAAAGACAGGCAGTTGGTGAACAATGAAACTTATGTCAGTAGTGCATGTTGATTGTTGCAATCAGTTTTGTTTCCGGGGGGGGGGGGGGGGGGGGGGGTCAGTGGTATGTTACAGTACTCTATCTTGACAACTTATAAATATGCACTATTTCAGTGCTTTCTGCTGAACTATGTAAATCATCAGATACACTGTTGTGTAGTGCCTGTTAGTTGCCGAATTTCAAGCAAGTACTGTTTTTTTTACATCTCCCAACTTGCCCATATGAACCGAACGAGATTCATCGACATTCTCAAACTGGCATCATCAATAATTATTGGGAGCAGTGTTTGTAAAGCCCTGGTTGGTTTTCATGCAATGACAGGTTGCGATACTGTAAAGTGCTTTTGCAGGCCGTGGAAAGTTAAATGCATTACTTACTACTTACTTGGTACTTGGTTGGTATCCTCCAAAACATTCCATCAGGGGAATTTAAGTTTTGTCGCAAAGAGCATTCTTAAAGGAGTCTGGGTTGGTGAGTGCAAATTTTTCAGTGTTCTTGGGAAAAATGAAGAAGCATATGTGTCAGTCCTGGCCTGGTGAAGTTCAGCAGCGTATCCAGCTTTTTGTGCCAGGGAGGGCAAACAACGTCTGAACCGTCTTAAAACCGTCGCAATGGATACGCCACTGGTGAAGTTGAAACTGTCTATTGTGTCCTCGTCGTGATCTTCCAGTTTTTGGGGTGATGTATTCGGTATGATCAATGTCCATTAATCCATTCAGAATTTTAAAAAGATGCGATACTGTTTTCTTCTTTCTTCCAAGGGTGTCCAATCAAGATCTTTAATGATAGCAGAGATGCTAGTGTCACGTCCATAGGTGTTTGAAACGAACCTTGCAGCTCTCTTCTGGACTTTTTTCTAATTCTTTAATGTTCTTTGAAGTGTGAGGGTCCCACGCTACCGTAGCGTAGTCAAGATGAGGTCGAACAAGGGTAAGGTACAGTCTCTCTTTAATGGAGGATGAAGCATGATGATCATTTCTTTTGATGAAATTAAGGATTTTTGTAGCCCTGGCAGATGCATGCTGGACTTGCTTGTTCCACCGGAGGTCTTTTTGGAGGACTATTCCCAAATACTGACACTCGTCTGTTTCATCTAGCTGAACTCCCATCATGCTGTAAGATGTAGTTCCTGGTGATCTGTTTCTAGTGATGCGCATGGTTGTACATTTCTTGGGATTAAATCTCATTCCCCAGGTCTCAGCCCAGTTTACCATGGTATCAAGATCTTTTTGAAGTACGAGGACGTCGTCTGGTGTCTGGATGGATCTATACACCAGACAATCGTCGGCAAATAAACGGGTGGTACTGGAGACTTTTTGATGAATATCATTGATGTGAAGGAGGAAGAGATGGGGTCCAAGAACTGTCCCTTGAGGAGCACCACTGAGAACAGGGATCCAGTTGGATGTTCTACCATTTACGATACGTTGGAACCTTTTGGTGAGGAAGATGGCAATCAATTTTTCGGTGTCAGAACGAATTCCATAGTCGTCCAGTTTTACAAGCAAGCGATGGTGTGGCATACCAAGTTTTTTGCGAGGTCGTGGGTTGTCAAAATTAGTTGTGTTTCACAAGATCTAGCTTTTCTGAAGGCATGCTGATTGTCTGCAAGGATGTTCCACTCTATCAATTATACTATCAATTATATGCTCAAGCAGTTTGCATCAAACACATGTTAATAAAGACACTGGTCTGTAGTTAGCTGGCTCTGTTGTTGGTCCTTTTCTATAAATCGGGGTAATGTTTTCCCTTCTCCAATCTAATGGTAGATCCCCAGAATCAAGTTACTGTTGGAATATGTGGCAGAGTATATGTGAAATCTCGTCAGCAGCTATCTTCAGAGCTTAATTTGGCACCTGGTCTGGGCCGATGGCTTTGGAGACATCAATATTTTGTAGCAACTTCTTTACACATGTGTTGTAACAGTGATGGCAGTCATATCTGGATATGGACTTGATGGCATAGAAGGTATAGTTTATCTGGACTGCTATCTTCATGAGTGAGGACACTCTCAAACCGTTTGGAGAGAGCTTCTGCTTTCGCTTGATCTTCAGAATGCAACTTCCCATCCACTTTCAGTGTTTGGACTCCAGTGTTATCCTTCCTTCTTGATCGTATACCACCGCCAGAAGTCCTTGGGATTTTCTGATTCAAGTATGTTGTTGACATCGTGTCTGCGGGCACTTCTAATAACTTTGTCAACTGATTTCCTGACTTTTGTAAACTTTTCTAAGTCAGAGCTGGACCTAGACTGTTTTGCTTTGTTGAAGAATTTTTCTTTTTTACTGCAGTCTCTTGATTTGTGTTGGAAACCACGGAGTGCGGTTACGACCCCTACATACTTTATGAGGAACATTCGAAGAGACAAGGCTACAGATGGAATCACAAAACCAAGTCCAGTTCTCCTCAACAGAGCAGTTGGAGGGATTTCTATCAAAGTAATCATTTTAAAGAACAGCCGCTTTTTCTTTGAAGTCTTGTTCGTCCACTTTCTTCCACAAGGGAACTCGACAGGGTGGCTTTTGGCTAAGAACAGCTCTTTGTAGCAAGCTTAGCCTTAATGACGCAGTAATCACGAAGTCCAGCATAGGGCTGCACATCAGATATCAGCGATTAATAGCTCGTCAATAGTAGATCCAAAGTGTTCTCAGTACCATTGGTGTCACGTCTAGTCGGAAATGTAACAAGTTGGGACAGATGGTTGTCATTGATGACATTTATAGGAGTTTGCTGAAAATTTCCTCCAGAGGCAGAGGTGGTATCACTCCATTCAATACCTGGTACATTAAAGTCACCACCAACGATGATGAATGGTGACCGACAGTTATCATTGATCTTATTTAAAGATTCATTGAGTCTTCCAATAGGCAAGGATATTGCATTTGGTGGACTGTATAGAACCCGCCGATCAAGATAGACTGACCTGAAACTGTTAAAAACAGATCAGACTTACCAAGAGGCGTTTGGTGAGCTTGGACGCTCTTGGGAAGTATCACAGGAACTCTTTGGTGAGATGCAGAGGTTTACTTGCTAAATGTTAGCTCCTGTCAGCCGCACCTCTCAGGTCAACCAACTACGTGATGAGCTGTGTTGGAACTGATGTCCTGCAAGTGTGCGCGCTCTTGCAAGCTACCAAACTGCACATGTCTTGCCAATGGACTGAAGTACACAGATTTGTGTAAACTCCACAGACATGTACAAACCAGAAGGAAGAGGAGAATGAATTGGATGCTGAAGGTGAACTAGATGATTCTGATGACAATGATAAAGATGACGAGTAACGTGAGTGGACAGGCAGCCGATATACAGAAACAAAATATATTTAACCCTACAGCTAAATGCTTTGTTGCCAACTTTCAATCTATTTTAGTAACCCTTCACTGTAGCTTTCACTTTTCATATACAATTTGCCTTACCATGCAGCTGACAATATGTACCACTGAAGGGCAGGTTATTTTGTAACTATTGATGTGAACAGGATGTTGTGTTTTTTTTGGATAGATTCTTGCCAAACAGTTTTTTTCTACTTAGTACATCATAAAATTATCAAAAATTGTTGTTGGCATTTTTTTGGCGGCCATCTTGGTATAATGGCGGCCGTCTTGAAATCTGATGTCAAAAAGCTCTATTTTGCTCAATAATTTGCTTTTCTTTTCCATATTTCTTTGTGAAAATAGTTTTTTGTGTGCTCTCACAACTCTTTAATATATTAAATCAACAAGACCGGTCTCGAGACCGAGACCGGTCTCGAGACCGAGACCGGTCTCGAGACCGAGACCGGTCTCGAGACCTACAACACTGCTCTCTTAATGTAAAAGAGTGAAAAACGCACTCTCCAAAAGAGTGAATCCCTTCTCAAACCACTCCAAAAGAGTGAATCTCTTATAAAAACCACCCAAAAAGAGTGAAAACCACTCCAAAAGAGTGAAATTTCCACTCTTTAGAGGAGCCATATAAGGGACCACTCTTTTTAGACTTGTCCCTTATATGGCTCCTCGAAAGAGTGGAAATTTCACTCTTTTGGAGTGGTTTTCACTCTTTTCGAGTGGTTTTTATAAGAGATTCACTCTTTTGGAGTGGTTTGAGAAGAGATTCACTCTTTTGGAGAGTGAGTTTTTCACTCATTTACATTAAGAGAATAAACAAAAGACCGACGAAGAGCTAATTAAGCTACGTAAATCGTCGAATCTTCAATTTGAAGAAATGCCAATTTTTACTACACAAGGTACTATTACATTTCTACTGGTCATCCACGTCCATACATACCACCTGAATTTAGACGCAATATCTTTAATTCTATTCATGGTACATCCAATCCAGGTATAAGACCTACCGGGTACTCAACGACTCATTACACAACGATTTGTTTGGCCATCCCTCAACAAAGACGTTCGATTATGGACCAGAAAGTGCATACAGTGTCAACGTGCTAAGGTACATCGCCACCTTGTGACACCGATAGGTACCTTTGCAACACCTGACGCTCGCTTTAACCATGTTTATATCGATATAGTTGGTCCATTACCACCATCTCGTGGATTTACCTATTTACTTACATGTATTGATCGATTTACTCGATGGCCTGAAGCAGTACCTATTCCTAATATTACTGCTGAAACAGTTGCAAGAGCATTCATCGAAAGATGGGTAGCTACTTTTGGGGTACCTGCAACAATCACCACTGACAGAGGTAGTCAATTTGAATCTAGCCTTTTTGAACATCTATCACAACTCTTAGGATGCAATCGCATTCGCACTGCGGCATATCATCCGCAAGCAAATGAATGAGTCGAACGTTTTCATAGACAACTAAAATCAGCTTTCAAATCTCAATCTGAACCAAATCTATGGACAGAGTCCCTACCATTGATACTGATAGGTATTAGAACATCACTAAAAGTAGATTTGGGCTGCAGTGTAGCAGAGCTAGTATTCGGTACAACTCTTAGACTATACCAGGATAATTCATAGTTCCTTGTGAATTTCCCAAATCTCTAGATCCAAATAGTTATGTCAATCGCCTACGTCGTACTATGACTGAATTGAAACCAGTACCTACAAGACTTAAGAAACCATTCAGTCAATTACATAAAGATCTGCATTTATGCACTCACGTTTTTGTACGCGTAGATAAGGTCAGGAAACCACTACAACCACCATATCAAGGGCCATATCGTGTTCTTGACAGAAAAAAAAAAAAATTAATTCTCGACATAAATGAAAAAGAGATTATGTTAGTACTGACAGATTAAAGATTGCCTACACTGATGATTTGAAACCAATTCCTAATTCGTGTCCAGTGGAACAAAAACCTGTAACACGGCCAGCAGAGCATCCTGACAGATTTACTCGCTCTGGACGACGCGTTCGCTGGCAAGTAGATATCTTTCAAAAATTTGATTTGATATTAAATGATATTCATTTTATTACCGATCACTGACTTGGGTGATCTGGTAGGGAGTTAGTTGTAGTGAATTTTTTGTGCGGTTCCAAATATGTGCGGTTCGAAGTATGTGACCGGTGTTAGAGATAAAATTATTCCTGCGTGCAGTAGACGCACTGAACATTTCTTTTCTTTCTGTTACTTGGTAAAGCTATTACGTAACCTGCATAATGGATATAAAAATAAAGTGCTACCCATACACACACCAGAACACAGTCCGCTCCACTTAGTGAAGACAACTACGTGTATACTGTGACTCCAGCCTTTTCTACACTGCAACTTTTAATACCTTATTTTAGTTCTTTGATCGACTCTGTGGACTCTGATACTGACTAGGTGGCGTTTGCCTCACAGTGGACGGGTCCACATTGTAACTTATAAATTCAAGCCTCGGCAGTTGCAGGCACGTCTTATTTAAATCAAATAAGCCTCGATAGAAACAGGCGACATATTCCTCGCAAGCCTCGGCAGTAGTAGGCTCATATTTTCCTTTGCTTGGTAAGAAATTAATATTAAATTGTTAACATTTCTACCAAACCTTTTATCTAAGTTTTTGTTTTTGTTACAGTGACCGGCATTATGAAAACATTAAAATTTGGCAAACCGATTTAACTGATTGCCCTTTAAAAAGAATTAAGTTATATTACTTTTTTAAATAGTATTTCTCACTCAAAAAGAGAGACTTAATGAAGTAATCAAGTAATCATAAATCAGAAGTTTGGCAGTCATTTAATCGTAGCTGTAATTCAAATGAAGTGAGGTGCATAGAAATTAACTTGTTATTTTAAGCTTAATATGCGAGACAAATTATGAGATTTCAGACTAAATTTTTAATCTGAACAAATCTTCAAAATTATCATGTAAACTGTTATTTGTCTTTGCGTGGGTCAGTGATTATTTAGTGGGGTAACTCCATGTAGAATCGCTGGTGTTCAGGATGTCTTACCATTGCATAGTTTCATCAAGTCATTATACTTGGCACTCGACAGCTTTGGAACATCTGACAAGTATGCTCTCTTGGGATGACATAGTGACTGTGTACTGCCAGACAATCGACGTTGATGATCATCAAGTTGTAACATACCAAAGTCATTGTCCAGGTGTGACATCTTCACATGCAACGTTTTCAATTGGTCATGCTTAACCCTAAATTGCTTCAACTTTGTCCAATTTATAGGCTTCCCCTCTGATGTTGCACGAACTATCAATACTCGAAGGTGCTCTGAGTATCCTTTCCAGTCAAGTATGTCCTTCTTTTAGACTTGTACAACGGTGTACGGATTTGTTCTTGCAAGCCGTATGACAGTTGCCACCTGTGACGGTACATACAGCTCTCCTGCTCTCTTCAAGGCTCGTTCCACAGTACTGTGTACGGAATCTCCCTCACTTTGACCGTGTGCTGTTTCGAAGTAATACATGGTTATTTGCTTTACATTTTTGGCATTGTTAACAAATCTTAGTATCATGGAGGGAATAATTGAGTTTCTATTTTGGCCGGCGCATCCATCAGCGAATAAAGCAACTTCCTCGATTCCATCTGAATCCGCTTCCAACAGAAAGTTGTATACATGAGATGCTATTTCGTTTGTACCTCGTGCTGCAATACCCTCATGCCATAGATAACATTTACAGAACTTACTATCCAAGACGTAGACGGTAAAATTATAGTATGATAGACGGCGCTTGTAAAAGAGTTCACTCCTATTACTTTGGGGCCAAAAAATTACTTCCTGTAAATCAAAGACTGCAACTCTAAGTTTGGGGTCTGTCAATGACTTTTCCTTGAGGATAGATTTAATTTCTCTCACTTTGTCTTTTTCAGCAATATGTGTCTCGTATCGTCCTTGCAGTAGTTCCTTTTCGCTTTGTTTGGATTCGTGGTATGTTTGACATAGACCGCACAGGTCCTTTTTCGGTCGATGAAACTTCAAGTCCATTGAAGAAAAAAATGAATGATACAAACTAAAGAAAGAGGGGGGTTGTTCTCTTCTTTGTACATCTGATACATTTTTCTAACGGTAAGTTCAGGCGTCAGGTATTGTCGGACATTATTTTTGCGGCAATAATGTGACTCTGTTCTGGGGAACTTGATGATGTGCATTTTTGCTGCGTTTCTCAATTCTTCTTGGATTTTGTACGAGATCCTTTTATACCACCACGATTTTCAGACTCCATTACTCCAATATTACTTGTCTTGCTTAAAACCGTTCCTATTTGACGCTCACTAACACCAACTGTATTGAGAAACATTAGCCGACAAACTCTTTTAGAAATCCCCCGATCATCAGGAAGATTGTATTTCAGTGTTCGTTTTTTGCGGGTCCTATTTGCTTTTCGTGGATGAGAGTGTTGCACATGTCTCGACAACCGAGCTCTTTGGTCCTTTATATCGCCCAAGTCAAAAAACGCACTTTGAATGTCTTGTCTACGCGTTAAAGAAAATGATGAACAATCTAAGTTTTTCATAGAGCACAGATCTCCTTTGCACGAGGGCTTAAGTCCCCGACGGGCTGGGACATCCTTGTTAGATACATTAGTATATGACATACCAAGATTTCTGAGGATTTTTCTTGTATTTTTCTTTGACACAGCACGAGCTTTATTATTGGGTTTAGTTTCGAGATCCTCGGGTTGGCTGCCTTCAACAATAAAATCTTCTGGTTGAGGAGATAACGGATTGACTGGTACTTTGTTCTTGGTCTTGTACGGTTACAAATGAGCAAGGTTCTGGTGCACCCATATCACATACTGAGGTTGGAACTTGTGAAAACAAGGGAAGTATGTTCTCCTGAAGGTTTTCAAAGCCTAGGTCTTGTAATGGTTCAGTGTTTTTATCACTTAAACGTGGGTATAGAGGAACGTCTTCAAGATCAACGACAACGTAGTCAGAGTTCTGTTCAGCAGGTACAAACTTGTTGTGTAGGTGACAGGGTGAACTTTCCTCAAAGTGTTTGTAGCAGAGGAGGCACTGGCAGGTTACACAAGCTGCCCATACTTCTGAGGTACAGTTGAGTTTTCCACAGCAATTAGAATCTACAGTCTGCTGTTGTATTTTCTCAAAGAGCCGTGAGAGGGGTATGTTGTCTCCGTCTTCGTCATTGTCATCTTCACTGTAGTCATCACCTTCAAATGCAATGGCTTTGGCTTTCCACCATTTCTTTTGTGGCTTCCACCGCATGTTTACTTTGCATCCCTTTTTGAGGATATGGCTTGCTTCAGATCGCAATTCCTCCACCTTGACGACATTGGTCGAACCATCCTCCCATTTTACTAACACGTCTGATCCTGGGTCGGGGTAGGTTATTCTAAAATTTAAAAGACAAAATGAAAGATTTAACAATTTGAAGATAAGTCGACATGCATTTAGAGATTCTGTCAACTATTTTGCACCCCGTGTTGTAATAGTTTTTTCTAACATTAAAGTGATTTGAAACTTATGTTTGGGCACAGCTTGACTAAGTGCCAATATTTAAAGAATGACTTGTTTAAATTCAACTTTGCATGACCAACATTAACGCGTATGCAGAGCAATAACTTTCCTATTGCAACATACTTTAATTAATCCGTATTGCTAGAAGGACTCACCCTCCTAGGTAACACCCCAAGCCCCCCCCCCCCCCCCCCCAAATAAATAGATAAATAAATAAATAAATAAATAAATAAATAAATTAATTAATTAATTAATGAAGATATAAACCAATGTAAAGGTTTCTTACATTTGTTGAAAAATATACCGGCGGGCTACATCAACGAAACATCGAGTGTTTGAAAGCCAGATTCTATTTTCTACTAAAATGCAGTAAGCTGTCGTAACATTTTTTAGCCATAACTTACTAACTGTAACATATTTGATCTCATTTAATGGTATTTGCTATCGGTTTGTCTTTTTCTGTCATTCTAATAGGGCCTAAAGAGAAAACGATTACATGTATTTTGGTATAACGTTAGGCTAAACATTTAGCTCATGTACAAATCATAGGCCTTATATTACATTGTAGTATGCATTAAAACTATAGACAGCGGAGTCTGTTTTGATCGATTACCATACATTAGGTCTACATACACGGTCCTATGTAGGTCAAAAATGATACATATAAAGTTTACGAGGAGACTAACGTTGTGTGTACGTATAACGTTAAGCCTTACGTGCTATTTGGGCTAGACCTATACACGTCTATAATCAAGCGTGTATACAGGTCTGGTGTGCACTGCCCCAAACACTAACAAGCAAGCTCAAATAGAGCGTATGCATCATTCTGAAAGGATTGTGGCATTCATTATTAAATAACATAACATTTGTGTTCATTTATATTACCTTTTTGGCTACATAATGAAGTGTAGGCATGTCCGACTGTGTTGTATTAAAGAAAAATGGTTGGTACCTGGCGTTTCCATTCGTAAAGCGATCAAAGCAGGAGCGGTTACCAGCGCATTTGACGATTCGTCACTTTGTGAAAAACATAAACAGTGCTTTTCAGTTTTTACGAAGTGACGGATAACTTATTCGTCGGTATGTAAAAAAACATAAACTAACCTTCGATCTTATTCGCCAACTGGGGGTCCTCGTATCTTCAAAATGAGGCAAAATTATGCTTTTAAACCTTTAAAAATTAAATTAGAGCACAAAATAACCCCAAAACTGGAAAACCTCAATTTGCTGCAGTATCGGACAGTCTGAGAACGATTAGATAAAAAGCTACAAATTACTGGTAAAATAGAGCGATCAACACCAAGCTGTATCAATTTTTCAATTGCGACTGTATGATTAATACAGTTCATGGTATTTGGTACACGATGTCGACTGTCTCGTCTTGAGGACATAAGGATCTCACTGAAAGGTGAGATGATTGAACGCGTTAAGGTATATAAGTATGTTGGTGTTATGCTTGATGAAAACGTGTCCTACTCTGATCACATTGACTATATCGCAAAGAAAATCTCTAACAAAATGGGATTTCTCAGACGTTCCGCCAAACCTTGCATTCCTGCATCCACATTTAAAGTTTTAAGTAATGCCATGGTCTTGCCTTTATTCGATTATTGTAGCGTTGTATGGTCCGGCTGCGGAAGCACAAAAACTGACAAGCTTATCAAACTACATAATCTCCTCACTAGAATGATTCTTGATGCTAATCCTAGAACACACACTGCAGAACTTCACGAGGCCTTATCATGGCTGGCACTTCCTCAACGCTGGCATAATCACAGAATGTGCGAGGTATACAAATGTGTTAATGGATTGAATCAGAAATATCTTTCGTCTCGTTTCAAGGCACCCTCTTTTTAAGTTCAAATCGTTTTTAGCTCAGCATTAAATACATGTTGTTCTATTTTCTCCTGATCGTTTTTATTCTTTTAATACATGTCTCTTTTAATTTTTGTTTTTATATATTTCGTGTATTTCATGTGTTTGCTGCATTTATAATTTGGTTTTATGCGCGTAAATTTGTGTTTAATTTATTGATTGATACTTGTTGTATTGTGCTCATTTTAGTTTTTATCTATAAGTATATCAATTGTTTTATATAGCTTACTTGCTTGTTCTTAGGTTTTATTAGTAATACGTCATTATATTTATATTTGTATCGACATCTTCTACTTTTTAGAATATAATGTATGTGTACGGGTTTATTATTATTATTATAATTAGTTTAAATCTATATTTGTGTTGTTTTGCATTTCTAATTTTAACTATTTAACTGTGACAGGGCCCTTAAGAAAAGCAGTTTTATAACTGAGGAGGCTACCCTGTATAAATACAACAGATAATAATACGGTTGAACGCCTTACTAAAATCAATAGCACATATATTAGTCAAATTCCCAGATATATCCAGACCCATGTGTATAGTATCAAGCATACTAATTAAATAATGTTCAATAGAACAACCCCTCAAGGTACCAAACTGTTGTATGTCTATGGACTGCCGAATATCCTCCATCACCCACTCGGCCAAAAAGCCCTAAAAAACTCGAGCAATAATAGGTGTAATAGAAATTGGACGTAATTGATCAAAATTATTAACAGGAGCAACCTTTGGAACTGCACAAACCGATGTTTTTTTCTCCAAACCTGAGGAAAAGATCCCAAGGCAAGACAGGCATTAAATATATGAGTAAGGGGAAACGCAATTTCATAAGCAAACTCTTTCAAAAGTCGTATTGGGCAATCCTGTGGGTGACCAGCCTTAGATATATTAAATTTTAATAACTGTTTATAAACCTGTTGACGTAACACATGTGGCGGCGGTGATGAGGCTGGCAAATATGAAGTTAATACTCATATCAATAGGCGGCAAACTAGAACATATCCCAGAAAAATGCACATTGCGATCATTTGCAATTTCAACAGGTAATTTGCATATCGTCACCAGTCACGGCGTTATATTCTCTCAACGCACCGTCAATGTATTGAAATGTTTTTTGAGCCCTGCCTTTCTTTTGTAGTCGTTCGTTGAGAAAATCTAGATATTCAGTTCTTTGTATTTGCCACTCATTTCTTGCTTGGGTTAATCTTTCTACAGCCAAGTCGTGTCGTTTATGTTCTTCTTCCGCTTGAGATCGTTTTAAACTCGAAAATTGAAAGTTTGATCCCGTAAACGCCAAAGCGTTTACGATAGCTCTACCCACCATCATTTTTGCGCTTGCCGTGATTTGTATTATAAAGATATAATATAGATGCGTTGATGTAAGTAAACTGAATACTCATAGACTTTAAAGAAATCCTAGAGCGATAAAAGGTATTAGACAATCGGTAATCATAACTCATAATCCGACGTGATTGTACCGGGCACGAGTAGATTGGCTTTCAACATTGAATTAGAGTCTGAAGGCGACGACAATAGAACTCTGTTTTAATAACGTGGGACGAAATTTGATCAAACAAGTAAGAATATGCTTCGAAGGTCGCGAGTTTGTAAACTTGTACGACTCGGACATATTAAACGTTTTTAAAGACATGTGGCGACCTAAAAACTCCGAAAATTCATACTGAGGAATCAAATCTCCCAACATTACAAAAATCAGAATCGGTGCGGGTGATAAGTCGGGTGATAAGTCCGATGATGCGAATTCTGGAAAAGACAAAGCCGTAGCTGATGCTTATAAAATAGATATCACATTCTTTTATATTCGTTTTGCATCAATTAATTGGGCGTGTTGAGTATCTCTGCCCTTCTCCTAACACGCCTCGCGTGCAGAAGAATCTTCCGGTGAGTGTTTAGATAATTGATATAGGTTTTCCGGGCCGAATTCGTCAAAACAGCACTCAAATTTGGTACTTTCACGCATTCAATTTCGCGCCGGGTGACTGGAAGGAGAATTCCCTACCGAATTTTACTTTCGTTTTCGTCTATGGGCATTCATTTTCGCACTTCGAGCCTTCAAATTGCAGAAGGAAAGTGCAATGTATATGAGCAGGCGCGGATCGGGGGGGGGGGGGGGGGGGTTAGGGGACGAACCCCCCCCCCCCCCCCCTGCTCGTTGGCAATTCTTTGTTTTTTTGCTTGTAGGGGCCTACGCCTAAAGTTGCAAACCAGAAACCCTACATGTCTTATTTTGCCTATGGGTAACAACAAAACAAAGAGGTTAAATGGCGCCACCAATGGTGAGAAGGTGTGTCAAGCCCCCCCCCCCCCCCCTCCCACCCGCTTGTAAACAACATTTCTGGGCAAATTTCAGAAACCTCCCCTGCAAAAAATCCTGGATCCGCCCCTGATGAGGAAAACTTTCAGATAACAGGAATGCACAACAAATTAAGGTGCGTATAGAACAGAAAAGGAGAATTCATATGATAGAGGTATGTTCCACGTATTGGCTTGGACAAATTACAGATCAGAAATGCATTTAGTCCAATAATGATTGGAGGCGACACTCGCCCTGGACCTTCATCACGGATGCTGATACAAAAATCCCTGAAATGCAGTTTACTGATTTGTAATTTGTACAACAAACACACACAAACATATGCAAACTCTGTGCATGTGTATTATGTCTGTGTGGACATTCCTTTGTATTCGTGTAGTTCAGAATTCTCGGCCAAAATACTCATTTTTCTCACATCCAGAAAATGTTTTCAACCCCAATTTTTGATAGCGGCCCCCTGAAGTAATTATCTATATTCTCCCTAACCCCATTTTCCCTCTCAATCCCTTTTTCAGAGAGGGTAAAACCAAGTTTGGACATGGGCAAGTCCACACAATGTCTTCGCTACCTGCCTAGTGTGGACATATTTTGTTCCGAGGTCCACACAACGTATGTAACGCTTGTACACCCAGACCCAAGTGTGTAAATACCGGCAATCGCGGACCTCACATTGTCCCTCTTTTGTTTGTACTTTAACTTTTTCGGAAGACCTCCATATGTTTTGTACACAATCCCAATCGCGGACGTATGCTGGGAATCGCGGACGATATTGTTCTCTTTTGTTCTCCAAAACTTTTCGTCCATGGTTTGAATACCTCAACGCCCCCAGTCGTACTTTCCGTGATTTAAATCTGGCCGCCATCTCCTTCAAAGTAGTCCCCTTGTGCAGCGATACACCGCTCCCAGCGCTCCTGCCACGCTTGGAACGCTCCCTGGAAATCCCGTTCCGTGAGCGCGTTCAAGCACCATCTGCGATTCTCGCTGGATCTCCTCCACAGTGTCAAAACGCCGACCCTTCAGCTTGAACTTCATTTTGGGGAACAGAAAGAAGTCGCAGGGAGCCAAATCCGGCGAGTGGGTGGGTGGTGGGGGGGGGGGGGGGCGATTGTGTTGTTGCGGGCGAGAAACTCGCGCGTTTTCAACGCGCTGTGAGCGGGCGAGTTGTCATGTTGGAACACCCAATTGCCAGCGCGTCACAGTTCAGACCGTTTGCGCTGAATGTTCTCCCTCAGACGCCTCAGAACGGTGCAGTAGAACTCGACGTTGACAGTCTGACCCCGGGGGAGGAATTCACGGTGCACAACCCCGCGAATGTCAAAGAAAACGATGAGCATGCTCTTGACCTGACGCGCCTTCTTCGGTCTTGGAGACTATACGGGCTCTTCCACTGCGAAGACTGCTGTTTGGTCTCTGGGTCGTAGTCCCAACTCTCGTCACCGCTGATGATCCTCGACATAAAGTTTGGGTCATCCCGGGCCTGTTGACGGAGATCCTCGCAGACTTCGACACGGTGCTGCTTCTGCTCAAGTTTCAGGTCTATGGTGAAATTGCAAATGCGCACATACCAGTTGTCACAAAAATGCGTGTAACACAGGTGCTGATGTTAATCAAGCGATGTAACTTGGAATACTTACGAAAGTTATTGCTTACACCTGGTATATGCACATTAGGCCCAAACAATATTGTTTGGTTGTCCTCGACCGCCCGCCCCTATTTTTCGGCCGCGCCCAAACAATTTTTTTTCGAAAGATTTGTTTTCTTCAATTTTATCACAAAACTCGAATTGATTTCGCTGGTTGATTCGTTCCAATCTCGTTTCCATCATTATTTTGTTATTTGTAATGCACAAACACGACCCTACCTTTTACTCCAGAGTTTAAAAGTTCGTATTCTAGTATCAGTGTGACTTCGCACAATAAATACTCGCTGGAAATACACGCGGTACAGAAATACACAAATGCAGCGTGGCCACTCATCAAATTTCAAATTCCCAAGATTCATCCAGTAAAATTCCCAAGAATTCCCAAGGCGATGGGAAAACACTGTGCAAAGAGCATCGGAATAAGCACTTCGCGCATGTGCAATCCATATTTTTCCCACCAAAATTCCCAAGATCTTGGGAAAAATCCCAAGGAGTGGCCACAGTGCACACATGTATAACGCACGAGGCTAAAATGTTATGAAAATCCCTTTTTGAGAAATACATTTATTTAAAAATACAATCTCAACATTTTTCTAATTATAATCTTTAATCACTATATATTTTAATATTTAGTTTGGAAATTTTTTGTTGTATATTTACACAAACGATTAAATAATAAATATTCAAACAAAAAAATGCATCAACTGAACGTGTATTCACAGGGGAAGCCAAGATGGCGTCTTTAATACACGCTCAGCATTCATTGCAAACTGGGTGTAAAATTCTTGTTTGATTGTATGTGCAGTGTGGCTACCACATCGAAACTTCGTGAGGTTTTTTGGTCGAATGTTGAGCCAGCTCAAATACAGCTGAAACACACAAAGGTCGCGTCCACCAAAAAGTGGTCCATAGAGTGACATTGAGCCCCGGGAGATAGTGTCAGCACTGGCAGCCTTAGGGCTACGATGTGTTGTTCGGATGGAGTGAAGGACCCGGCGGCCATCGCTGAAGAGGCAGCCGTATTACGTATATTAAACTGTTTATCAGCCGAACAACATTTGTGTGTTTGTTTTACTTTGTGTGTGGTTTGAAGTAGGACTTCCGGGAAATGTTAAAAATAACAACAACAACAACAACAACAACAATCCGCCCGCCCGCCCCCCACTGGCGAAGGGGTGTGGAGGACAACCAAACCATTTTGTTTGGCCTTACTATGCTGCTCTCCGTTCGTTCGGTACAGGAACAGTCTCGGAACTTTTTGATCGTATGCAACACTGCCTGTTGGGTTGACATAATGTACTGCTGTATTGTAGCTTAATTTGTTGGGTACTACGGTTCAAAATTTTGCTTGGTTTTGGATAGATTTCCATGAGTATTATTATGGGCTAGTTGAAATATCTTTTTTAACGATATTTCTGGGTATGAAATTTCGCATTTTTCCTAAAATTATGAAGAGTACAACGTTCAAGTTTTTTGAACGTTTACATTTTTGGGGAGAATTACGTCTTACTTATTAGTTGATAATACATTTTATTCGTCAAACAATCCACAAGTAACATGTTGGTGACAAGCTTTTCTCGAACGTCTCTATGGTTTTTTGGGGGTAACCTACTTCTATTGATGAGTCCAACTGATTTTATTTCAGTATGTAACCGGTGGTCCTTATAGCTCTGGTGATAGACCGGTAGAGTAAATTGTTCATCATTTCAACCAAACCCCCCGGCAGGTACGAGGTGATTTAGCTTGTTTATTCTGTAACTGTTAACTGTGAACATATTGAATAATTTAATGTATTTTTTTAACCAAATGTGTAAATTTTGCGCTAAATTTAGTTGACTGAAAATGTGCAGGCTTTCGCTGAACATTCGTTCATGATTTTATTGAAATGATGCAGTGTTGAGTCACTAACTGGTGTTTTGACTATTTGCGCATAAATTTAGTATCTGGAAATTAAATTAAATTTCGGCATTCATGAAAAATTGTATTTTCGGCTTTATTTGTTTTCTCAATTTTCTACAGACTCCCCTTATGTTCTGGTAGCCTTGTTCTTAGCCTTGTTTCTTAGCCTTGTTTCTTACCCACATTTATTCACGTGGATTCATAGCCTTTTTTTGATCCTAAAAATGATAACCACTGTACACTTACCTGGTTCTGGCTTTACCTAAAATTTATGATGTATTTTTTGTATTGTCCTAATTGATTAAACCATCTTGTTGTCAGACCTGAAAAAAATACTATCGCATGTTTCTGTTCCATCTTGCGTCCGCTTGGTTACATTACGTTCAACGAACACAAAAGCGTCGTCAAGTCTACAGACGCCGCCGCCAAGTTTCGGTGTTTTTGTTTTAGTTTCTTTATGGAAATCGCCCACCAAAAGGCCAAGGGCCACTCGAGGTGTGGGCTACCGAGGAAATTTTGGAAGAACCCTCACACTGAAACAAGACAAGATAATCTGATCTCTTCACAGTATGAATAGAGTCGGGATGGATATCTGGTCCACTGCAAGGAATTAATAATGCCTGTACCCATATTAAGCGTAGAAGTGCTATAGTCCAGGACTGGGCTCAAACCCACAACTTGCAGAATTACCCTCAGACCACGAATTCAATGCTCCAAACCACTAGGCCACGGCACTTTCACAAATGTGTCGAATTTGACGTGGTGACCAATAAAACGTTGGCTTTCGCTATCAGACAAAAATATCGAGGCAAGACTCCTCTTCTATATGATCAAATTCAAAGATATCTCGTCAGCGACTTGAACAAATCTGACACTACTTGGAACATTAATCTTAACCAATCGATTAAAAGTCTCAAGGGCGTACTACTTTTATTCAAGGAACCCAGTGACAAAAATCCGGAACATTTTTATAATCCCAAGATAGATGTTTCGATCGAGGGTAAACCAAATCAATTGTACAGTCAAGGTATCAGACTTTATCAACACTGGGAATATATAAGTTTTGTTCGGAGACTCTCACATGGAATGTGGTGCCGGTGTGACCAACGATTTGAGTTTGTGGAACCTGACGATAGGTGAATACTTGAAAAACAATTACGGACGACAATAAAAGTCACGGTTCGGGCAGAAAAATAGGGTGGTGGCATTTCTATTCATTTAAAAATAGAAGCCGAGGTTGCCGGTCCTCTAAAATGCTACGTTTTCTTGATGATGGACGCGCAAATAATTATCGAAGATGGAAGATTTAGTAGCATTCACTTTTTTTAAAATCAGGCTATAATGTTAAATAACATGTTACCCAAGACACCTCACTGCGCTTTGATATGCGTTTGAAACTCGGGTAAAACTAACTTTGTTTTTAGAAAATGAACACAAAAACCACCTTGAAAAGATTGTCATCATTTGTCCCACGTTGACCAACAACAATTCTTATCACGAGAAGCTTTGGTTTTGGTCAGACCTAGAGGTATATCTTTGCGACTTGGACGTAGACAAAAAACGAAGCGTTGGAATTTTATAGAACCCAATTACAATGATTAGGCGTTCTATTTTTGATAGACGACTGTAGCGCGGAACAAGAAATAGAATATCGTAAAGCCGCGCCTGATAAAGAAACTTGCGTATTATAAACGAAGCTAGCATTTACCATGATTTAGTGGCAGACACGATAATCGCTATTGTTGGTTGTTGACGCAAAAGTACAACTCCGTTTTGACAGATTTTCG
Organism: Hippasteria phrygiana; assembly: GCA_037893225.1. Lineage (NCBI taxonomy): Eukaryota > Metazoa > Echinodermata > Asteroidea > Valvatida > Goniasteridae > Hippasteria > Hippasteria phrygiana. Next base: position 547,054 of record JAZGUH010000726.1, read on the forward strand.
TGCTCAGACTGGTTTTGTTGTATTGTTTTAGTGCAAATACAAGAGCAGTTTCGACCAGTGCCTCGATGAAAACAACGCAGTACCTTTGGAAGAAAGGCCAACAATTAAAATGTTTTTCTCAGAGACACTCCTTTTAGTAAATTGTTGATAAAAAGGGATCCTCTAATTTGTTGGTGTTTGCTAAAATCTAGCTGTAAATTTTCTATAATTTGCTGAATGACTAGCTGTAAATTTGCTATAATTTGTTGAATATCTAGCTGTAGTTTGCTAAATAACTACCTGTAAATATGAAAATTAATAAAACTGCTGCAAACTGCTGACTGACTGAATGGACCTGAAATATACAAATCAAAAAATTAGCTGGCCTGACGTTTCGAACTTAAGCAAGTTCTTTCTCAAAGGTGAATGACAGAGTACAAGAAACAAACATGTAGGGAACACACATGCATGAGGGGGTGGGTGGAGAAACACAAAAGAGGGATGCAAAGGAGCATGGCAGATAGGCAGTGGGTAAACATCAAAGGGAGAGGAAAGGACAGCCAGGAAGACAGGAACAAAGAGGTGTGATTAGGGTAAGGATGGAGGAGGGGAGGGATTAAGATGAAGGTTGAAGCTGGGGAAATGGACAAAGGAGTGTGGTTAGGGGGGGGGGGGGGGGGGGGTTTGAATTGAAGGTGGTAATAGGGCAAGAAAAGGAACAAAGAGAAGTGGCAAGGATAAACAGGAAATGGAAAGACAACACCATTTGGCCAAGAGACCCCAAGAGGGTTATGCCAGGAGGATAATCTGTAAACAAATGACAATGGGGGAAAATAATTTTAAGTAAATATGCTATAATTTGCTACATAGCTATAGCTGTAATTTGCTACACAACTAGCTGTAATTTGTTATAACTAGCTGTAATTTGTTATAAATTGTTTTGATAGTTTATATTAAAATTATTGAATATTTAGATTTATTGCTCAAATTTGTTATAGCCGTAAATTTATGTTATTTTTTCCTACACTGTAAAAAGCAGTTGGGCAAAGTTTGGGCAAAGTTTGACCAATTTCTTGCCCAAAATTGGTGCAAATATCAACTTCCCAACTTCTGGTCAGAAACTTCCCGACTGTCTTTAGCAAGCCGTTGTGACCAGAAGTTGGGCAAAAGCGCTTCACCAAATGGTTGGTCCACGAGCTTTCACCATTACAGTTGGTCATACATGTTGTGCATTTTATTGGTTATTTCATTTTGAACAATAGATGGTCACTTGATTTCAATAGTTTAATGGTCAAAGCTTTTTCCCCACAAATGGGGCCCTCTTTTATCATTGATTGGTCTCTTTTTCTTAACAAATTTATGATGTCTCTTTATTTGTTTTTATATTGATGTTCAATCAACTCGAAGTCTGGAGAACGTTTTCCGATGCCGTGATGGTTTCTCAAGTTGGCTTTAAGTCTAAATATGCTGATCCCGGGTCTGGTTAGCGTTACTTTCAAATACATTACAGTCACCTTCACCAACATTGACATCATGATCACGGTGCACAAGTAATGGATAAAAGCCTCACATCAATCAGTTATAGCTGCCTGTAGAACGACCGCCCAGGCGGCCAGCCGCCTACTCCACGGTACTACGAAGTAGTTGTCATGTTGTCCAAAATACAGATTACCATCGAATACATGGTGGCCTATGTGAATCACTGATCAGCTTATTAAAATATCTTGTCAAACATTCGTAAGCCATCTCACAGGATGAGATATTTTGGGCAGTTTCAACTTGAAGTTGAACCGAGACGAGAGAGCGTACAGACAGCTCTACTCACCGGCCATTACTCGATGTGATGTGTGCACGGTAACGTATAACCCGGCGGACTGATCGCACGTGCATAAGGCGCGCGATAAATGTAACAAGTTATACCACGGTACGCGCTACTTTCCCAAAACCCAGAAATTGGTCAAATCCAGACCAATATTTGGAAGCTTTTTTTGAGGAATGCCAAATTTCCTTCCGAAATATACCACGTATTGAAGTGCTCAAGTTAAATCACTGTATAGTTTATATAGGTTTAATGAACAAATGTGGGGTTTATTCTCTGCTTCAAACGCTAAGCAGCGAGCCTGAACTTTCTTCACCAAGTAGATTTTGACAGGTTAAATCCATTGTTAGCTTAGTTTTTCCTAATTCGTCACATTTTAGATCTTCCATCATAACCAAACAGACCAGTGAAAAGGTAACTGTTGTTCCCAATAGGTTGTTCATTTTGTTGGGTAAACTGTTGCCCAAACTGACAAACAAAAATTTACCAACTCAGTTGGGGTAATTGAGTTATGAAACATTTGGTCAAATTTTACACATTTTTTATCAAACGTATTTTAACAATTTAGAGCACCTGTTTTTGTTTTATGCAAATCGCCCATCACAAGCCCTGGGGCACTCGAGGTGTGGGCTACTTAGGAATATATGGAAGAACCAGCCTCTCACACTGAAACAAGATAATCTAATCTCTTCACAGCATGAATAGGGTCGGGATGGGTAACTAGTCCACTGCAAGGCATTAATAATGCCTCTACCCATATTAAGCGTAGAAGTGCCAAAGCCCAGGACTGGGCTCGAACCCACAACCTGCAGAATTACCCACAGACCTTGAATTCAATGTGCCCAAACCACTAGGCCACGGCACTTCCACCTGGTGTTGGGTAATATTTTTGGAAAATGACCAACATTTGTACTAACAATTTGCAACCTCTGGGTAAATCATATTTGCCCAATGTTTCCTTGCCCAACGTTTTTACAGTGTACGAGTACCTTGCTTGGAAAATGACGATACGAAATTGTGTTAAATATTATAGAAACAATTTTATAAATGAGCAGCTCGATAGAATCTCTAAACACGCTAGCGCAACAGCCGAAACAAATGGAAAGCCCTGTCGAACACAAATATAGGCTTTTAGGCGTTGTTGTATCTGGTGATACAAAGAAATATTTCGGCAAAGAGTACTTTGCGAATGAATTTGAAAATTTAGACGCGCAAAAACAAGAAAACGTGTACAAAAATTACGAAGCCAAACAAGGTAAAGAAATATTCGTCAGCTTGGGTAGTTGCATGTTGAGTCTTTACTCGAAAGCTCCAGGTATGACTTTACCTCTGGCTTCAGACTGGGTTTAGACTCGGAAGAATCTCTTACCAAAGACTTTGAAAACGATCCTGCTATTTCTAGTAGTATGGCTAGTTTACTTTGCGAAGTGTACTACAAATACGGACTCTATTTATCTCCATTGGTGGCAATGTTGATCACGACCGAATACTTGCAAATAGATGATGAATCTTTAAAAAATCAATGTTGGAATAATATAAAAGATGAATCCAGAATCGACGGAACAGACGACGAATCCCAACCAACCTGCTAGAGTAACAAAGTCAGAGGGTGCGGTAAAACAACAAATCCCAAAAGAGTCCAACAGGGCAAAAGACCAGCCGAAAGAAACAAAAATATGAAAAATCTCGATTTATTCAGCGGAACACCTCCACCCACCACCACATACAACCCAAACTGGAAGTATGTTTTGGGTGGCTTAGTCGGTGTGGGACTTGAATATTTTATATTTAAAACATACACAAAACCCTCAATAGATGCTGAGACGGAGCGACAGTCGGTGCCTACACCTCCAAGCCCAAGGAACACGAAAGAGCTTTTACAAATGGAATAAAAAAACAAATAAAACGTTGCCAATACTCTTTATCACGGTGCTGTGTTGAGTTTGTTGACTGTAGGTTATACAATGTTGAGTAAAACACTTTTGAAAATTGAACCCCCTGACCTTGGGAAATTGGACTTGGAAGACACCATCAAAGTTACCGCCACTGTAGGTGGTGCTCTCGCTACGCAATCTTGGCTAGTGAGTCAAGGTATACTTCCACAAAATGAAGTAAATACAACATAAAAGATAAAATATAGGTTATGTAATAAAATGGCAGAAGGTGGAGATGATTTTATTAAAATGGATAAGTTGGATACGAATGACATATTATACACTGTAAAAAGTGACTCCACCTCATGCACGTGAATCGACTAAGTTCATGCACGTGAGGTGTCAACAGTTACCTCATGTACATCAAGTACTCCATGTGATGAAAACTGTCAACTTCCTAACACCTCATGCACTTGAACTGCGGGTTTGTGTTGGTGCGAATTATTGATTGAGAACCTCTTACACTTGAGGTGCAGTATGTGTTTTTTAGCCAGCCCAAACTCTTATCACATGCACCTGAAGATCCATTAATGCATATTAAATAAATGTATTTTGAATCCTCCATAGTTTTTTTGTTACGTAATTTCAAATTGCCCTGAAATGTTACAGTCCTAACAGTTGCACAACGTTTTAAAACCTGTAGTATCAACACTTAATATTAAATGATATAAACAAATACTGTACGCGATTTTTAAATCTTAATAATGATAGTGCTTAATGAGTCCCCTTTCATTTTAGTTTCTACAGGAGATGAAACTCTGGAATGTTTGTGCCATGGACTACTACAGAAACAAATACAGCAATGTCCTGATCAACCTGGGATGGTCCCGAGTGAACCCTCAAAGGTATTAATTTGTTTGTCGGGTTGGTTTAGTGGTATTTCCTCGCTATCCACCACTGTGACCCGGGTTCAAATCCCACAAGGACGACATGTTGGTTGGATTTTCAATCCCTGCCCTGATATTCTGGTTTTTTCTCTCACCTCTGAAACTGAAACATTTCTTTGTCGTCTTCCTACAGGTTCAGGCTTTCCAGCTACAATGCGATATGCACTATTAAGGAATTCTTTCATTACTAGAAAGAATTACAACAACAATAGACATGCACAAACTCGAATGTCTTTTCATTAAAAAATAATAAAGATTTAATTTTTTCCTCCGGTTATAAAACTTGGCATTGTTTTTTTCCCTGGCTTTCTGCATAAAGCATGAAAGAAATCACAGTGCACAACTATTTTGCAAAGTTGAAACAAGTTTCTTCAAAAACATTCCCTGTTTATCTCATTGATGGTCTATCAGAATTTGTATTATTCTCAAGATAAATTGAAAAATTAATAAAATCCTACATAGCGCATGCATTTTTGTATGACACTTTGTGTTCTTATATCCTATAGGTGTTTGAATAAGGTACGCATTACTTTATATCCGAAACCCCATAATTTAAATATTTAAGCAATTGTGTCTGAATTCATCTCAATCTATTTATGTTTTGACAGCCAAAAGAAAACTTCGAAGCCCTTTAGCTGCTGGATCAAGAGTGTGGATGGAGTTGAGTTATTTCGGTAAGAAATTATAGACTCTTAACTCTTAACAGTAATTTCAAGGATGCCATACGCCTCATGTCAAAACACTCTCCTCAGCATGTTTTGATGTGATTTATACCTTTTTCCTAGAATCTTCAGAGATCATTATTTACAAAAATTGCATCCGTTTGTGTTTTATTGCATGATCAATACCTCCCACAGTAGTTTATCTGACACTTCACTCATTAATCCATCTATTAGTGGATAGTAACTGACATGCAAGAGACCTCTCAAATTTGTAGCAAAGTCCTGATCATTGTGACTTGAATAAGTATTTGAACATAGTTCTAGATTGATGTTGGTGATACAATCTGCCACCCACGTCACCAATTTGGAATAATGTCCCTCTGGAATCTCTCTTCAATCAGCATCTCTCTTTGGTAGCCATTGCAACATTCTATTTTATTCATTGTATTCTCATGTATGCAAGTTGTCAGAAACAAAAACCGTTGTTTAAACTAAATTTGAAAGAATATGACTAAAGGTTGTTTCTCCTCTACAAATTAATTACGTAAATACATGTAACAGGAGATTAAATCGCATTTGATATCATTCAGCTAAAACAAAAATGTATACTAGTCATAAGTAAAATGCCATCCACTTAGTCATTCAGGTCTTAGAAGTATTAAATATTTAAATCCTATTTTACTGTGTTCTATTGTTTTTCAGATACAGGAGTCTCCGGTTGAAGCTGTACAGCAATGCGCATCTAAATCGACAAGTCTTTCATTTGTTCTTAAGGTCTTTCTATAAATGTTGAAGATCTTGAAAGCGAAGACAAACTGTTAATAGGTAACTTGCTGTAAATGTTGAGGATATTGAAAATGATGACAAACTGTTAATGTGAGCTGTACAATTGACACTTTATTGTTGTAGGCCTATCTGAAATATTTCAGCATTTCTAAAATGGACACTTTATTGTTGTACCTGAAATATTTCATCATTTCTAAACGGGTACTCTCTTAGTCTATCATTTTAATGATCTTGTAAGTGTTGAGGATATTGAGAGTGGAGACAAACTGTACTTGTAGGTTTACCAGTAGTTGAAAACCAGCCGAGGTTAATTCTGTACACTTAATATTTGATGTATCTGATATGTTTAGAGTTGAGGATAATCTGGTTTATCGTCAAGAATGTAGTCTTCCACACGTATGGTCAGTAAATTCTTTGAATATAAGCAAAGCGTTCTAACACTGTCTAACTGTTCTTAAAATCATTTACAATACATATAAATTGAAAGATTACAAGATTAAAGGAACATTTCAGAAGAATTGTAACAATGAATTTGATAAATTTTCTTGTATTTTTGTCTCCAGAGAAACACCTGAGGCATTATACAACTTGAAACAGCAGCTGCAGCTCGCCTCGCAGTCCATGTGTTGTGGTGACTGTATACACCTGATGCGCACTTTAGCTTCTGAAGTGCAAAACACATCATGTGTTCATAGTGATTGGGCATTGCGACCATGTGCATCATTTGAGGTGTTAGTTAATAGGCCACTAGCACTTAAACCACTAGCACATGAGCATGCACTAGCACCAATTTGTCCCAAAATCATGAACACATGAGGTGATTTTCTCACTTCAGCAGCTCAGGTGCTTGTCAAGCTGCTCAACCCACTAGCACACGAACTGCCTTATTTTGTATAATGCCTCAGGTACTAGTGGTAATAGCACTTCAAGTGCAAGTCCAGATACGGCTGAAGTAAAAACATAAACACAGTTTATGTGCAAGTAAGGTCGCAAATAACAAACACCTCATGTGCTTGAGGTGTAAAGTGCACCTCATATGTTCATGATTTTGGGACAAAATGGTGCTAGTAGAAATATTGCATGAGGTGCTAGTGGTAAAAGTGACACTATCACTTCAAGTGCCTCAGACGTTTCTCGACAAGAGCCTCAAGTTTTCATGATTGTGGGACAAATAGGTGCATGAGGTGCAGTTATTTGTTACAGTGTAGGTGGACTGACAACCAAGTCTAACGAGCTCCACCTACCCGGAGAAAATTCGTTATAGCGCCAGGGACTCGCTGACACCCTCTGCCATTCAGTAGAAACAGGGTTGGCACGAGAAGCCAGGCAGTAGGATTTGGTTAGGAGAGGCTAATGGTGAGACGCAGTGCTATACAAGGGGATACTTCAGTGGGAATGGAGCTGCTCGTTTCTCCATTCCACCTCAGCACATCCCAACCCTTTAACCCTTGATTGGTTGACGGTTTGAGGCTGTCAAACATACCTTTGAAGCTTCTAAGCAATCATTGGGCGATCGACTCCGCGTCGCGTCCGAATTACCTGGCTGGAAATAACACATACATGTACACCGATGGAAGCCGCAAGCCTATGAAGTTTTTCTCTGCCATGAACTTTTTCTCTGCCATGACATTTTTGTCTTCGAGATCTGTAGATCCGACTCAAACAGTACAGCTTGTTGATTGTACGGTGGCTGATTTCTACGGTGGCTGATTTCCGCCAAGAACAATAATTTTTTTCTTACGGCGTTATAACGCCGTAATAGGGCGTTATAACGCTGTATTACAGCGTTATAACGCCCTAAATTGACGGCTTTATAACGCCCTAATTTTACGGCGTTATAACGCTGTAATACAGCGTTACAACGCCCTATTACGGCGTTATAACGCCCTAAATTTACGGCGTTATAACGCCCTAATTTTACTGCGTTATAACGCCCTAATTTTACGGCGTATTACGGCGTTATAATGCCCTAATTTTAGGGCTGACTTTTTATTCGTGATTTTTCTACCTGTTTATACGGAAGCCGGATAGTGCCACTGAAAAGAAATGTAATTTTTTGCAAACGCGAGAAAACTTTTTTTGTACCGTTTATCTGGCGGCAGCCACTTTATTTGGCGGCCGCTTCTGGTGAAATGATGGAATTGTAATTCAGGCCACAGTCAACCCGTAAAATCAGAACGACAGCAAATATGAATCCCCAAAAAGTGGACTGCCCTATTTTCCCAATTTTCTCAGTGCAAGCAGACTTTTTGACTTTTTAAGTCGCGAAAACTTTTTAAAAATGTCAATTTTCTGGTAACAAAAATGTTGGTGTTACTTTGACGACTTTTATGAAGCCCTAAAAGGGACAACCCCAATTTTCTCTTTTTCTGCTTGCAGGTTTAATTAAGGTTTTTACAAGACGGGACACCTGTTTTTAAAGATTAAATTTTCTGCTACCAGAAATTTTGATTTTACTTTTACTGCCCATATGAAGCCCCAAAACAGGGGTGGGGCGGACAGCTGGGGGCTAAGCCGTGTGCGATCGAAAAATATGGGTGCTCGAAATAGTGTTAAAATACATATCCGTTTTCAAGTCTTAATTTTAATGGTTATTTTTTGGTTCTACTAAGATTATTTCAGCTTTTCCTATAAAATGTATACATTGGTCAGTTATGTAAAGAAAATCAATGGAAACAATCTGTAATTGCTCCATTTTGTCCTGCAATGAAGCATGCTGACATGACCACGTATGTTAATACAATGTTAGTTGTTTTGAAACTTGACCCCTATAATTTGTGCTAAAAATTGTTTCAAAAACGCTTTTTTGACATTTCAATTTTTTCTCTAAATTTAATGCTGAAGGTCTTTTTATTAAACTGTAACCATTTGAAGGAAATCAGTTGGTTCAACATGAGCGTTTTGGGGACTATTTTTGGAAAAAGAATGCCATGTCCCAACGATGACCCGCTATAGCTACATGTACAGTGCCAAGCTGGGTGTATAGCTCTGTGTATAAACAAAAGAGGAACAATGGGAGGTCCACGATTGCACCGGTTTACATGACTGTGTGTACAATACGTTGGGTGTGTGTGCCTGCGATGTGTGTGCGCCTCAGTCCACGAAGGGCACTTAATAGCCCAAAATGGCTGCGCCAAACCGATTAGCATAATTGTAAACCCTCACATATTTTTGAATAATATTTCTTTTGGGGGGGGGGGGGGGTGGGTCATGCAAATGATCAGATATCATAACATGGGAGTTCTGTGCTTCAACTTTTGTGAAGACTTGATAAATTTCAGCTTTAAAATTTGTCCTATTTGGCTTGGCAAGTGGAGGGATGCCTGTATGAAAAATGGCAGCTATAGCCTGTTTGGAAAAAAAAACATTTTAGGGGTGGTACTCTCTGGGGACAATTAGCAAAAATTCCAAAGGGCTACCCTGCAAAAAAGTTATCAGAATTTGACAGATTAAGATTTAAACTATAATTTTCAGTATAAAGTGTCACAAAAACTGAGAGACTCCTGGATAAGGATTTTCTCACTGTGAAGTTAGTGGATTTACATAAAGGTCAATGGGACTTTATTTAGTGTGGTGCAACCCGAATGGAATGAGATACGATTCAACGTTGGTGGTGCCCACCCTGTCCGCCCCCCCCCCCCCCCCGCGCCCCAAAAGTGGACAACCCCATTTTCTCATTTTCTACTACCAGAATTTTTACAAGACGCGACACCCGTGTTTTGCAAGCAGAAATTTTGATTTTACTCTGACGACTATTTCGGTGCCTCAAATGAAGGAGAAGGGGGCTGATCCAACGGCCCATCCACCTATAGTATATTGCCCCACCCCTGGATTGACGCCAATGGTTGTCCACCTTAGGGAGCCGAAATAGCTGGGCCGTTAAAGTAAAATAGAGATTTCTGGTAGCAGAAAATTGAGTTTCTAAAAACAGGTGTCCCGTCTTGTAAAAACCTTCATTAAAACCTGCAAGCAGAAAAAGAGAAAATTGAGGTTGTCCCCTTTTAGGGCTCCATAAAAGTCGTCGAAGTAACACCAACATTTCTGCTAGCAGAAAATTGACACTTAAAAAGTCAATAGAAAATATGGTAGTCCATTTTTGGGGCCTTTTGCTGTCGTTCTGATTTTACGGGTAGTAGTAGAAGGGGGAGAGATCTGGTCCACTTTTAAATCTCTCTCTCGAATTTCATCTAAACATTTTCAAATATTCTAAAAAATCAAAAACTGAGAAAATCGCCCAAAATCGCCAGATTTCAAAAAAGGGGAAACCCCCTAAAATTTTAGGAAGCCCAAAAAAAATTATATTTTCTTAAAATAAATCTCTGTCTCTCGTCTAAAATTCTTTGGGCAAAAAAAATTATATTTTTTTTAAAATCGAGTATTAAAATATACATCTATTATAAAGGATGGAAAACCCACCGCCGATTTTGAAGAGGAATATCTTAAGGTTAGAAATAAAACAAATTTTCCTGTTTTTACTCTTAAAGAAAATAAATGTTTTGACCTTAAAAACTGTTTGTTTGATAAACCAACAATGACCGACGAAAACGATCCTTATAAAGAAATCTTTAAATATTTAGACATTTTTTATAAAAAAATAATAAAACTAACCTATTCAAAAGAATATATTGAAAATATGAATGACTTAAGGTTAAATCATCCTAAGGCTTTTAGTCTTTTTCTTAGTTATAAACACGAACAAGAGAATCCTTTTTTCTGTTTTCTGAGATTAGGGGAGAAATACCCCTATAGAGATCGTGAATTTCGTTTCTATAACCATAGCAACGAACCAAAACCATCTAATGATGAACTTTTTTAGACCACTTATCAACTAAACCAATAATATACCAAGATATTAAAACATTAGATAAAAAGGCTATTAATAAACATTATAAAAAGGTCAAAAATTGTGCAATTTACGACCGTTTTACACTAGCTGGTTATTCAGATGATGATATTATCGCTTATTTATATATAAATAAAGATTGTATATATCAATGTGGTGAATTAGCGATAGATCTTTTTAATGATTTAGAAAGCGCGGCATTGTATCATAATTATGCTTTTGGTCAATTTCAAAAAAATCGACTTTATAAACAATATAATCAAATTACATATAATGTTTATATATTATATGCCGGTCGTATAATAATAAATAGATGCTCAGTGTGTAAACTACACAACCGTGGGTGCGGCACCACACCGCGGTTTATACGTGTATATAATTAACTAATTAGAAAACACTAAACCAAAACCAAAAAAATAAGCCCACAACCCTCTATAGGTTGTGGGCTTATTTTACGTTAAACTTTATATTATAAACTTATACTTTACACTTTAAACTATTCTTCGTACTCCTTACAGTCGTATACGTACGGAGCGCTGGGTCTAACCCGCAAACTCTCATAATTAGGCGGTAAATTATCATTACGTAAATTACTATCGTATTCATTAATTACTTCTATTTTAAAGCGGTAAGTTTTTCGATAAGATCTTTTTTCTTTCTCCATTCTCTCGTTCACTTTTTGTTCAACTTCATCTTCTATTTCTTTTTGATTTCTATCAGATTCTTCTCTCGCCTTTGTTTGAGTTCTTAGAGCTTCTTTCATCCCATTAAATTTTCTCAGTTCGTTATTGATAAATGAAAATTCTTCGTGGCTGATATCACCGTCGTCTATAGCTTGGGACACTAGTTCATTTATCGTATTCAATTTGGTTTCTGCCAATACTCTAATCTCGTCGTGTTTCTTGGCTTTACCCCTAAACTTTTTGCTAAAATATTTCAAGACTAAACTCACACCTACGCATCCTATAGCTATACCTTCTAACGCTACACCAATGGGTAAACTAATAACACCGACAACACCCGCGATTAATAGCGCCTGACGCAGCTCCAAAACATTCCGTCGCAGTCTCCGCGTTTGATAAACAAGTAGTAATTTTATTATACATTTTATAAATTTCTTCTCGCTTGTCTCTCTCTCGCGTTATCTCTTTTTGTACCTGCTCAATTTTATTTAACCTAAAGACTCTAGTATCGTACGTTTCAACCGGTAGGTCTGGTAAATTAGGATATATGGAGGCCATTTCTAATAAAAGGACGACATTTTATTTTTAAACATTTTATTTGTAAACATTTTTTTGTACGTATACGAGAATCAAAGTCCCAACACCTGCCAATAGAGTCCACACATGATCGGCCAACCAACCCACGCTCTTACTCAATAAATTAAACAACCAACTAGCGATACTACCTAAAATACCAGGCAATGCAGCCAACAGTTTACCCCCGAGCTTTTTTAGTAAATTGGCTAAATTTGTAAATGACTACTTATCCAATCTTTCAAGTCTCCGCCGGGTTTAGGCGCCGGTGGAGTCGGAGACGGAACCCCCACACCTCCCACACCGGCTACTATCGAACTCGCGATCGTACTTATGGCTAAACTAAACGCGGTTAGTATACTAACGACCGTTACACCCTCTTCTCGAAATAGAATTCTGATCTTTTCGGCTAACGAGATATCACCTCGTCGTATTTTATTAAACGTTTCTATTATTCTAACGATTTGACTTTTGAGCCCCTGTAAATTTATATGTGCGAGGCCTAATCTACTGGTTCTTTCAATATTGAGATTTGTTAATCTATCGTTTAATTCTTGCCTCTCTCTATCGCTGTGTGTTTCATCGCGTTCCGCTTTGGTTTGTTTAATTTCATCATCTATAATTCTAAGTCGAGCTAAATTTAATTCGTAATTACCTTTGAGAGTTTCTAACGCTTTGTTTAAACCAGCAATTTCTCTCAAGTTGTTTAATCCTGTAATTTTTGTAATTACTCTTTCTCGTTCATCTGATGCTCTTTCTCGTTCAAACACTGCTATTTCTCGTTTATTTACTGCTCTTTTTTGTTCATCTACTGCTCTTTTTCGTTCATCTACTCTCTGTTTTTGTCCATCTAATGCTTTTACTCGTATATCTAATGTTTTTACTAATTCCTCCGATTTTTTTCTCGTATAACTAATTTTTTAATCGTTCATCTAATTCTCTTTTTTCTTTATCTAATGATTCACTAAATATATCTATTGCTGCTTCTAATCCAGTAAAATCAACATCTTGGCCCGTCAGACCTACTTCTTCTCTTAATACACCTACTGCTCTTTCTGCGATTTTGCTAACATTATTAATGGTTTCTAGAATATTAGTTGAATCAATATTTTCGGGTTGTATCTGACTTATTTCTTTATTCACCTCTTGTAAATAAGTCTTTTGGTAAACCCAAATCTTTTAAAAATGTATTAAAGTTTCCAGATGGGTGAACCTCATCAAATTTTTTTTAACGTGTCTATACCTACAAATACATCGCGTTTACGTTTATCATTTAACCTAACACCATCAAAGTATCTGTTTTTACTGTCGACAGTAAAAAGTTCATGCCTAGGAAAATCTGGTCTTGAAACACCTTGGATTTCCCAATGATTATAAAACCTATTTGCCATTTCAGATTTTGGCAAATCATCATATCGACCCATAATATCACTCGCTTCTTTTACCGTTTGTGGGGGCGGAATTAAAAAACTAGTCTCATCATCAGGTTGTCTGTCATATTCAAAATCAGCATCAGCATCTTTATCTTGTTGGCCTTCTTCTCCACCCACGGCCTTCATTTCGATAACTTCTCCTTCAGTCGTCACCGCTATACTTGTCATAATTTTAATAAATGATTAACAATAAAATGTTACTTTATTTTCTATTTACGCAGTATTTACTACATTTTGAGGAAGTATACCTTGGCTCACTAACCAAGACTGTGTGGCTAGAGCGCCACCTATCGTAGCGGTAATTTTAACCGTATCTTCTACGTCTAATTTTCCTAGATCGGCAGGTTATATTTTCAAAAGTGTTTTACTCAACATGGTATAACCTACGGTCAACGCAGCCAACACAGCACCGTGATAAAGAGTATTTGCGACGTTCTTAGTATGCATTTTAAAATATACAACTAGATTATTTTTTAACGTTTTTTAATTGTTTTTATTCCATTTCTAACAAATCTTCAATTGGATCCACGTTTGTTGGTGGTTGTGGAGTTTGCTCGGTAGGTGCTTCGATTTCATTAACTGCAACATTTTGTTTACTCCTTACAGTCGTAGACGTACTAAGTGCGAGATATCCGAGTCCTAAAATAGCTAAGCCTACTACCGCATACCCCCAGCTCGGAATACTCCTTACAGTCGTAGACGTACTCCCTATCGTAACTGTTTGCGTTTGGTTGGACGTTTCATCGTCTAGACTTTGCATCTTTTGTATTTGCTCTTTCATCTTTTTGTTTCTTTCGGCTAGTTTTTTATCCTGCTCTACTCTTTTCTTTCTTTTTTAAGATTTAATTACTCCGTTTTTAGCTGGAGGTTTTGTTACCCTCTCTATCGCTTGAGTCTCCTGATTTGGCTCTTGCGACGTTACTACTTGGTCTGCTTTCGTTTCTAGATCCATCTTTTATAATAGAACTACTATTATTTGTAATATTATAATTATCTCTTTTCAAATGTTTAGTCGTAATTAACATAGCTACCAAAGGAGATAGATAAAGTCCGTAGTTGTAGTACACTTCGCAAAGTAAACTAGCCATACTGCTAGAAATAACTGGATCGTTTTCCAAGTCGTTGGTAAGAGATTCTTCAGAGTCTAAACAAAGTTTACAACCAAACGGCGAAGCCAGGGGTAAAGTCATACCTAAAGCTTTTGAGTAAAGACTAAGCATGCAACTACCCAAACTAACGATCATTTCTTTACCTAGTTTAGCTTCGTAGTTTTTGTATAGTTTCTCTAGTTTAACGGAGTCTAAATTTTCGACTTCATTCACGGAGTATTCTTTACCCAGATATTTCTTCGAATCACCGGAAGCAACTACTCCTAAAAGTCTATTTTTGTGTTCTGGAACTCCGTTAGGAGTTTCTACGTCTACGACCGTAGGGAGTACTCGCGCAGCTATCGGTTGTTGAGACAACGAGCTTAGAGATTCTATCGAGTTGCTCATTTGCAAATAGTAAATATTTTTTTCTAACAAAACGTCTAGGTATTCTATCATATTATATAATACCTAGATAATTTACGGGCTAGCTATACAGCTAGTTATCTAGCAAATTGCAGCTAGCTATCAACTAGCTATCAACTAGCTATACAACAAATTACAGCTAGCTATCAACTAGCTATCAACTAGCTATACAACAAATTACAGCTAGCTATCTAGCGAGCTCCCAGCAAACTGGAGGATCAGTTTTTATCAGCAATTTACTATATGGCACGTCTCTTAAAATCTTTTTAATTTTCGATCTTTCTTCTAAAGGCACGGCGTCATTTTCATCTAGACATTGATTGAAACTACTTTTATCTTTGCAATAAAACAACGCAACAAATGCGGTTTGAGCTCGATCATCCGTCATTACGCAATTATACTTTTGTGTCAACAACCAACAGTAGTGATTCAAAGTGATTCCTATACTCCGTTTCCAATAGATCTAAAATAAATTTAGTTTTACCAGAATTGGTTCTAGTACCGCATATTAAGGCGCAGTGAGGTGTCTTTGGAAACATGTTAAAGTTTTTTAAGTTGTTAAACGTTTTCAATTATACCCTCGATTTTTAATAGTAAACGCTTATTAAATCTTCCATCTTCGATAACCAGTTGGCCATCCATCACCAAGAAAACGTAACATTTTACGGCCCCAGCTGTCTCGGCTTTTCTTTCTAAATAATTACTTATACCACCACCTACTTCTCCTATTCTCCTACCCGAACCGTGACTTTTATTATCATCGGTTACTCTCATATCTAACCAAAGCCCGTAACTATTTTTTAAGTAGGTGCCTATAAACATATCGTACAAACTCAAGTCTTTGGCCATACCGGCGCCAAAATCAGTGTGAGAGTCTCCAAAAAACTTGGTAATTTCATCCCAGTGTTGATAACGCATCATATAACCTTGACTGTACAATTGATTCGGTTTACCCTCAATCGTAACGTTTACTTTTTCGATTTTAGGATTATAGAAATGTTCGGGGGTTTTGTCAGTAGGATCTTTGAATAAAAGTAGTACGCCCTTGAGACTTCTAATCGATTGGTTAAGATTAATGTTCCAAGTTGTATCTGATTTGTCAAAGTCTCTAACGAGATATCTTTGAACTTGATCGAATAGAAAATGAGTCTTGCCTCGATATTGTTGTCTGATAGAGTCAGCCAATGTTTTACTAGTCACCACGTCAAATTCGAGAGACAACCCAGACATATTATACTTGGCATCATCATCCGTAGAATCTACGACGTTTTTGTGATCGTTAAACGTAAGCTCGTACGTTAGTCTATCTTTGAGCGCCGATGGATGAAACGGATGGTAATCTCTTAGTATTTCAAAATCTAGAGGAATGTAAAATCTATTTCCATAAGCATCCGCTATGGCTTTGTCTTTTCCTAGATCACCACTATCGGATGCGTCACTAGCCCCAATTCGGAGTTTTCCAATGTTGCCACCATCGCATATTCCTTGATATATATAGGATGCGTGTTTAGGTTTCCACAGATCTTTAAAAACGTTATATAAGTCTGCGTCGTACAGGTTAAATATCTCGCGACCCTCTAGGCATATTCTTATCTTTTTAATCAAATTTCGCCCCACGTTATAAAATAGAGTTCTTCCGTCGTCAGCGCTAGTGCCTTCAGACTCCAAGTCGATGTTGAATGCCAATCGAGTAGTACCGGGTACGACCACATCGTCTGGGCTCAACATTGGAAATTTAACGATCAACGTTTGATTCGCGTCTATAGTACTAGGATTATGAGTAATGACTACCGATTGTCTCAAACCCTTAATCGCTCTAGGATTTTTTAAACGTCTGTGAGGATTCAGCTTACTTCCATAAATCGCGTTCATTTTATTTAAACTAAAAAAAAATTACGAACAGATTTTTTTTTTAATGTTTTTTTAATCGTTTTTTCGTTCGTTTAATAAAAGTAAAGTTTAAAATCATGGCGAGCGTTTTTATGATGGTGGAGCTATAGTAAATGCTTTGGCGTTTACAGGATCAAACTTTTTATTTTCGAGTTTAGGAAGGTCTGGTGCCAACGCAGAGCGCAAGCGGCACAACTTGGCTTTAGAAAGATTAACCCAAGCGAGGAACGAATGGGAGAAACAAAGAACCAAGTATCTAGATTATCTCAACGATCGACTACGAAAGGAAGTAAAGGCCCAAAAAACATTTCAAAACATCGACGAAGCGTTGCGAGAATATAACGAAGTGATTGGCGAAGATACGCAATTACCCGTAGGTTTAATGCACGAACCTACATTGTCCGATTTTTATACACCCAGCGAACAACAAAAGAATGGTGAAATTATATTCATATTCGGAGGTTCCGCCGTTTTTGGTTTTTTAATTTATAAATATATCTAAACGTTTAATTTAAAGATGGAAACAAAAATGCGAAACATATTTTACAGTCCTATAGAGGATATTGGAAAGGTGAAGGAGCCGTAACAAAATTATCATCGAAAGCCGGCGTATCGGGAACGGATGCTAGAAACTGGTTAAGAAAATAAGCCTTGTGGCAAATCTATTTACCGGCTCCTAGTAATATTCCTAGACCAACGAATCTCAATAGATCGGTAGGATTACCCAGTGAAATGCATCAAGCTGATCTCCAATACCTACCCCACGATACACTTGGGAGAAAAATGTATAGATACGCGTTGACCGTAGTTGATGTGGCCACTCGATATAAAGAGGCTGAACCTTTAACTAATAAAACGAGCGGTCAAGTTGTCGAAGCTATAAATAGATTTACAAAAATGTCGTCGTTGTCGTGGCCTAAAATTATTAAAGTAGACCCCGGTAGAGAGTTTATGGCTGAATTTAGCGTTTTGATGAGATCTAAAAATGTAGTCGTGCAAAGAGGCGAGGTGGGTAATCACAGGGCCCAATCACAGGGCCCAAACGATTTAATCGTACTTTGGCCGAAAGATTATTCGGTCACCAGTACGCTAAAAAAATGTTGGAACCCACCGAGCGTAGCAGGTTGTTGGTAAAACGATTACCCAAAGCCGTGGAAGCGTTAAACGACGAAGAAACTAGATTGATATCTACGATGAAAGGTAAACCCCTAACCACAAAACTAGCCATGTCGCAATTGGAAATACGGCAACTTAGTTCAGAGGGGCTCAAGAGTCCAGAAAAACTTTTGAATGTAAACGACGAGATCGTCAGATACCTTTACGCCCCTGGAGAACCCGAAAAAGACGTTAGAAGAAGAGCCACCGACCCCATCTGGAGCTTAGAAATGTACGTTATAGAAAAAAGAACGATCAACCCCGGACAACCGGCGTTGTACTATCTAAAAGACGGTCCTGGGAGATCGTTCGTTATGAAAGAATTAATGTTCGTTCCCTCAGATACCGAGTTACCACCCAATTCATCTAAATAAAATATCATAAACTAGATAAGATACCGCGGTAACGCTCACTAAACCAACGACTAAAGCCGTTTTTTCTTGTTCGTGAGGGTCAGGTTGTGACGTGGGTAACTTGCACATGATTTATATATATTATTATTATTATTATTTATTATTTAAAAAAAAAATTTCATTTTTCGATACGATAATGATCGTGCATACGAGTATGAATTCCGTCGGCTAAGATATACCGTTTGTCATCTCTGGGGTTGAGCGATACCTTTTTTTGAGTTAAAGAGTTCATGATATGCTTGTCGCTTCTCAACATGTTCATGTCGTGTCGATAAACTGTAGAGTTAAATAAACAGTCTTTATAATCTTGATGAGTTATCTCGTTTGAAACGACGTACCTTTTGACTCCTTATGATTTCTTAATATTTTTACCATCATCCATTAAAATGGAGTACATTTTTGATCTGATACAAACCACTTCTTTGATTGGTTTTCCACCACATTCGTCCTTGAACTTGCCTATTATTTTCTTATTAGAATCGTCGTATAAAAAGTGGTCTTTCGGGTAATTCGACAAGTCGTATAATTCTTTATCTTTTTCCATGTCTTTGTATAGGTCTTCAGTTGCGGTACGTAAGAGCAACGAGTCCGTATCGGTATAAATCAATTCGACTTTGTCTCCGTATTTTACTTTAAGTTTATCGTAATAAAATTCGTACATTAAAAGTTTAGACAAGTCTAAAATACTCATACCGCAATAGACGGGTTTGTTTAAAACAACTTGAGTTTTATACATGTTTATCATTAATAGATTACAGCGTTCAAACATTTTCCTGCCGCTGTAACTTGGTTTGGCTATTAATTTACGAATTGTATCTTCTTCGTTGGCTCTTAGCAAGTGAGTATTCATTCGCTTTCTAACATCTTCCATCGTTTTGCCAAATACCGAGTTGTTCATCAATTTAAAAAAGTCTTTTTCAAAATCGGATTTAGCTTCTTTTCTGAGTTGGGTATTTTTGTCGATGTAAGATCTCATCCAAGGATCTTGAGTAAACTTTAATACCATGTGTACTCGGGTTAAAACTAACCCGTGAGTCAGATAAAATTTTAGATTTCTATAATGAGTTACGTAATTCTTTTTGGTGCGCCCGTCGCTACCAACTTAGATTCGTTCGATGGTTGAGAGTCTGTTTTTTCCATCAAGTCTCGTTGATAAGGACTCATCGATTCTTTAGATATAACTTGGTTTGCGGGCGCTAAAGGATAACCATTGTGTAGGTCGTGTAAATGTTTTGGATAGTCTAAATCTACTTCAAGAATCCAACCCCAAAAAGAGTCGTCGGCTAGAGACATTATATATTCGGAAGTAAACAAGTGTAATTTTTTTCGTCGACCCACCTAAAGTCTGAGATCGGTAATGGTTGAGACATAGCCCAGCCGTATAAATTGTTGGCATCAAGATACCAAATATACGAGTCGGGTTTATTGGGATCATAATCTTTTAGATACTTATTATTAGCCTCGGCATAACGACACGAGCCCACGCTAGATATTCCACCTCTGGTTCCTTCATCTATGAATAAATGGTGATCTATATCGGTCAAGAGTTCCAATTTGACTTTAGAGTGTTTTAATAAAGCGTCCCAACTCAGACTGGGTGATGTTAAATAATGACACGGATCTAATCCATAATTTACTATACAGAGTTTTCTAAAGTTTTCAAAAACATCGGCCAATAATAATACGTCGGTCAATATGTAGAGGTCGTGATATTCACCCAAGTTTTTAATGTCAAAAGTCTGCCATACTTTTTCAGCGTGTTCGTAATCTGAGTCGCTTATATCGGAATCGGTTAGACCGCTATAAAAATGACGTTTATCGGGAAGTTTAGTTTCGTTAAATCGTTCAAAATCATCCATATACTCGTACGGATATACACCCTTTTTAATTAAAAGATCGCGTTTATCGAGGTCTAGCATTATTGGGACGGTCGCTTTACCGATATATCTAAACGCTTCTCTCGGACATGCGGCTACCAGTTTTTCTAAAGACGTGGATAAGAAATGGTACGAATCTAAAAATCTGAGTTGACCTACCGAAAATAAAATGTATTTTTCAGACGTTTTAGCTATACACTTTAGTTTTCCGCGTGTTTCCGAAATACTCTGCATAATCAAATGAGCGTCGTAATTTTGTAAATTATGAATAATGACTGGGATTGGCGTTACTTCAGGTTTTATTTGTAATTTTAAGTTACAGCACATATGAGCGGCTCCGCGATACTTACCCGTGATGTGACAGTGATCGCGACATTTTCTAAACGCGTTAATATTTTTATAACACACTTTACAAAATATTGGTGGATATTTATTGTTGAGATCGTCCAGGTTAGGCAGACTTTTTAAAAGCTCACTTTGTATAGCTAATATCATGTCTTGTTTAATATACTGGCCTCTTTCCCCCGTTGGTTCGCCCAGTGAAATGTGCTTACCGGCGATTATTTCTAATAGTTCTTTGTTAGTTTTTTTGTTAAAATCAGTTAAATGTATAACTTTTGGATAATACATTCGCAAGTATTTGTTCTATTTTTTAAAGGGTACTCGCAAATCCAACAATTTTTAGCGTCGTTATATTCTAACTCGTCTTCGGACGTAAAAATCATGGGTTCGGGATTCTTGAATATATCGTTGATGTAGTTTCGCTCGGCTAGTAAATTATCCAAAAATGTGATGTTGCGTCTGCCCCTCTATAAGTTTTGGGCTTGTCCAAGACTTGCCCGTCGGGTCCGATTATGATATAAGCATAACCGCATGCTTCATGTTCGTGAGTCTTTATAGTATGCGTTTCTTCACCCAAGGTTTGTAATGGTACTAAGATACTTTCAAAGTCCGCGTATATAGTAAAAGGTACTGGTTGTCTATATTTAAAGTTTTTGAACTTTAGAATGTTGTTGGTTGGGTCGGGTAATACCGCTATAGCCGGAGTTTTGTTAACACCCCTATATACATTTTATCTCGTGTTTGTCTAAAATATCTTGTCTACTTAAAATGTTCTAGGCACCACACGCAACGATATTTGCGTCCGTTGTGTTTAGTTTTTTTAGACAATAAACCGCCTGGGTTTTTTATCCAACAATAATGATTATTGTCTCCTTCAGAAAAAAACAACAGATTCATGACCGGTTCTCGCCGATTAGTCGTTATTCTCAGCGGGAAAATATTATTATTATTTTTTTTTTCATAACCAAAAACGTTAATGGCGAGATTATTTTGTTTTTCGATCTTGTCAATATCCGTGATGTGGGTTGGAAACGCCACGTCCTTAAAATCTAATCCGTCATCTTTTTCGAAGATAGAATTCCTTTCGTAGTGAATATTAAAGTTGGGGTTGTTTTTAATCGATTCCTTGACAGAGGGTTTAAATAATCCTAAGGCGGCTCTCAACGACCATCTTATGCACTCCTGATCTTTGTTTTGAACATTGACGACTGCCTTTTTATGGGCTATGTGAGGGGGTGGTGAAATGTAAGAATTGCCTCTTATCGGTTGGTAATCATCAACGTTGATGTAGAGCGCATTTAAATCGTGAATGACCCAACCGCTTCCGTTTTTTCGAAAGTTTTCTACTTTTTCGATTATGATATCTATCTGTTCTTGTACTTGGTTTTCCATTCCGTCTTCGTTTAATACGACCGATTGAAGCGCTAGAAATATACGAGTGTCTTCGTTAAAAGTACCGTTCGCATGATTATATTTTCTCAACGTAACTTTTAACGCGAGTTGAAATTTAAAGCTTCTAAATTCGTTTAGCGCGCCTTTCAACTCGTCTATGATTTTGGGTTTGTTTGAGTTTAAAAATGCTAGAGGGTCGATGAGAATTCTATCTATATTCATCTCGTATTTACGCAAATGATTTCTGAATGGTCTCGGAATTGTTTCGTTAAAAGCTAAGGGGGCGAGTTCTTCGTCGGGTTTTTTATAGTATCGTCGTATGGCAGATTCAAAATCTTTTTAATGTACTGACCCCTTCTCCCGGTAGGATCACCCAGTGGGATGTGTTTATCGGTGATTAAATTTTCTAATGATTCTTTAGACTTGTATCGCAAATTTGTAAAAATTTAGATGAAATTCGAGAGAGAGATTTAAAAGTGGACCAGATCTCTCCCCCTGGGGTTGACTGTGGCCTGAATTACAATTCCATCATTTCACCAGAAGCGGCCGCCAAATAATTAAGTGGCGGCCGCCTGATAAACGGGACAAAAACAGTTTTCTCGCGTTTGCAAAAAATATATACATCCCTTTTCAGTGGCACTATCCGGCCTCCGTATAAACAGGTAGCAAATCACGAATAAAAAGTCAGCTCTAAAATTAGGGCATTATAACGCCGTAATACGCCGTAAAATTTGGGCGTGATAACGCCGCAAAATTAGGGCGTTATAACGCCCCCGTATTACAGCGTTATAACGCCGTAAAATTAGGGCGTTATAACGCCGTAAATTTAGGGCGTTATAACGCCGTAATAGGGCGTTATAACGCCGTATTATAGCGTTATAACGCCGTAATGAAAAAATATTTGTTCTTGGCGGAATACTACGGTGGCTGATTTCCGCCAAGAACAAATATTTTTTCATTACGGCGTTATAACGCTGTAATACGGCGTTATAACGCCCTATTACGGCGTTATAACGCCCTAAATTTACGGCGTTATAACGCCCTAATTTTACGGCGTTATAACGCTGTAATACGGGGGCGTTATAACGCCCTAATTTTGCGGCGTTATCACGCCCAAATTTTACGGCGTATTACGGCGTTATAATGCCCTAATTTTAGAGCTGACTTTTTATTCGTGATTTGCTACCTGTTTATACGGAGGCCGGAAAGTGCCACTGAAAAGGGATGTATATATTTTTTGCAAACGCGAGAAAACTGTTTTTGTCCCGTTTATCAGGCGGCCGCCACCTAATTATTTGGCGGCCGCTTCTGGTGAAATGATGGAATTGTAATTCAGGCCACAGTCAACCCCAGGGGGAGAGATCTGGTCCACTTTTAAATCTCTCTCTCGAATTTCATCTAAATTTTTTCAAATTTTCTAAAAAATCAAAAACTGAGAAAATCACCCAAAATCGCCAGATTTCAAAAAAGGGGAAACCCCCTAAAATTTATGAAAAATTATATTTTCTTAAAATCTCTCTCTCGTCTAAAATTCTTGGGGCAAAAAAAATTATATTTTTTTAAAATCGAGTATATAAAATAGACATCTATTATAAAGGATGGAAAACAGAATTATACCCGCAACGGGCTACAAGCGTTGGACAAAATACTACCTGAAAAAGTATATCGACAAATATGCCATTACATTGTGTCCACCAACCGGGCGCGATGGCACGCACATCAGACGAGACTATCTATCGATCATAAAAATGAACGAGGCGCTTTATACAAATTTGCGATACAAGTCTAAAGAATCATTAGAAAATTTAATCACCGATAAACACATCCCACTGGGTGATCCTACCGGGAGAAGGGGTCAGTACATTAAAAAGATTTTGAATCTGCCATACGACGATACTATAAAAAACCCGACGAAGAACTCGCCCCCTTAGCTTTTAACGAAACAATTCCGAGACCATTCAGAAATCATTTGCGTAAATACGAGATGAATATAGATAGAATTCTCATCGACCCTCTAGCATTTTTAAACTCAAACAAACCCAAAATCATAGACGAGTTGAAAGGCGCGCTAAACGAATTTAGAAGCTTTAAATTTCAACTCGCGTTAAAAGTTACGTTGAGAAAATATAATCATGCGAACAGTACTTTTAACGAAGACACTCGTATATTTCTAGCGCTTCAATCGGTCGTATTAAACGAAGACGGAATGGAAAACCGATTTAAATGCGCTCTACATCAACGTTGATGATTACCAACCGATAAGAGGCAATTCTTACATTTCACTACCCCCTCACATAGCCCATAAAAAGGCAGTCGTCAATGTTCAAAACAAAGATCAGGAGTGCATAAGATGGTCGTTGAGAGCCGCCTTAGGATTATTTAAACCCTCTGTCAAGGAATCGATTAAAAACAACCCCAACTTTAATATTCACTACGAAAGGAATTCTATCTTCGAAAAAGATGACGGATTAGATTTTAAGGACGTGGCGTTTCCAACCCACATCACGGATATTGACAAGATCGAAAAACAAAATAATCTCGCCATTAACGTTTTTGGTTATGAAAAAAAAAATAATAATAATATTTTCCCGCTGAGAATAACGACTAATCGGCGAGAACCGGTCATGAATCTGTTTTTTTTTTCTGAAGGAGACAATAATCATTATTGTTGGATAAAAAACCTAGGCGGTTTATTGTCTAAAAAAACTAAACACAACGGACGCAAATATCGTTGCGTGTGGTGCCTAGAACATTTTAAGTAGACAAGATATTTTAGACAAACACGAGATAAAATGTATATAGGGGTGTTAACAAAACTCCGGCTATAGCGGTATTACCCGACCCAACCAACAACATTCTAAAGTTCAAAAACTTTAAATATAGACAACCAGTACCTTTTACTATATACGCGGACTTTGAAAGTATCTTAGTACCATTACAAACCTTGGGTGAAGAAACGCATACTATAAAGACTCACGAACATGAAGCATGCGGTTATGCTTATATCATAATCGGACCCGACGGGCAAGTCTTGGACAAGCCCAAAACTTATAGAGGGGCAGACGCAACATCACATTTTTGGATAATTTACTAGCCGAGCGAAACTACATCAACGATATATTCAAGAATCCCGAACCCATGATTTTTACGTCCGAAGACGAGTTAGAATATAACGACGCTAAAAATTGTTGGATTTGCGAGTACCCTTTAAAAAATAGAACAAATACTTGCGAATGTATTATCCAAAAGTTATACATTTAACTGATTTTAACAAAAAAACTAACAAAGAACTATTAGAAATAATCGCCGGTAAGCACATTTCACTGGGCGAACCAACGGGGGAAAGAGGCCAGTATATTAAACAAGACATGATATTAGCAATACAAAGTGAGCTTTTAAAAAGTCTGCCTAACCTGGACGATCTCAACAATAAATATCCACCAATATTTTGTAAAGTGTGTTATAAAAATATTAACGCGTTTAGAAAATGTCGCGATCACTGTCACATCACGGGTAAGTATCGCGGAGCCGCTCATATGTGCTGTAACTTAAAATTACAAATAAAACCTGAAGTAACGCCAATCCCAGTCATTATTCATAATTTACAAAATTACGACGCTCATTTGATTATGCAGAGTATTTCGGAAACACGCGGAAAACTAAAGTGTATAGCTAAAACGTCTGAAAAATACATTTTATTTTCGGTAGGTCAACTCAGATTTTTAGATTCGTACCATTTCTTATCCACGTCTTTAGAAAAACTGGTAGCCGCATGTCCGAGAGAAGCGTTTAGATATATCGGTAAAGCGACCGTCCCAATAATGCTAGACCTCGATAAACGCGATCTTTTAATTAAAAAGGGTGTATATCCGTACGAGTATATGGATGATTTTGAACGATTTAACGAAACTAAACTTCCCGATAAACGTCATTTTTATAGCGGTCTAACCGATTCCGATATAAGCGACTCAGATTACGAACACGCTGAAAAAGTATGGCAGACTTTTGACATTAAAAACTTGGGTGAATATCACGACCTCTACATATTGACCGACGTATTATTATTGGCCGATGTTTTTGAAAACTTTAGAAAACTCTGTGTAGTAAATTATGGATTAGATCCGTGTCATTATTTAACATCACCCAGTCTGAGTTGGGACGCTTTATTAAAACACTCTAAAGTCAAATTGGAACTCTTGACCGATATAGATCACCATTTATTCATAGATGAAGGAACCAGAGGTGGAATATCTAGCGTGGGCTCGTGTCGTTATGCCGAGGCTAATAATAAGTATCTAAAAGATTATGATCCCAATAAACCCGACTCGTATATTTGGTATCTTGATGCCAACAATTTATACGGCTGGGCTATGTCTCAACCATTACCGATCTCAGACTTTAGGTGGGTCGACGAAAAAAATTACACTTGTTTACTTCCGAATATATAATGTCTCTAGCCGACGACTCTTTTTGGGGTTGGATTCTTGAAGTAGATTTAGACTATCCAAAACATTTACACGACCTACACAATGGTTATCCTTTAGCGCCCGCAAACCAAGTTATATCTAAAGAATCGATGAGTCCTTATCAACGAGACTTGATGGAAAAAACAGACTCTCAACCATCGAACGAATCTAAGTTGGTAGCGACGGGCGCACCAAAAAGAATTACGTAACTCATTATAGAAATCTAAAATTTTATCTGACTCACGGGTTAGTTTTAACCCGAGTACACATGGTATTAAAGTTTACTCAAGATCCTTGGATGAGATCTTACATCGACAAAAATACCCAACTCAGAAAAGAAGCTAAATCCGATTTTGAAAAAGACTTTTTTAAATTGATGAACAACTCGGTATTTGGCAAAACGATGGAAGATGTTAGAAAGCGAATGAATACTCACTTGCTAAGAGCCAACGAAGAAGATACAATTCGTAAATTAATAGCCAAACCAAGTTACAGCGGCAGGAAAATGTTTGAACGCTGTAATCTATTAATGATAAACATGTATAAAACTCAAGTTGTTTTAAACAAACCCGTCTATTGCGGTATGAGTATTTTAGACTTGTCTAAACTTTTAATGTACGAATTTTATTACGATAAACTTAAAGTAAAATACGGAGACAAAGTCGAATTGATTTATACCGATACGGACTCGTTGCTCTTACGTACCGCAACTGAAGACCTATACAAAGACATGGAAAAAGATAAAGAATTATACGACTTGTCGAATTACCCGAAAGACCACTTTTTATACGACGATTCTAATAAGAAAATAATAGGCAAGTTCAAGGACGAATGTGGTGGAAAACCAATCAAAGAAGTGGTTTGTATCAGATCAAAAATGTACTCCATTTTAATGGATGATGGTAAAAATATTAAGAAATCATAAGGAGTCAAAAGGTACGTCGTTTCAAACGAGATAACTCATCAAGATTATAAAGACTGTTTATTTAACTCTCCAGTTTATCGACACGACATGAACATGTTGAGAAGCGACAAGCATATCATGAACTCTTTAACTCAAAAAAAGGTATCGCTCAACCCCAGAGATGACAAACGGTATATCTTAGCCGACGGAATTCATACTCGTATGCACGATCATTATCGTATCGAAAAATGAAATTTTTTTTTAAAATAATAAATAATAATAATAATAATATATATAAATCATGTGCAAGTTACCCACGTCACAACCTGACCCTCACGAACAAGAAAAAACGGCTTTAGTCGTTGGTTTAGTGAGCGTTACCGCGGTATCTTATCTAGTTTATGATATTTTATTTAGATGAATTGGGTGGTAACTCGGTATCTGAGGGAACGAACATTAATTCTTTCATAACGAACGATCTCCCAGGACCGTCTTTTAGATAGTACAACGCCGGTTGTCCGGGGTTGATCGTTCTTTTTTCTATAACGTACATTTCTAAGCTCCAGATGGGGTCGGTGGCTCTTCTTCTAACGTCTTTTTCGGGTTCTCCAGGGGCGTAAAGGTATCTGACGATCTCGTCGTTTACATTCAAAAGTTTTTCTGGACTCTTGAGCCCCTCTGAACTAAGTTGCCGTATTTCCAATTGCGACATGGCTAGTTTTGTGGTTAGGGGTTTACCTTTCATCGTAGATATCAATCTAGTTTCTTCGTCGTTTAACGCTTCCACGGCTTTGGGTAATCGTTTTACCAACAACCTGCTACGCTCGGTGGGTTCCAACATTTTTTTAGCGTACTGGTGACCGAATAATCTTTCGGCCAAAGTACGATTAAATCGTTTGGGCCCTGTGATTGGGCCCTGTGATTACCCACCTCGCCTCTTTGCACGACTACATTTTTAGATCTCATCAAAACGCTAAATTCAGCCATAAACTCTCTACCGGGGTCTACTTTAATAATTTTAGGCCACGACAACGATGACATTTTTGTAAATCTATTTATAGCTTCGACAACTTGACCGCTCGTTTTATTAGTTAAAGGTTCAGCCTCTTTATATCGAGTGGCCACATCAACTACGGTCAACGCGTATCTATACATTTTTCTCCCAAGTGTATCGTGGGGTAGGTATTGGAGATCAGCTTGATGCATTTCACTGGGTAATCCTACCGATCTATTGAGATTCGTTGGTCTAGGAATATTACTAGGAGCCGGTAAATAGATTTGCCACAAGGCTTGTTTTCTTAACCAGTTTCTAGCATCCGTTCCCGATACGCCGGCTTTCGATGATAATTTTGTTACGGCTCCTTCACCTTTCCAATATCCTCTATAGGACTGTAAAATATGTTTCGCATTTTTGTTTCCATCTTTAAATTAAACGTTTAGATATATTTATAAATTAAAAAACCAAAAACGGCGGAACCTCCCAATATGAATATAATTTCACCATTCTTTTGTTGTTCGCTGGGTGTATAAAAATCGGACAATGTAGGTTCGTGCATTAAACCTACGGGTAATTGCGTATCTTCGCCAATCACTTCGTTATATTCTCGCAACGCTTCGTCGATGTTTTGAAATGTTTTTTGGGCCTTTACTTCCTTTCGTAGTCGATCGTTGAGATAATCTAGATACTTGGTTCTTTGTTTCTCCCATTCGTTCCTCGCTTGGGTTAATCTTTCTAAAGCCAAGTTGTGCCGCTTGCGCTCTGCGTTGGCACCAGACCTTCCTAAACTCGAAAATAAAAAGTTTGATCCTGTAAACGCCAAAGCATTTACTATAGCTCCACCATCATAAAAACGCTCGCCATGATTTTAAACTTTACTTTTATTAAACGAACGAAAAAACGATTAAAAAAACATTAAAAAAAAAATCTGTTCGTAATTTTGTTTTAGTTTAAATAAAATGAACGCGATTTATGGAAGTAAGCTGAATCCTCACAGACGTTTAAAAAATCCTAGAGCGATTAAGGGTTTGAGACAATCGGTAGTCATTACTCATAATCCTAGTACTATAGACGCGAATCAAACGTTGATCGTTAAATTTCCAATGTTGAGCCCAGACGATGTGGTCGTACCCGGTACTACTCGATTGGCATTCAACATCGACTTGGAGTCTGAAGGCACTAGCGCTGACGACGGAAGAACTCTATTTTATAACGTGGGGCGAAATTTGATTAAAAAGATAAGAATATGCCTAGAGGGTCGCGAGATATTGTGGCGCGCTACCCAGGGGCTGGGGAAAACCTAAGGGCTGTTCTTTATTCCCAGGGCTCCAACCAACACCTGTTATCCCACAAAAATATTTATAGCCTTACGAACGAGTGAGCGGCTACCCAGACGCAAGGGGGGACAATAAACGAACGGTGGACTAAGCCTAGGGGCTGTTCGTTTTGGTGGAAATATACCACCGTTTGTGATTGAGTAATTATCCTAATGTAATAAAGAAATCCAATAGGTCCTAATAAACCTCACAGTGACAAATAAACCTCACAGTGACAAGTATTTCCAAAGACGATGAATAATTGGTCTTATTTCTTTCCTGAACAGCAATCAACAATAATTATCAATCAATAAGTTACACAATAATTCTCGATGGTGATAACCCTCACTCAAATAACGGTGGTCAACTGCACCACCTTAATTATAACTGGTAACTTGTAATAATCCTCACTGGGCTTATGCAGTATAGTTGTCACCTGCAATGAACCTCACGTGGTCAACTGCACCACTTAACTAATGAACTTTAGATAAACTTATACAATATAACCCTCACACAGTTAGGCGGTATGAGCTTATACAATATAACCCTCACACAGTTAGGCGGTATGAGCTTATACAATATAATCCTCACACCGTTAGGCGGTATGAACTTATACAATATAAATGTTATGGGGCATACACCTCTAACAGTTAATACAATTATAATTTCTATGAGGAATGCACAGTAAGGCAGGATGATAAGAACTCTTAAAGAAAAGTAAAGGAGGTAGGCTTAATTAAATATGCACAAATTAATCCTCACTACGTTGAAATAAGCACACAAATAGACAGATTTGATCAATGAAGAACAGGGCGATTAGGGTAACCCTCACGGGACTATATAGGCGATACACCCGGTAAACCTCACTGGACAGCAATTACGACGCAACGACCAGGGCTGCACTCACCAGTCGCCACGCCAACAGGCATGGAACACTCGGTCCGCAAGCCCTCCAGTCGCTCTCGTCCCCGCTAAGTCCCAATCAACTGGTTTACCTAGTCCCACACACCAAATCCCTGCTTAATCTGGCCCAATTTGATATGACCTGACTAGAACGACAGCTAATCAATCATCCACTATAACGAGTCAACCTTACGGGTAAGCTAGCTCAATGATTACGGCCGGGATCGCCTCAGTCGTTACCCCACCGTTACGGCATTCAACAGACGACAAGCAATCTCCCACCAAATCAAGTCCCACTAGCTCCTACCCAAGGCTTCACAACTCCCGTCCTAACTTTGGATCAATACAACCCCACTCACCGATCGCCGCAACCTTACGCCGTGACCTGCGATGGCGAGCTCCTTCTACCACGAATGACACCAGCGAACTGCCCGCCGGTCTCGTAACCCCACGCTAAAAACGCCCGGACCCAACGCAATCCGCGTTGCTGATTGGTCAATGCGCATCATGCATTATTAATTTCCCAGACGGACATGCATAATTCATGACTTAGACTTCTACACAAGTTTACCCCCTGTTTCGTCACACAGGCCCCAGCTAAGCTTAGTCCGTCCCGGACTAAATAGCTTAATGAAAACTATAAGAAACAGGGCTATATAACTTATACAATCATAATATAAACAAAGAAATGTGTGAGGTTTACCTAACTTCATATGCAATTTACACACTGCTATAAAATGTATAACTTTCCAATAACCCTCACTGCTGTGAGGTAATGCAGATTAGTGACAAACTGTAAGGAGAGTGGGTACCGGTCCACTCCAATTATATAATACAGAGCATGTGAGGCTTAACTCAACCTCGCTAATATTTTACATTCCATTTATATACAATTACAATGTCCTTGGATTCTTTTCTTCTCTTTTTGTAGAAAACAAATATGGTCAAAAGTTAGCAAAAATATATGGAACTTTTGAATACCAAAAAAAAAACAGCTTCAAATAGAACTTTTTAATAAATACTACAAAAAGAACGGTTGAGCTTTAAGTTATAAAATCAGCAAGAATCAACCAGAATCATCAGATATTTTACACGCAATTCCTGAGTTATTGGACTTATTAAGACTTGATAAATACAGTTCGTTCTTTGGATGTCATCACTCGCTGATGTGGTAGCGGTCCGCCTCTACCGGCTTCCGGTACTTCTGCTGGGTGGTTTCCTCGTGGACCAATACGCCATCGATGTAGGTGTTCCGGATAAGTTTTTCCTCTATAATGGCCATCTTCATCCTCTTGGTCGGGGGCCCCGTCTCCGCCTCGGACATCTCTCCTTCCGGCTCCAGGTCCGCCATTGACCCAGGGCTTAGGGACAGCGGAGAATCGGCCGTAGCCGCAGCCCGCGCCTCCCTCATCTGGCTGAGGTAGGACCTTGGTTTTCCGCTGATACGGATGGTAGGCGAGGAATGACCCACAAGCGGCGAGATGGGACATGGGGAGAGCGAGATGACCGCCTCCTCCATCTGACTGTCCAGCGGCGGACTTACTACAGCTGGCGCGGGGGCCTCTCTCGCCGGGCTGTCTGGTGGCCGGCTTGCTGCAGCCGGCGCCAGAGCCGCCCTCCGCGGCTCAAGCCCCCATCTCCCGGCCAGGAGCCTACGGTCAACTGCTATCGGGATGCTGATGCCTGCACGATTTCCCTTGACCTGGACTTCCTTGTTGGCGGGGCACTCTGCCATACTTCCGGGATGGCAGGTCCTGTAATGCCTGTTGAGATTATCTCGCCGCCTATCTCTGTAGCTGCACCGCCCACAGCACAAATACAACGGGGGACCATGCATCAATTTTCTGTGTCGCCAGAGGCCTTGCTTTGCACTGAACGTTTGCTGACAATCAAAACACCGCACAGTCATACTGTATCTGCCCAAAAAAACAAAAAACAAACGAGACAATTTGGTTAGTTACACACCCAAGCTGGTGACGACTAACCTATAACTACCGGTATCTAGCGGGAAGTATATGTTCCCTGTGGGGATACCGCCTCTGAGTTCTCCTAGGGATAACCACAACAACATCCCCTTCCCCACTACTGCTAGGATCACTAACTGGAGCCTCCACAGGCTCTTGCCCAACTTCTGATTCTACATTCACCCTGCCATTATCATCAACGGAATCAGAAACTCCCACTGGTTCCTCAATCATCTTAGGCTCATACTTCCACGGCTTTAAGTTCTCGCCAGTGTACGGCTTGAGCCTATCTCCGTGGACTACAAAAGCCTTACTCCCAGGCTTAAGCTGAATTCGGTAGGTTACATCGGAGAGTCTTTTGACCACCAAGTATGGTCCTACCCATCGGAGTTCGAGCTTCTGACATCTCCCCTTTTTCTTTGATTTGTTGTACAACCAGCCGAACTGGCCTTGCTTCAGGCCTCCGCCATGTACCCTGCGATCGTAATTTCGCTTCTGGTTCCTGGCACTCCGCCTCAGGCACTCTCTGGCCCTGCCATGAGCCTCTTGCAGATTCTGCCGCAACCTCTGAGCGAAATCAGTCGCCGTTGTGTCCTCTACTGTAGGACCATTGACCAGCAAATCAACGGGAAGCCTTGCCTCCCTCCCAAGCATCATCATGTTTGGAGACTCGCCAGTTGACTCTTGGGGAGTGCACCGGTAAGCAAAACATGCATACGGTAAGCACTCATCCCAGTCACGCTGTCTCCTCCTCGGTTCAATCATCACAGCAATCATGTTGACCAATGTCTTGTTGAAACGTTCAACCATGCCATCGGACTTCGGGTTGTACGCTGTGGTCCTCGTCTTGGAAATACCAAGGACCTTACACATTTCACCAAACACGGCCGACTCGAAGTTTGTCCCCTGATCGGAATGTAATTCCAAGGGAATGCCAAACCGACAGACAAACTCCGTGACCAACTTGCCCGCCACTGTCTCCGCCTTAGCATCAGGCAGGGCATACGCCTCCATCCATTTGGAGCAGTAGTCACCAACTACCATGACCCAGACATTGCCACTGTCACTCTGGGGCAGTGGCCCCAGCAAGTCCACAGCCACTCTCTCCATGGGCTCGCCCACCAAATACTGTTGGAGTGGGGAAACTCTCCTCTTCGCCGGAGATTTCCTCCTCCCACACAGCTCGCAACATCTTATGAATGACCTCACATCCGCGGTCATTCCCGGCCAATAGTACCGCAACTTGACTTTGGCCAACGTCTTCTTGACACCTAGGTGACCACTAGTCCGACCACCATGCAGCTCCTGGAGTACTACCCCTCTCAATTTCTCAGGAAGTACCAGTCGCCACCTACTCGTCTTCCCATCGTCGGACTCCCAACTTCTATAAAGGACACCATCCCGCACCTCCAGCTGATCCCATGCGGACCACGGGGTCTTGTGTGCCGAGGAAGCGGCCGATACAGTCTCCCAACCGGGACGACTGCCCGACCCCTTTGCCCTAACAATCCAACCAATACTTGGATCACCAAGTTGAGCCTCTCTGACCCCATCTCTAGGCAAGTGTGGTTGGGCAAAGATGCCCCTCACCCTCGCCTCAGGGATCGGCAGGTCAGAGTCAACTTCATGGCGACCCCCGCCAACCTCATCGGTCTTGGTCACTATGGCATCGTCCGGTGCCTCAACGGTCCCTGACGCTTCATCAGTGTCAGCACGACCACACTGTTTGCAGGCCTTCCTGGACAACCCGTCAGCATTTCCATGCTTCCGCCCAGGTCTGTGTTGAATCGTAACATCGTACTCGCTGATCACTTCGAGCCACCTCGCAAGCTGGCCCTCGGGGTCCTTAAAATTAAGCAACCACCGAAGAGCAGCATGATCGGTTCGAAGCAAAACCTTCTGACCATACAGGTACTGCCTAAACTTCCTAAGGTAGACAACTACCGCCAACAGTTCCCTCCGAGTAACACAATAGTTCCTCTCCGCCTTGCTGAGTTTACGGCTCGCAAAGGAGAGGACCTTCTCTTCCCCATTATGGATCTGAGACAACACTGCCCCAATCCCATCTCCACTAGCATCTGTATCTAAGATGTAGTCGCTCTCAGGAATGGGATATGCCAACACCGGTGCTGTCTGCAGCCTCTGCTTCAACTCTTCAAATGCCTGTTGGCAGGCATCCGACCAGTGAAACTCTCGTGACTTTTCAGTCAGCGCATGCAGGGGCGACGCCACCTCGGCAAATCCCCTGATAAACCTCCGGTAATAGGAAGCGAGGCCTAAAAAACTTCGAACTTCCTTGACACACTTAGGTGTTGGCCACTCGGCCACGGCCCGAACCTTCTCAGGATCGGTAGCCACACCCTCAGACGACACAATATGTCCCAAATAGCCCACCGACCTCTGAAATAAGAAGCACTTGCTGGGCTTCAACTTCAATCCAGCTTGCCTCAACTTGGAGAGAACGACTCGCAGTCGCTCAATCTCCTCTCTCACGGTCCTGCCAAACACAATGACATCGTCCAGGTATATCAGCAGGATGTCCCACTGAAGACCTGCCATCACTCTCTCCATCAACCTTTCAAACGTCGCAGGGGCGTTGCAAAGACCAAAGGGCATGCAGCGCCACCTGTATAAACCGTTCCGCACCACAAAGGTTGATTTCTGGCTGGCGTCCTCATCGAGGGCGACCTGCCAATACCCGGACGCCAAATCGAGAGTGGAAAACCACTCAGCGCCCGTCAACGCATCGAGTGTCTCGTCGATACGAGGGACAGGGTAAGCATCTTTGATTGTTACCCCATTCAGACCTCGATAGTCGACACAAAATCGCTTAGTCCCATCCTTCTTCCGGACTAGCACAACATTTGCAGCCCAGGGACTATCGGATGGCTCGATAACCCCTCGCTTCTGCAAATCTCCAACCTGCCTCATAATCTCTTCCTGATTACACAGGGGATGGCGCCGGGGCCTCTCCTTGATAGGCCTCGCATCACCAGTACTGATGTGGTGCTTTACCACGTCAGTCCGCCCTATGTCACCCTCACCAGAAGAAAATACATCCTGGAATTCCATCAAACAAGCCTTTACCTCCTCGTGATACTCCTCACTGAGGTTGACCGTACTCCGGTCATATAGATCATGTAGGTGACTCGGGAGGTTTCCATAAACCTCACCTACAAAACTCTGACCCGGCATAACCTTAGAATCAACCTCAACTGTCGCAATGGTGCCCACAGTTGTTCCCCCTCGAACAACCCGTTTCTCCCTATTCGGATTAAAAATCCGCAGCGGGAGAGTCTCGGCTTGTGGCTCAACAAGCGACCGGGCTAGAAGTAACCCTCGCTGAGCCAACTCGCCCCCACCTTCCACAGGCTCAATGATTGCCGGCTGTCCCAATGCCCCAATGATACCGGTCACAGTACCAGGCACAACAGCCTCATGGCCTGCCGGAATCTCGGTAGTCTCGGCCACCAACACTCGTCCAACAAATGGCTCTCCAGCACCACTTGTGCACCTCATCTGTTCCCCGTTTACCCTCAACTCAAGGCTCCGGAAATCTAAGATACCGCCAGTGGGTAGCAAGAAATCCATGCCTAGTATGCCATCATACTTGATGTCGGCAAAATTCACCCGAACTGGGAAAACGGTCTTACCCAACTGGATGTCCACCCAGGCCACGCCCAATACTGCCAGTGGACTTCCATCCACCTGTTGGATGCCGGCCTCCTCTGCTGCCAGCACAGGTCTCTGTTCCCTGGCAATTTCATGATAGACCCGACTACTAACTAGTGTGTCAGTCGACCCTGAATCAACCAGGAACCTGCACTTGACTCCCCTAACCACGCCATTAACAAACAGCCCGTACCTAGGCCGAGTACCGCTCATTGGCTGAGTGCCTATTGGCTCTCTGCCTTCGGACTCCCGCCTCTTACCGGCTTCGTTTGTCCCCGACTCTCGTGCTCGTTTGGACCCTCGGAAATGCCCAGCCTGCCCGCGGGCCCACCGGTCGGCTGGCTGGCGTTTCCCTGCATCCATCTCCCCTTACGAGGTTGGGTACATTCCCGTGCGAAATGACCAACCTCACCACACCGGAAACATTTCAATGCACCAGGCATTTTCCTTTCAGGCTTCGGTGACTGCCCCGGAGGAAACCTTGCCTTTGGCGCCTCGCCCGGAGCTACACTCGGCTTAGTGAGCCCGGTCAGCAACTCAACCACTCGGTCTATTTTCTTCGACTGCTGACTGGCACTTTCTTCTAACTTTAGAAGACGCCTCTCTGTGTCAGAGTCGACTGCCCTAGTAAACCTCATGGGTTTACTCTCGGCCCTTCTCACACTCTCAACTCTTTCAAAGTTCTCTGTCTCCAGGGCAGCACGTATCGCTTCGTCCAAAGTCTTTGGACGATCACGATATACGCCTTCCCTTACCACCTGGCTCGTCACCGCATCGACAAAATGATTCTTCCCCAGGCGCTCCCGTGCCTCTTCGGGGATCTCTGGGTAGGCCTTCATCGTTAAATCACGGATCGCCTGGCCCAGCTCCTGCAGAGTTTCCTTCGGCTCCTGACGGCGGTGCCTTAGCTCTACTAAATAATTCTCGGCCTGTCGACCCGGCCCGAATCTCTTCGACAACCCCGCCACAAGTTCGCTATAAGTGAACCTCTTCGACCTATCACCAAGGATCCGGAGTGCCTCGCCCTGCAGACTAGCAGCCAAATACTCAGTTGCTTGCTCCTCACTCCAGTGATTCCCCTGCTTACACGCCTCAAAGTGGCGGTAATAATCGTTCCAAGGAACCTTACCATTGTATCGGTCGGGGGTAATCGTAGGCCTACGAGGCTTACTACCGTGAGGTTTACCGCACACCTCATTACCCACCAACCGCGACTCCCTTTCCAGTGGCCATGGACCCACTCCAGACGAGTCAACCTCACCAACAACCTCGTTGGATTTCCCCACAGTAGGACGAGTTGCAAAACTCAACAAGTCACTGTGTAAACCTCGCTCCTTTTTAGCACAATCATCCTCACGGTCATCGAAGGGATTGGTATGAGGACTACGCATGGGAATAAACCTCACAGGTGTACTCTCCGCGTGCCTTGCTCCCCTCGAAACCAAATCAGGTGACGTGCCAACACTGGAACGCTCCCTCGCCTTCAATGAGGCATACCCTGAGGTATCCTCGGGCAACTTCCACCTAATATCCGGGTCCACCACCCCCAAAGGTGTATCCCTACTCTTAGGGGTACCCTCACTTGCAATTTTTGGCTGTGTTCCCTTCTTGACAGCCTCTAACTCCGAAGAAAGACGAGCTTTCTCCCACTTCAACCACTGAACCTCCATTCTCGAGCGGTTCAGCTCATCAAGGGCAGAGTCCTCGTCAACCTCCACCGAGGTGACATTACTGTCCTTACTCATACTGACGTTTCCTCCTGACTAGGAAAATCAGCCCCCACCAGACTCGCCACACTCGGCCACTGGCCACTCGGCGATAGCGGTACCTCCCAAGCAAACTCAGGCTGTGGAACCACCTGTCCCAAGCCTCCAGAATCTACTAAACACTGTGTACCGACTACTACCTGGTGAATCCTCAACAGGATCGGCAGTTGCTGTCTTGCAGTACGTCGCAAAGTTTGCAACTCCGCTCTAATCCTCAAAAGAATCCACACACAATCAACAATACAACAAACAACGCAATTCCCAAACCAGTAACGACCCAGGTCAGCATAACCCGTTACCCTCGCTACCAATAATCCTCACAGTGTACCTCAGTGAGGTGCACTCACAAACAACAATCAAACACAATTTATTTATCTTTATTACAAGTTCAACAATTACACTAAACAATCACAAACATCCCACTTCTGACACCATTTGTGGCGCGCTACCCAGGGGCTGGGGAAAACCTAAGGGCTGTTCTTTATTCCCAGGGCTCCAACCAACACCTGTTATCCCACAAAAATATTTATAGCCTTACGAACGAGTGAGCGGCTACCCAGACGCAAGGGGGTACAATAAACGAACGGTGGACTAAGCCTAGGGGCTGTTCGTTTTGGTGGAAATATACCACCGTTTGTGATTGAGTAATTATCCTAATGTAATAAAGAAATCCAATAGGTCCTAATAAACCTCACAGTGACAAATAAACCTCACAGTGACAAGTATTTCCAAAGACGATGAATAATTGGTCTTATTTCTTTCCTGAACAGCAATCAACAATAATTATCAATCAATAAGTTACACAATAATTCTCGATGGTGATAACCCTCACTCAAATAACGGTGGTCAACTGCACCACCTTAATTATAACTGGTAACTTGTAATAATCCTCACTGGGCTTATGCAGTATAGTTGTCACCTGCAATGAACCTCACGTGGTCAACTGCACCACTTAACTAATGAACTTTAGATAAACTTATACAATATAACCCTCACACAGTTAGGCGGTATGAGCTTATACAATATAACCCTCACACAGTTAGGCGGTATGAGCTTATACAATATAATCCTCACACCGTTAGGCGGTATGAACTTATACAATATAAATGTTATGGGGCATACACCTCTAACAGTTAATACAATTATAATTTCTATGAGGAATGCACAGTAAGGCAGGATGATAAGAACTCTTAAAGAAAAGTAAAGGAGGTAGGCTTAATTAAATATGCACAAATTAATCCTCACTACGTTGAAATAAGCACACAAATAGACAGATTTGATCAATGAAGAACAGGGCGATTAGGGTAACCCTCACGGGACTATATAGGCGATACACCCGGTAAACCTCACTGGACAGCAATTACGACGCAACGACCAGGGCTGCACTCACCAGTCGCCACGCCAACAGGCATGGAACACTCGGTCCGCAAGCCCTCCAGTCGCTCTCGTCCCCGCTAAGTCCCAATCAACTGGTTTACCTAGTCCCACACACCAAATCCCTGCTTAATCTGGCCCAATTTGATATGACCTGACTAGAACGACAGCTAATCAATCATCCACTATAACGAGTCAACCTTACGGGTAAGCTAGCTCAATGATTACGGCCGGGATCGCCTCAGTCGTTACCCCACCGTTACGGCATTCAACAGACGACAAGCAATCTCCCACCAAATCAAGTCCCACTAGCTCCTACCCAAGGCTTCACAACTCCCGTCCTAACTTTGGATCAATACAACCCCACTCACCGATCGCCGCAACCTTACGCCGTGACCTGCGATGGCGAGCTCCTTCTACCACGAATGACACCAGCGAACTGCCCGCCGGTCTCGTAACCCCACGCTAAAAACGCCCGGACCCAACGCAATCCGCGTTGCTGATTGGTCAATGCGCATCATGCATTATTAATTTCCCAGACGGACATGCATAATTCATGACTTAGACTTCTACACAAGTTTACCCCCTGTTTCGTCACAATATTTAACCTGTACGACGCAGACTTATATAACGTTTTTAAAGATCTGTGGAAACCTAAACACGCATCCTATATATATCAAGGAATATGCGATGGTGGCCACATTGGAAAACTCCGAATTGGGGCTAGTGACGCATCCGATAGTGGTGATCTAGGAAAAGACAAAGCCATAGCGGATGCTTATGGAAATAGATTTTACATTCCTCTAGATTTTGAAATACTAAGAGATTACCATCCGTTTCATCCATCGGCGCTCAAAGATAGACTAACGTACGAGCTTACGTTTAACGATCACAAAAACGTCGTAGATTCTACGGATGATGATGCCAAGTATAATATGTCTGGGTTGTCTCTCGAATTTGACGTGGTGACTAGTAAAACATTGGCTGACTCTATCAGACAACAATATCGAGGCAAGACTCATTTTCTATTCGATCAAGTTCAAAGATATCTCGTTAGAGACTTTGACAAATCAGATACAACTTGGAACATTAATCTTAACCAATCGATTAGAAGTCTCAAGGGCGTACTACTTTTATTCAAAGATCCTACTGACAAAACCCCCGAACATTTCTATAATCCTAAAATCGAAAAAGTAAACGTTACGATTGAGGGTAAACCGAATCAATTGTACAGTCAAGGTTATATGATGCGTTATCAACACTGGGATGAAATTACCAAGTTTTTTGGAGACTCTCACACTGATTTTGGCGCCGGTATGGCCAAAGACTTGAGTTTGTACGATATGTTTATAGGCACCTACTTAAAAAATAGTTA
Organism: Hippasteria phrygiana; assembly: GCA_037893225.1. Taxonomy (NCBI): domain Eukaryota; kingdom Metazoa; phylum Echinodermata; class Asteroidea; order Valvatida; family Goniasteridae; genus Hippasteria; species Hippasteria phrygiana. The sequence continues at coordinate 587,973 of JAZGUH010000726.1, forward strand.
CGGGCTTTGGTTAGATATGAGAGTAACCGATGATAATAAAAGTCACGGTTCGGGTAGGAGAATAGGAGAAGTAGGTGGTGGTATAAGTAATTATTTAGAAAGAAAAGCCGAGACAGCTGGGGCCGTAAAATGTTACGTTTTCTTGGTGATGGATGGCCAACTGGTTATCGAAGATGGAAGATTTAATAAGCTTTTACTATTAAAAATCGAGGGTATAATTGAAAACGTTTAACAACTTAAAAAACTTTAACATGTTTCCAAAGACACCTCACTGCGCCTTAATATGCGGTACTAGAACCAATTCTGGTAAAACTAAATTTATTTTAGATCTATTGGAAACGGAGTATAGGAATCACTTTGAATCACTACTGTTGGTTGTTGACACAAAAGTATAATTGCGTAATGACGGATGATCGAGCTCAAACCGCATTTGTTGCGTTGTTTTATTGCAAAGATAAAAGTAGTTTCAATCAATGTCTAGATGAAAATGACGCCGTGCCTTTAGAAGAAAGATCGAAAATTAAAAAGATTTTAAGAGACGTGCCATATAGTAAATTGCTGATAAAAACTGATCCTCCAGTTTGCTGGGAGCTCGCTAGATAGCTAGCTGTAATTTGTTGTATAGCTAGTTGATAGCTAGTTGATAGCTAGCTGTAATTTGTTGTATAGCTAGTTGATAGCTAGTTGATAGCTAGCTGCAATTTGCTAGATAACTAGCTGTATAGCTAGCCCGTAAATTATCTAGGTATTATATAATATGATAGAATACCTAGACGTTTTGTTAGAAAAAAATATTTACTATTTGCAAATGAGCAACTCGATAGAATCTCTAAGCTCGTTGTCTCAACAACCGATAGCTGCGCGAGTACTCCCTACGGTCGTAGACGTAGAAACTCCTAACGGAGTTCCAGAACACAAAAATAGACTTTTAGGAGTAGTTGCTTCCGGTGATTCGAAGAAATATCTGGGTAAAGAATACTCCGTGAATGAAGTCGAAAATTTAGACTCCGTTAAACTAGAGAAACTATACAAAAACTACGAAGCTAAACTAGGTAAAGAAATGATCGTTAGTTTGGGTAGTTGCATGCTTAGTCTTTACTCAAAAGCTTTAGGTATGACTTTACCCCTGGCTTCGCCGTTTGGTTATAAACTTTGTTTAGACTCTGAAGAATCTCTTACCAACGACTTGGAAAACGATCCAGTTATTTCTAGCAGTATGGCTAGTTTACTTTGCGAAGTGTACTACAACTACGGACTTTATCTATCTCCTTTGGTAGCTATATGTTAATTACGACTAAACATTTGAAAAGAGATAATTATAATATTACAAATAATAGTAGTTCTATTATAAAAGATGGATCTAGAAACGAAAGCAGACCAAGTAGTAACGTCGCAAGAGCCAAATCAGGAGACTCAAGCGATAGAGAGGGTAACAAAACCTCCAGCTAAAAACGGAGTAATTAAATCTTAAAAAAGAAAGAAAAGAGTAGAGCAGGGTAAAAAACTAGCCGAAAGAAACAAAAAGATGAAAGAGCAAATACAAAAGATGCAAAGTCTAGACGATGAAACGTCCAACCAAACGCAAACAGTTACGATAGGGAGTACGTCTACGACTGTAAGGAGTATTCCGAGCTGGGGGTATGCGGTAGTATGCTTAGCTATTTTAGGACTCGGATATCTCGCACTTAGTACGTCTACGACTGTAAGGAGTAAACAAAATGTTGCAGTTAATGAAATCGAAGCACCTACCGAGCAAACTCCACAACCACCAACAAACGTGGATCCAATTGAAGATTTGTTAGAAATGGAATAAAAACAATTAAAAAACGTTAAAAAATAATCTAGTTGTATATTTTAAAATGCATACTAAGAACGTCGCAAATACTCTTTATCACGGTGCTGTGTTGGCTGCGTTGACCGTAGGTTATACCATGTTGAGTAAAACACTTTTGAAAATATAACCTGCCGATCTAGGAAAATTAGACGTAGAAGATACGGTTAAAATTACCGCTACGATAGGTGGCGCTCTAGCCACACAGTCTTGGTTAGTGAGCCAAGGTATACTTCCTCAAAATGTAGTAAATACTGCGTAAATAGAAAATAAAGTAACATTTTATTGTTAATCATTTATTAAAATTATGACAAGTATAGCGGTGACGACTGAAGGAGAAGTTATCGAAATGAAGGCCGTGGGTGGAGAAGAAGGCCAACAAGATAAAGATGCTGATGCTGATTTTGAATATGACAGACAACCTGATGATGAGACTAGTTTTTTAATTCCGCCCCCACAAACGGTAAAAGAAGCGAGTGATATTATGGGTCGATATGATGATTTGCCAAAATCTGAAATGGCAAATAGGTTTTATAATCATTGGGAAATCCAAGGTGTTTCAAGACCAGATTTTCCTAGGCATGAACTTTTTACTGTCGACAGTAAAAACAGATACTTTGATGGTGTTAGGTTAAATGATAAACGTAAACGCGATGTATTTGTAGGTATAGACACGTTAAAAAAAATTTGATGAGGTTCACCCATCTGGAAACTTTAATACATTTTTAAAAGATTTGGGTTTACCAAAAGACTTATTTACAAGAGGTGAATAAAGAAATAAGTCAGATACAACCCGAAAATATTGATTCAACTAATATTCTAGAAACCATTAATAATGTTAGCAAAATCGCAGAAAGAGCAGTAGGTGTATTAAGAGAAGAAGTAGGTCTGACGGGCCAAGATGTTGATTTTACTGGATTAGAAGCAGCAATAGATATATTTAGTGAATCATTAGATAAAGAAAAAAGAGAATTAGATGAACGATTACAAAATTAGTTATACGAGAAAAAAATCGGAGGAATTAGTAAAAACATTAGATACACGAGTAAAAGCATTAGATGGACAAAAAGAGAGAGTAGATGAACGAAAAAGAGCAGTAGATGAACAAAAAAGAGCAGTAAATAAACGAGAAATAGCAGTGTTTGAACGAGAAAGAGCATCAGATGAACGAGAAAGAGTAATTACAAAAATTACAGGATTAAACAACTTGAGAGAAATTGCTGGTTTAAACAAAGCGTTAGAAACTCTCAAAGGTAATTACGAATTAAATTTAGCTCGACTTAGAATTATAGATGATGAAATTAAACAAACCAAAGCGGAACGCGATGAAACACACAGCGATAGAGAGAGGCAAGAATTAAACGATAGATTAACAAATCTCAATATTGAAAGAACCAGTAGATTAGGCCTCGCACATATAAATTTACAGGGGCTCAAAAGTCAAATCGTTAGAATAATAGAAACTTTAATAAAATACGACGAGGTGATATCTCGTTAGCCGAAAAGATCAGAATTCTATTTCGAGAAGAGGGTGTAACGGTCGTTAGTATACTAACCGCGTTTAGTTTAGCCATAAGTACGATCGCGAGTTCGATAGTAGCCGGTGTGGGAGGTGTGGGGGTTCCGTCTCCGACTCCACCGGCGCCTAAACCCGGCGGAGACTTGAAAGATTGGATAAGTAGTCATTTACAAATTTAGCCAATTTACTAAAAAAGCTCGGGGGTAAACTGTTGGCTGCATTGCCTGGTATTTTAGGTAGTATCGCTAGTTGGTTGTTTAATTTATTGAGTAAGAGCGTGGGTTGGTTGGCCGATCATGTGTGGACTCTATTGGCAGGTGTTGGGACTTTGATTCTCGTATACGTACAAAAAAATGTTTACAAATAAAATGTTTAAAAATAAAATGTCGTCCTTTTATTAGAAATGGCCTCCATATATCCTAATTTACCAGACCTACCGGTTGAAACGTACGATACTAGAGTCTTTAGGTTAAATAAAATTGAGCAGGTACAAAAAGAGATAACGCGAGAGAGAGACAAGCGAGAAGAAATTTATAAAATGTATAATAAAATTACTACTTGTTTATCAAACGCGGAGACTGCGACGGAATGTTTTGGAGCTGCGTCAGGCGCTATTAATCGCGGGTGTTGTCGGTGTTATTAGTTTACCCATTGGTGTAGCGTTAGAAGGTATAGCTATAGGATGCGTAGGTGTGAGTTTAGTCTTGAAATATTTTAGCAAAAAGTTTAGGGGTAAAGCCAAGAAACACGACGAGATTAGAGTATTGGCAGAAACCAAATTGAATACGATAAATGAACTAGTGTCCCAAGCTATAGACGACGGTGATATCAGCCACGAAGAATTTTCATTTATCAATAACGAACTGAGAAAATTTAATGGGATGAAAGAAGCTCTAAGAACTCAAACAAAGGCGAGAGAAGAATCTGATAGAAATCAAAAAGAAATAGAAGATGAAGTTGAAAAAAAAGTGATCGAGAGAATGGAGAAAGAAAAAAGATCTTATCGAAAAACTTACCGCTTTAAAATAGAAGTAATTAATGAATACGATAGTAATTTACGTAATGATAATTTACCGCCTAATTATGAGAGTTTGCGGGTTAGACCCAGCGCTCCGTACGTATACGACTGTAAGGAGTACGAAGAATAGTTTAAAGTGTAAAGTATAAGTTTATAGTATAAAGTTTAACGTAAAATAAGCCCACAACCTATAGAGGTTTGTGGGCTTATTTGTTTGGTTTTGGTTTAGTGTTTTCTAATTAGTTAATTATATACACGTATAAACCGCGGTGTGGTGCCGCACCCACGGTTGTGTAGTTTACACACTGAGCATCTATTTATTATTATACGACCGGCATATAATATATAAACATTATATGTAATTTGATTATATTGTTTATAAAGTCGATTTTTTTGAAATTGACCAAAAGCATAATTATGATACAATGCCGCGCTTTCTAAATCATTAAAAAGATCTATCGCTAATTCACCACATTGATATATACAATCTTTATTTATATATAAATAAGCGATAATATCATCATCTGAATAACCAGCTAGTGTAAAACGGTCGTAAATTGCACAATTTTTGACCTTTTTATAATGTTTATTAATAGCCTTTTTATCTAATGTTTTAGATTGATAAGTGGTCTAAAAAAGTTCATCATTAGATGGTTTTGGTTCGTTGCTATAGTTATAGAAACGAAATTCACGATCTCTATAGGGATATTTCTCCCCTAATCTCAGAAAACAGAAAAAAGGATTCTCTTGTTCGTGTTTATAACTAAGAAAAAGACTAAAAGCCTTAGGATGATTTAACCTTAAGTCATTCATATTTTCAATATATTCTTTTGAATAGGTTAGTTTTATTATTTTTTTATAAAAAATGTCTAAATATTTAAAGATTTCTTTATAAGGATCGTTTTCGTCGGTCATTGTTGGTTTATCAAACAAACAGTTTTTAAGGTCAAAACATTTATTTTCTTTAAGAGTAAAAACAGGAAAATTTGTTTTATTTCTAACCTTAAGATATTCCTCTTCAAAATCGGCGGTGGGTTTTCCATCCTTTATAATAGATGTATATTTTAATACTCGATTTAAAAAAAAATATAATTTTTTTTGCCCAAAGAATTTTAGACGAGAGACAGAGATTTATTTTAAGAAAATAAAAAATTTTTTTGGCTTCCTAAAATTTTAGGGGGTTTCCCCTTTTTTGAAATCTGGCGATTTTGGGCGATTTTCTCAGTTTTTGATTTTTTAGAAAATTTGAAAATGTTTAGATGAAATTCGAGAGAGAGATTTAAAAGTGGACCAGATCTCTCCCCCTTCTACTACTACCCGTAAAATCAGAACGACAGCAAAAGGCCCCAAAAATGGACTACCATATTTTCCCAATTTTCTGCAAGCAGACTTTTTGACTTTTTAAGTGTCAATTTTCTGCTAGCAGAAATGTTGGTGTTACTTCGACGACTTTTATGGAGCCCTAAAAGGGGACAACCTCAATTTTCTCTTTTTCTGCTTGCAGGTTTTAATGAAGGTTTTTACAAGACGGGACACCTGTTTTTTAGAAACTCAATTTTCTGCTACCAGAAATCTCTATTTTACTTTAACGGCCCAGCTATTTCGGCTCCCTAAGGTGGACAACCATTGGCGTCAATCCAGGGGTGGGGCAATATACTATAGGTGGATGGGCCGTTGGATCAGCCCCCTTCTCCTTCATTTGAGGCACCGAAATAGTCGTCAGAGTAAAATCAAAATTTCTGCTTGCAAAACACGGGTGTCGCGTCTTGTAAAAATTCTGGTAGTAGAAAATGAGAAAATGGGGTTGTCCACTTTTGGGGCGGGGGGGGGGAGGGGGGCGGACAGGGTGGGCACCACCAACGTTGAATCGTATCTCATTCCATTCGGGTTGCACCACACTAAATAAAGTCCCATTGACCTTTATGTAAATCCACTAACTTCACAGTGAGAAAATCCTTATCCAGGAGTCTCTCAGTTTTTGTGACACTTTATACTGAAAATTATAGTTTAAATCTTAATCTGTCAAATTCTGATAACTTTTTTGCAGGGTAGCCCTTTGGAATTTTTGCTAATTGTCCCCAGAGAGTACCACCCCTAAAATGTTTTTTTTTTCAAACAGGCTATAGCTGCCATTTTTCATACAGGCATCCCTCCACTTGCCAAGCCAAATTTATCAAGTCTTCACAAAAGTTGAAGCACAGAACTCCCATGTTATGATATCTGATCATTTGCATGACCCCCCCCCCCCCCCCCCCCCCCAAAGAAATATTATTCAAAAATATGTGAGGGTTTACAATTATGCTAATCGGTTTGGCGCAGCCATTTTGGGCTATTAAGTGCCCTTCGTGGACTGAGGCGCACACACATCGCAGGCACACACACCCAACGTATTGTACACACAGTCATGTAAACCGGTGCAATCGTGGACCTCCCATTGTTCCTCTTTTGTTTATACACAGAGCTATACACCCAGCTTGGCACTGTACATGTAGCTATAGCGGGTCATCGTTGGGACATGGCATTCTTTTTCCAAAAATAGTCCCCAAAACGCTCATGTTGAACCGACTGATTTCCTTCAAATGGTTACAGTTTAATAAAAAGACCTTCAGCATTAAATTTAGAGAAAAAATTGAAATGTCAAAAAAGCGTTTTTGAAACAATTTTTAGCACAAATTATAGGGGTCAAGTTTCAAAACAACTAACATTGTATTAACATACGTGGTCATGTCAGCATGCTTCATTGCAGGACAAAATGGAGCAATTACAGATTGTTTCCATTGATTTTCTTTACATAACTGACCAATGTATACATTTTATAGGAAAAGCTGAAATAATCTTAGTAGAACCAAAAAATAACCATTAAAATTAAGACTTGAAAACGGATATGTATTTTAACACTATTTCGAGCACCCATATTTTTCGATCGCACACGGCTTAGCCCCCAGCTGTCCGCCCCACCCCTGTTTTGGGGCTTCATATGGGCAGTAAAAGTAAAATCAAAATTTCTGGTAGCAGAAAATTTAATCTTTAAAAACAGGTGTCCCGTCTTGTAAAAACCTTAATTAAACCTGCAAGCAGAAAAAGAGAAAATTGGGGTTGTCCCTTTTAGGGCTTCATAAAAGTCGTCAAAGTAACACCAACATTTTTGTTACCAGAAAATTGACATTTTTAAAAAGTTTTCGCGACTTAAAAAGTCAAAAAGTCTGCTTGCACTGAGAAAATTGGGAAAATAGGGCAGTCCACTTTTTGGGGATTCATATTTGCTGTCGTTCTGATTTTACGGGTTGACTGTTGCCTGAATTACAATTCCATCATTTCACCAGAAGCGGCCGCCAAATAAAGTGGCTGCCGCCAGATAAACGGTACAAAAAAAGTTTTCTCGCGTTTGCAAAAAATTACATTTCTTTTCAGTGGCACTATCCGGCTTCCGTATAAACAGGTAGAAAATCACGAATAAAAAGTCAGCCCTAAAATTAGGGCATTATAACGCCGTAATACGCCGTAAAATTAGGGCGTTATAACGCAGTAAAATTAGGGCGTTATAACGCCGTAAATTTAGGGCGTTATAACGCCGTAATAGGGCGTTGTAACGCTGTATTACAGCGTTATAACGCCGTAAAATTAGGGCGTTATAAAGCCGTCAATTTAGGGCGTTATAACGCTGTAATACAGCGTTATAACGCCCTATTACGGCGTTATAACGCCGTAAGAAAAAAATAATTGTTCTTGGCGGAAATCAGCCACCGTATGATTGACTCATTCCACATGACTCATGCTTGTCATCTCCCAACCAGGGGCGGATCCAGGATTTTTTGCAGGGGGGTTTCTAAAATTTGCCCAGAAAGGTGACTCCCAAAATGTTTCGTCTGCGAAAAAGATATTACAAGCGGGTTGGGGGGCTGACACTTTCTCACCGTTGGTGGCGCCATTTAACCTTTTTGTTTGTTCTTACCATTCAATTCAATTCAGTTCAATTCAATTCAAAAGAACATTTATTTCCACACTCTTTCACATTGGATATTTTGTGCATGTACATTAAAATGGGTGTGGAGGCATCATCCTAAAAGCCGAAGCTTGTGGTGGATGTGCCCAGTAAAACAAAGACCAAACCGATTAAAGATTTAGTATTAATTATTAATTAATAACCATAGGCAAAATATGACCCTGGATCCGCGCCTGCCCAACATTGCAGGTGTGTCGGTAGCTTGTTTGCCCCGACATCCAACTTCCAAAACTGCCTGAGTGGTGGTAGATCAGAAAACTCTTGTGTTATTGTCCAAACATCTTGGCACTTTTGTAGTGTTATTCTTTAGCTTTAAAGGCCGTGTACATGATTGGTCATTGTTGCAATTTTCTAAAATAGGCGGATTTGGGGGTTAGTATGTTATTGGAAATATCGTTCCACTCACCTGTTTCCGTTGTTGGATGGCGAAAAAACCGAGAGAAAAACGGCGCTTGTTTTTAACCGTCGGGCGTATGATAGCCTTTAGTCAAGGCGCGCGTGGCTACCAGCTGGACACGTGACGCGCCCTGAATGCCAGCATGTCCAGCGCGCCACTCGTCCGGCGGGTTGCCACGCGCGCCTTGACTAAAGGCTACAGGGCGATATAAATTTCCACTTTTCTTGACAACGACACCACACCTGGTGCCATAATTTCACAGGATGATTGAGACTACTATTAACTTAGTCTAGTAAAGTATTTCGTAATAATTCAGTAATTATTTTGGAGAATTACCAATCGTGTACACTACATTTAAGTCCAAAGTCACAGGCATGGGTCATGGTTTGGGTTGCTCTTCAGTCATTGCTCCGATGTTTATTTTCCCATCCAAAGAAAAACCTATTACAAAATAACAATAACAAAATTCACAGTTCTAATTGGTCTATACCCAGAAGATAAAATAACCAATGGCTCATGTACATGTACATTTATATGCTTTAATTCATCCCAACAACTAATTTCATATGACAGACACTTCCACATAGAGGACATAATTGCCAAATTTGGGTCATGCCTTCTTCCACCATGACGTGTGGTACATATATGTACACGTACAATGTATGCTGATACAAAAAGGAGTTGTGTGTATAATTAGAGTGTTTCACCTCCTTCAGTCGAAAAATCTGCTCATTGGAATTAATTTGCAGTTGAGTCATAAAAAAAGAAGCCATTATCTATCAATTTCATCATGTACGGACTCGAGTTAGATTGGCCCAGGTGTATCTCGTACACATTATATACAGCCTTTTAGCATGGAACTACAATGTAATACTCTTTCTTTTAATCATCAGAATATCCCCAATCATGATAACGTGGTCTCATTTAGCCTTCATGCATTCTCGTGGTCTAGTAAAACCGGTGACCATGCAGGCTTCTTCTGTAGAATGACATACATGTACATGCAATAAAGGCTTTTCCATATCATGGAAACAAGTGAAACACAAGTTCAATGCACCTTCTATATTAAGATACTTTTTCACACAATCTGGAATACTATTTGCCAGAGCCGTGTGAAGCACAACATTGATGAGGACATGATGATATTCAGATTCTTTTTTAGGTGGTGACGGGCTAATTGCATGATTTCTGGTTGGCCATTCTTTTGAAACAATATTCTGAGGCTACCATTGTCTTACCCCCCCCCCCCCCCCCTCTTGTTTACATGTATGTTGGCTTACAGATTTCTAACCAGATCATCAACGGTTAAGTTGCTTGTTCTTTGTGCCAATCTATTTGAGTGTTCTACCATATTCTCTACTTTAAGAGTTTCTCAACGACTCGTCACCCAGTGTAGCATGCATGGAACAATGTGCCCCAGAGGAATTGACAAACAGAAAATCAGGATGCATCCGGTCAATTGTCATGTTCAGATCAGTACGTAGACCACTCTCGGCCACTATTTTAGGGTTGGGGGAGGGGGGGGGGGGGGTAGGGGGGTCAGCAGGGCCAGCAGGGCCCTCATGATAACAATTTAAACCTGTCTTGGTCAAGGGACCAAGAAAATTTGACCATCAAGGCATGCCTGGACAAACATGCTCTCCAGCCGAGTTCATGTACATTTAAGTCACATGTGGTGGCGAAGTTGAAAGCCACTTCTCAATCAAAGGATCTTTAGACACATTTTCCTCAAGCTTAAGTTGTCCAAGAGACAAATCAAGAGACAAATTCGTAGTGTAGAGACAATCCATTTTTTGTGTAGAAAAATAAGTCTTTAACATGCTTTACAGTCCTTTGCCTACCCAAACGTTTAAATGGCTTGCGTGTTCTCATAAGCTTAGATGAGGTTCAATTACATTTATGTGTACATGTCCAATACATGTACGCTCCAAGGGTGTTGTGTGGGGGTGTTACATTTTGTGGTGTTTCCAGAAACAAATCTTGTGCTGGGATTGTCTTCTTAACCACAAGGACGACATGTTGGTTGGATTTTCAATCCCTGCCCTGATATTCTGGTTTTTTCTCTCACCTCTGAAACTGAAAAATGTCTTTGTCGTCTTCCTACAGGTTCAGGCTTTCCAGCTACAATGCGATATGCGCTATTAAGGAATTCTTTCATTACTAGAAAGAATTACAAAAACAATACACATGCACAAACTCGAATGTCTTTTCATTAAAAAAAAGTAAAGATTTAATTTGTTCCTCCGGTTATAAAACTTGGCATTGCTTTTTCCCTGGCTTTCTGCATAAAGCATGAACAAAATCACAGTGCACAACTATTTTGCAAAGTTGAAACAAGTTTCTTCAAAAACATTCCCTCATTGATGATATATCAGAATTTGTATTATTCTCAAGATAAATTGAAAAATTAATAAAATCCATAGCACATGCATTTTTGTATGACACAGGTGTTTGAATAGGATACGCATTACTTTATATCCGAAACCCCATAATATTAATTGTTTAAGCAATTGTGTCTGAATTCATCTCAATTTATTTATGTTTTGACAGCCAAAAGAAAACTTCGAAGCCCTTTAGCTGCTGGATCGAGAGTGTGGATGGAGTTGAGTTATTTCGGTAAGAAATTATAGACTCTTAACTGATAGCAGTAATTTCAAGGATGCCATACGCCTCATGTCAAAACACTCTTCTCAGCATGTTTTAATGTGATTTATACCTTTTTCCTAGAATCTTCAGAGATCATTGTTTAAAAAATTGCATCCGTTTGTCTTTATTGCATGATCAATACCTCCCACAGTTGTTTATCTGACACTTCACTCATTAATCCATCTATTAGTGGATAGTAACTGACATGCAAGAGACCTCTCAAATTTGTAGCAAAGTCCTGATCATTGTGACTTGAATAAGTATTTGAACATAGTTCTAGATTGATGTTGGTGATACAATCTGCCACCCACGTCACCAATTTGGAATAATGTCCCTCTGGAATCTCTCTTCAGCATCTCTCTTTGGTAGCCATTGCAACATTCTATTTGATTAATTTTATTCTCATGATGCAAGTTGTCAGAAACAAAAACCGTTGTTCAAACTAAATTTGAAAGAATATGACTAAAGGTTGTTTCTCCTCTACAAATTAATTACTTAAATACATGTAACAGGAGATTAAATCGCATTTGATATCATTTAGCTAAACCAGAAATGTATACTAGTCATAAGTAAAATGCCATCCACTTAGTCATTCAGGTCTTAGAAGTATTAAATATTTAAATCCTATTTTACTGTGTTCTATTGTTTTTCAGATACAGGAGTCTTCGGTTGAAGCTGTACAGCAATGCGCATCTAAATCGACAAGCCTTTCATTTGTTCTTAAGGTCTTTCTATAAATGTTGAAGATCTTGAAAGCGAAGACAAACTGTTAATAGGTAATTTGATGTAAATGTTGAGGATATTGAAAATGAGGACAAACTGTTAATGTGAGCTGTACAATTGACACTTTATTGTACCTGAAATATTTCATCATTTCTAAAATGGACACTTTATTGTTGTACCTGAAATATTTCATAATTTCTAAACAGGTACTCTCTTAGTCTATCATTTTAAAGATCTTGTAAGTGTTTGTAGGTTTACAGTTGAAAACCAGCCGAGGTTAATTCTGTACACTTAATATTTGATGTATGTGATATGTTTAGAGTTGAGGATAATCTGGTTTATCATCAAGAATTTAGTCTTCCACACGTATGGTCAGTAAATTCTTTGAATATAAGCAAAGCGTTCTAACACTGTCCAACTGTTCTTTATAAAATCATATAAATTGAAAGATTACAAGATTAAAGAAACATTTCTGAAAAATTGTAACACTGAATTCGAGCCATTTTCCTGTATTTTTGTCTCCAGAAAAACACCTGAGGTACCTGAGGCATTATACAACTTGAAACAGCAGCTGCAGCTCGCCTCGCAGTCAATGTGTTGTGGCGACTGTATACACCTGATGCGCACTTTAGCTTCTGAAGTGCAAAACACCTCATGTGTTCATCGTGATTGGGCATTGTGACCATGTGCATCATTTGAGGTGTTAGTTAGAAGGCCACTAGCACATGAGCATGCACTAGCACCAATTTGTCCCAAAATCATGCACACATGAGGTGTTTTTCTCACTTCAGCAGCTCAGGTGCTTGTCAAGCTGCTCAACCCACTTGCACATGAACTGCCTTATTTTGTATAATGCCTCAGGTACTAGTGGTAATAGCACTTCAAGTGCAAGTCCAGATACGGCTGAAGTGAAAACATACACGCAGTTTATGTGCAAGTAAGGTCGCAAATAACAAACACCTCATGTGCATGAGGTGTAAAGTGCACCTCATGTGTTCATGATTTTGGGACAAAATGGTGCTAGTGGAAATATTGCATGAGGTGCTAGTGGTAAAAGTGACACTATCACTTCAAGTGCCTCAGACGTTTCTGGACAAGAGCCTCAAGTGTTCATGATTTTGGGACAAATATGTGCTAGTGCACAGGTGCATGAGGTGCAGTCACTTTTTACAGTGTATGTCGATGACGATGTTGCTCTTGAATGGGACAAAACGGTTGATGGCGAGACTACTTTTACATCACTTCCAACCCAACCACAGACAACCGATGAAGTGATTGATAGGTTAGATCAACTTTCTGGTTACGCAAATACTGGTTACGCAGAATCTTTTTATGATTTTATGAAAAGCAAAGATTATAATAAAAGCATAACGAATATAAGATATGACAATTTTCATAAAGAAGAAGATGGTATTTATTACAAACACATAAAGTTTAACGCATGATAATAATCCCAGAAAGTTTGTAGGTATTGATGGGCTAAAAAAGGAATTGCCATAACTTCTGGATATAAAGCAGCTGTATTTATACTAGAAGAGTTTTGGTAAAAACTACAATTACAATCAATTACAAAAGGCAAAACACATATAAATCAGATACAACCCGAAAATATCGAGTTGAGAAATCTTCCAAAAGCTGCTGATGACGTTAGCGATATTTAATAAGTCATATGTGACCATTCGACCGGATGCCTCCAGTGGTCGACCGGTCCCGTATATAAAATTTCTTACAGAGTTGTACTGCATTGATTTTTATTTCACTTTTCATCATGTTCAGACCAACGTCAGATATCCTATAGTGCAGATTTCTTCTTGAAGTGCTGCATCTCTGTAAATATGTTTTACTCCTTTTTTTTATACATGTACAAACATTTAGAACGTAGCAGAGATCGTACTTGTCTAGCAAACTGTTACGCGATTGGACAAAACTTATTCTTTTGTGTTCGTGCGACCTCTTGCGATCGCGTTTTATGCAAATCACTGGCTGCTGGCTTCATGACATTTAAATATAGTCTTACATAACATCGGACGATGGCCGCAAAGCCAGTTTCTTTATACTTTTAAAGTCCTCTTTTGTTACCAAAGTTGTTGTGTTACCGGAAGGCGCAGCCTAGTATCACTCGTTTTCGAGCTGCGGAGAGCCACGCATGCGATTCCGCACTGCAATGCCAATTGGCTTGTAATATTTTTAACGTGCATTGCCGCACAGTTTATTACTATTTTACGTGTGACTCCACCGTACACGTTGTGTTGGTACTGCAGTGGCACGAGTCGTGGAAGGCTACGTGGTGAGTACTTTTATTTTGTACCGTAAAACTGACATTGTATAAAATTGTTTCCAACTAGTGCGCTAAATTTCATTACCATTTTCTAGACATACAAAAACATATGAAATGCACATTAGAACATTTTTTGATTCGGCTTTATGAATCCTGGACACACACATGCAACCCGACTTTGTTCCAAATTTCTCTTTACTTTTGTACATAAATTAATATTTGCAGCGTGCACTCAGAAATAGGTGTGTGCTATGGTTGATGGTTTTTAGGACAGTCTGTAGTAAACCAGAAAGGTTTTGGAAGCGAATTATTGGATTACTTGGGACATGTTTGAATTTTGTTGAGTCGCATTTATTGTCACAAAGAATACATGTAGTATAACTTTAATTTTGACCAACTATACAAAGTATAGTAAGAAAAGCACATTTTGGGGCTCAAGTTTACTGTATCTCAACACAATTTCACAATACATCATTCTGTAGACCCAAATTTTGAAGTTTAGGCATTTTAACAATAGACAAACCTAGTCTCTGCATGATTTGTGGATTTCTATTTTTCTTTAAAATCTCCCTTTGTAAACTGCCTCATATGAATTTTACAAAATCCACAGACCTCCGAAAGTTGTTAGTCTTTAAATTTAGTCCATGCCGGGATAAATATATGTACAAGTGCAGAATGAGGAATTGGAAATTGTTTGTTGAATGTTAATGTACATATTATAAATATATTGTTGTCACCTGTTAGTCTTGGGGCACAGGACTACTTGTATTCACATTCCCCAACATTTCCAAATCATGAGTGATGGAAATGTACACACTCGGAGTTTAAAAGTTTCTTTGTATACTTGTAGAATTTTGAATACAAATAGACCTCCTTGAAAATTTGGAAAGGTGAAGGAATAACACTTATGTTCTTCCCCAAAACACACAGGTGACAGTGTTGTAGACAGATCAATGAATTTGAATGTAAACACATTTCTCTTTTATCTTTAGCCTCGTTTCAGCTGAGCCTTGTCTCCATACACTGTTTTGTGTATATACTCTGCATAGGAGATACGCCAACATAAAATAGTTGGTAGGTGAAAATACTAATTCTGACCAACTCCTGTTTATTCAATTAAACTAAAGTGGTAATTGTTTAGATTTGGGCATACTGAAGTGCTATAATTTGCCATTTAATATAGACCAGTACATTTTTAGCAATTGTGACAACTCCTTAGCCTCAGAGGAAAATTATCATCTTATTGAAAACTAATTATCGACTACTATTTGTACTATTTTTCTTTTTCGAGCCTCGCCGGAACTGTATAACAATTGGTCATATTTATCAAAATTAACCATATGAATTTGCATTGTAATAATGATTTTGTTTTGTCAATTGGTTACAGGTACTACTCTGTCACTAATTGGCTGTCGTTTTTGTGTATTAATAAATTCCCCTAAATATCATTTTGTGGAAGTGAGAAACAATTGGCTAAATAAAACAATTTACTCGCTGAGAATTGCTCTTTGGTCTTCTTATTTGGCAACCCCTGTTCCTTATTTCATTCTTTTTAAAAAGGTACAACCAAATTGTTGTTTGAAATTTATCCTATTTTACCACTCGGTAACATGGGAGAAGAGCATGGGAGAAATCTCTAAGATTCTCACTGTCCTTTTGCTTACGCTCAAAGAATGTGCGTTGCAATTGAACAGTAGAACCCTGGTCACCAAACACCTCATACAACATGCTAAAGATATCTTCTATACTATCTTTACTTGACTTCCTCCTTGGCTGGCACACTCAAGTGTTGGAATACAAAGTCCGTTTTCTCCTGCTTTGACAGTGGACGAGAGGCTAACGCAGACCGCATATCACAGACCCAATCATCCAACTTACTTTCAGCAAGTCCAGAAAAAGTTGGTAACTTTTTCTGACTGGGCATGAGTAAGAAAGCTGGAGATTTTGCCAGTGATTTCTCAAACAAAGCCTTCAAATACTGCATTTGCTCTAACAAAGTCTCTGTAGCTGGGGAATATTGTGGGTCTTCCCCACCCGTTGCCATCTCGGAATTACAAGGAACCTGCTGTTTACAAGGGGAAAATGTTAATATACGTCTAACGCGAGCAGGACCCTATACCCTTATACCTTATGTCCGAGGCTCGGCAAGCGCAACGGTTCGCAAAGTAGAGCACAGCAGAGCACAGCGAAACAATACAGCACTGCAGTATGGAGATGCGTCAGGGAATGTGAGAGAAGTGGCACGAATCCTGCCGACTACGCCATTTTTGTTACCGAGTGGTAAAATAGGATAAATTTCAAACAACAATTTGGTTGTACCTTTTTAAAAAGAATGAAATAAGGAACAGGGGTTGCCAAATAAGAAGACCAAAGAGCAATTCTCAGCGAGTAAATTGTTTTATTTAGCCAATTGTTTCTCACTTCCACAAAATGATATTTAGGGGAATTTATTAATACACAAAAACGACAGCCAATTAGTGACAGAGTAGTACCTGTAACCAATTGACAAAACAAAATTATTATTACAATGCAAATTCATATGGTTAATTTTGATAAATATGACCAATTGTTATACAGTTCCGGCGAGGCTCGAAAAAGAAAAATAGTACAAATAGTAGTCGATAATTAGTTTTCAATAAGATGATAATTTTCCTCTGAGGCTAAGGAGTTGTCACAATTGCTAAAAATGTACTGGTCTATATTAAATGGCAAATTATAGCACTTCAGTATGCCCAAATCTAAACAATTACCACTTTAGTTTAATTGAATAAACAGGAGTTGGTCAGAATTAGTATTTTCACCTACCAACTATTTTATGTTGGCGTATCTCCTATGCAGAGTATATACACAAAACAGTGTATGGAGACAAGGCTCAGCTGAAACGAGGCTAAAGATAAAAGAGAAATGTGTTTACATTCAAATTCATTGATCTGTCTACAACACTGTCACCTGTGTGTTTTGGGGAAGAACATAAGTGTTATTCCTTCACCTTTCCAAATTTTCAAGGAGGTCTATTTGTATTCAAAATTCTACAAGTATACAAAGAAACTTTTAAACTCCGAGTGTGTACATTTCCATCACTCATGATTTGGAAATGTTGGGGAATGTGAATACAAGTAGTCCTGTGCCCCAAGACTAACAGGTGACAACAATATATTTATAATATGTACATTAACATTCAACAAACAATTTCCAATTCCTCATTCTGCACTTGTACATATATTTATCCCGGCATGGACTAAATTTAAAGACTAACAACTTTCGGAGGTCTGTGGATTTTGTAAAATTCATATGAGGCAGTTTACAAAGGGAGATTTTAAAGAAAAATAGAAATCCACAAATCATGCAGAGACTAGGTTTGTCTATTGTTAAAATGCCTAAACTTCAAAATTTGGGTCTACAGAATGATGTATTGTGAAATTGTGTTGAGATACAGTAAACTTGAGCCCCAAAATGTGCTTTTCTTACTATACTTTGTATAGTTGGTCAAAATTAAAGTTATACTACATGTATTCTTTGTGACAATAAATGCGACTCAACAAAATTCAAACATGTCCCAAGTAATCCAATAATTCGCTTCCAAAACCTTTCTGGTTTACTACAGACTGTCCTAAAAACCATCAACCATAGCACACACCTATTTCTGAGTGCACGCTGCAAATATTAATTTATGTACAAAAGTAAAGAGAAATTTGGAACAAAGTCGGGTTGCATGTGTGTGTCCAGGATTCATAAAGCCGAATCAAAAAATGTTCTAATGTGCATTTCATATGTTTTTGTATGTCTAGAAAATGGTAATGAAATTTAGCGCACTAGTTGGAAACAATTTTATACAATGTCAGTTTTACGGTACAAAATAAAAGTACTCACCACGTAGCCTTCCACGACTCGTGCCACTGCAGTACCAACACAACGTGTACGGTGGAGTCACACGTAAAATAGTAATAAACTGTGCGGCAATGCACGTTAAAAATATTACAAGCCAATTGGCATTGCAGTGCGGAATCGCATGCGTGGCTCTCCGCAGCTCGAAAACGAGTGATACTAGGCTGCGCCTTCCGGTAACACAACAACTTTGGTAACAAAAGAGGACTTTAAAAGTATAAAGAAACTGGCTTTGCGGCCATCGTCCGATGTTATGTAAGACTATATTTAAATGTCATGAAGCCAGCAGCCAGTGATTTGCATAAAACGCGATCGCAAGAGGTCGCACGAACACAAAAGAATAAGTTTTGTCCAATCGCGTAACAGTTTGCTAGACAAGTACGATCTCTGCTACGTTCTAAATGTTTGTACATGTATAAAAAAAAGGAGTAAAACATATTTACAGAGATGCAGCACTTCAAGAAGAAATCTGCACTATAGGATATCTGACGTTGGTCTGAACATGATGAAAAGTGAAATAAAAATCAATGCAGTACAACTCTGTAAGAAATTTTATATACGGGACCGGTCGACCACTGGAGGCATCCGGTCGAATGGTCACATATGACTTATTAAATATCGCTAACGTCATCAGCAGCTTTTGGAAGATTTCTCAACTCGATATTTTCGGGTTGTATCTGATTTATATGTGTTTTGCCTTTTGTAATTGATTGTAATTGTAGTTTTTACCAAAACTCTTCTAGTATAAATACAGCTGCTTTATATCCAGAAGTTATGGCAATTCCTTTTTTAGCCCATCAATACCTACAAACTTTCTGGGATTATTATCATGCGTTAAACTTTATGTGTTTGTAATAAATACCATCTTCTTCTTTATGAAAATTGTCATATCTTATATTCGTTATGCTTTTATTATAATCTTTGCTTTTCATAAAATCATAAAAAGATTCTGCGTAACCAGTATTTGCGTAACCAGAAAGTTGATCTAACCTATCAATCACTTCATCGGTTGTCTGTGGTTGGGTTGGAAGTGATGTAAAAGTAGTCTCGCCATCAACCGTTTTGTCCCATTCAAGAGCAACATCGTCATCGACATACACTGTAAAAAGTGACTGCACCTCATGCACCTGTGCACTAGCACATATTTGTCCCAAAATCATGAACACTTGAGGCTCTTGTTTGATTTCAGAATTATCTCCCCCCCCCCCCCCCCGTTCCTCTTGCCCTTCCCCTTCCCCTTCCCTGCCATGTCTGTTTACCAAACCAAGTTTGTCATTGTTGTTTTTTAATCTGTATATCCTGTAAATAGTCCGGTTTATAGTTTATGTACACCTGTAAGGTATTTTGTATTTTTGTCTGTATTGTCGAAATGTGTATAGTATTGAAATAAATGGAGTCTAACTCCACTGAGACAGAAAAAAAAATAATAATAATAATAATAATAATAATAATAATAATAATAATAATAATAATAATTATAAATCTCCTGGATGCGGCAAATGGGCGACTCTTCCCGAAATAACCTTATTGGGGCGACACGAGTGTCGCCCTTTTAGAGCACTTTCCCAACGCGCCTTACTAAAAAACACTCCAAAGGGGCGACTTTCACAATAGGGCGACACCAAATTGTCGCCCTATTCGACCAGGTCACCCTAACCCACTCTTTTCCAGGATTATGTGTCGCCCTAACCGGCAATTGAGGAAAATTAGAAATCTCCTGGATGCGGCAAATGGGCGACTCTTCCTAAAAAAACCTTATTGGGGCGACACGAGTGTCGCCCTTTTAGAGCACTTTCCCAACGCGCCTTACTAAAAAACACTCCAAAGGGGCGACTTTCACAATAGGGCGACACCAAATTGTCGCCCTATTCGACCAGGTCACCCTAACCCACTCTTTTCCAGGATTATGTGTCGCCCTAACCGGCAATTGAGGAAAATAATAATAATAATAATAATAATAATAATAATAATAATAATAATAATAATAATAATAATAATAATAATAATAATAATAATAATAATAAAGCGAGGACGTCGCGAGGATCACGTTCACATCGGCTCTTCAAAAGGTGTTGTTTTTCATCGTCAGTTGAAGCAGTTAGAGCCTCAAAACTGAAGGTAGTGTACAATTGGACTTGTAGAGACCTTTGGCCACCTTAAATTGCTCAAAATAGAACAAATACAGACATTTTCAGAGATTTGAAATTGGCTGGGTGTGTGGCGGCAACACCGCCGCCGCCATCTTGTCGTTTTGTCTGGTACCCAGGCCACCACTACCATGGCGTTCCAGTTCCAAAGACAAGAACTGAAAAGGCCAAACACGATACGCTTCTACCCACGAGGTTTGAATATTACACCAGAGGACGTGTACTGGTCTATTGTCGCAGATCACGCTGAAAGTAATGCTATTAAGTGTATAGCAGAATTGAATACGGGTTGGTACAATGTGTCCTTTGATAGTGAGCGAGCATGCGAAAGTGTAATCTCTCGAGGAATTCGGCTAGATGGTGTTGTTCTAACATGTGAAAGAGCAAGCTTACACAACTCCGTTGTCACATATGTTAAGGCGCCATACGAAATGAGCGATCAGATTGTTATGGCGGCCTTATCAGCCTACGGTACTGTAGCCAATATCAGAAGACAGCATTATACGTTCGATGAGAACATTGAAACAGGGGTGAGGAGCTTGCTAATTAAAAACTTGAGAAAGCCGATACCATCCTTTGTTAAAATCGGAAGTTTCAATCTGCCGGTTAGACACCGGGGGCAAATCCACACATGTAGACTGTGTAGTCAGCCCGGACATACCGCACGCGATTGCAGGATGAAAGGAAGATGTTTCGAGTGCGGAGAGAGGGGACATACGGCAGAGCAGCACCGTGTTTTTGATAGCAGCACTGAAAACAAGAACGAAAGGGACAAGAACGAAGGTAGAGAAACGGAAAACCAAGAGAGCGAAATGGAAAACGAAGACTCCACAGAGAACGATGAACAAGACGAAGGAGAAGAAGGAGAAATTTCTAGTGATGACAACGAAGAAATAGAGGAAGCAGACAAGACTGAGAAACAGCAAGGAGAAGACATAAGAGTGGTTCACGTAGAAATACACGAACCTCCAAGACAGCCAGCACAGCAACAAGATACTGAAGACCCCACACCACCTAAGAGGATAAAAACACAGGAAAGCAGCACCGAACAGACTTCTGAAAGGAGTCATCATCAGAACCGCCAACTAATAACGGACCAGGTCCAACAGAGTGACATTGACAGCGAAAAAGACCAAATGGAATCGGAAGACCTACCAACAACGGAACCAAACGCATGGAAAAAAAGACAAACGTCCACAAAAACAGTCAAACAAGGGGAAACCGCAAACGCAAAAGGGAGAGACTTCAACAAACCGAAGGAAATACAAAAAACCCAAAAGACTCCCTCCGGATTGTGGTCAGACAGAGTAAATGAAGAGGAACACAAGAGACAGAATGTCAGGGAGCACGAACAAATGCAGGAGGAAAAATCACTTTTTAGTGAAGACGAAACAGAAAATACACCAATCCCAAAAGACAAAGACGAACATTTAAGTTTCGGCGAAGAAGGCAGGGATCTCGTTCCCTATACCAGGAAAGGGGTCCAGTATTTTAGGAAGCGTAGGAGCGGGCCAATCCTCTCACCGGTGCCGAGACACCCCCTATCCAGCAGGAAGGGGGAGAGGAAGGGGACAAACGTCTAAGGTGTAGTTTTGATAAGTATGTTCATATGCCCATCTAATTTAATTGTAATTATGGGACCCGTTTTGTTACCTTATGCTATTTTCATGGTGGTTACCATAGCAACTCTAAACGTCAACGGGCTGCGAGACCCTACTAAACGGGATGTAATTTTCAATTACCTTACTCGAAGAAAAATTGGCTTTACCCTCATGCAGGAAACTCACAGTGCGCCTCAAGATGAGAACCCATGGCGGGAACAGTGGGGTGGGCACATTTTGTTTAGTCATGGGGAACAAATTCAAAGGGTGTTGCTATTTTAGTTGCTCCTAAAACAGGTCTTCAATTAATCAATGGGGAGAGCGATGCAGATGGCAGATGGGTTAAAGGAGATATCACATGGGACAATCAAACTTTGTCTTTAATTTCAATCTATGCTCCTAATTTCCTCTACCCAAGGGTTCATTTTTTTGAAGATATTATGGGCAAATTCTCTATCAATAATAACCTTATTATGGGGGGCGATTTTAACTGTCAGATCGATTCCAATATGCAAGATAGAAGTAGTGTTGTTTTACAAAATCTTATCACCCAGAATGACCTTATTGCACCTGGAACAACTTCTATCCAGATGACCCTCTGCAATTGCACTGGAAAATGGCGTAACTTAATGGAATTTTGGATCAAACAAGCAAGTGGAAACTATCGTCTTGGGTGTTTTATACTTAGTAATCCGAATGCAATTCATGCTAACACTCCTGTCTTTTATAGGACCTTAATTAATACATTTAAGCGAGTTGGAGGCAAAATAAATTATGCTGTTTCTTGTTATAACGACGTAAGAGATATCCCGTTATGGAAAAATCCGGTCATCACTACATATGGTACTTTAATGGATAGCCCAGTTTTAAGGAATTTCGTTTTTTTCACATTGGGTCATATTGTGCGTAATAAGATGTTCGTTACTGCTAATGAAATATCGGATTCCTGTAACTTAAAAATGATTAATGCCGGACGCATCATAGGAAGGTTACGAACTAATATTAAGGATAATTTTATTGAAGAGGACCGAGAAGGCCCCAGTAATCACTTAGTTAACAGTTTTTATTTGACCCATTATGAAAATCCCGATGATGATCTCCCTGTCAACAAATTAACAGTTAAGGGTGTGTACAGCAATCTTATTGCAAAAACCTTTGTTCCCCCTATTTGTGAAGCCAAGTGGCAGGCCGTATTACAACTGGCAGTTCCCCCTAATTGGAATAATATTTGGGCCCCTAAAGAAAATTTTCTCGATCATGACGATAATTATATTTGGTTTCGTATAAAGCATCGCATTTTACCCACCAAGGACAAGTTGTATATGATGGGGATTTCACGGGACGATTCCTGTTGCCTTTGTGAGAGTAACCTAGAAACTATTGAGCATCTATTCCTGTATTGCCAAAAAACGCTTCAGTGTTGGATGTTTATTGAAAAGCTTTTGCGAAAATTTCATAACAACAAATTTCTCTTTCTTAATGATTGCCATCGAATTTTAGGATACGGCAGAAACATGGATGGTATTGCTCTTTTTTTGACTGGGAAAATGTTAAAGACTATCTGGAATATAAGATGTCTTTTGTCTGCAAATGATGGAAAAAATGATGTTAGTTGGATTACTGAAAGAATTATGCAAAAATGTAAGGAGAATCTTACAAAAACCATTAGTTTAGAATATAAGCGTCTAAGTAAGACCATTTTCACCAGTATATTCTGTAAAAACGAAGCCATTTGTTATGTGAGAAACATCCAACTATATTTTTGTCTTTAATTAATCATGTGACTTTATTTAAATTGTATTTGTAAATTATGTAACATTTGTTGCATGTGAATTGAAAGTGAAATAAACGGAGTCCTAGAACTCCATCGAGAAAAAAAATAAATAAATAAATAAAAAAAATTATAATAATAATAATAATAAATCTCCTGGATGCGGCAAATGGGCGACTCTTCCCAAAATAACCTTTTAGAGCACTTTCCCAACGCACCTTACTAAAAAACACTCCAAAGGGGCGACTTTCACAATAGGGCGACACCAAATTGTCGCCCTATTCGACCAGGTCACCCTAACCCACTCTTTTCCAGGATTATGTGTCGCCCTATCCGGCAATTGAGGAAAATAATAATAATAATGATAAATCAACAATTTCGGTGTATAGGCCTACACAATTTGTATTGAGGACTGCTAATCCCTTCTGACGTAGAGAATATATCAACCGTATAACGTAAAATAATATCAAAATGATAGTTATTATTAGGCAAAAAACGAAACCATGTTTAGTGTCATGTTAATTTTCTTGAAGATGGTTTCTCTGACAGTGAAGCCCTCCCCCAAATCGATTCAAAACAGGCAATTAATCAATGGAGAGAAAGGCAAAAAAAAGAAGCTAAACATGTTTTTGTGTGTGTGTTTGTTTACTTTGCCTTTATAATACTTTTAGTATTAGAAAATCCACTCTTTATGCGTTGTGTTAACAAAACAACTACAAAAGTTCATGTTCGATTGTTTCAAACAATGCAATCTCCCGAATTTTTCACAATTTTGAAGAAGAAAAATGATATCTGCTGAGCCTTACTGAAGTTATAATTAATGACTATTTTTGTGGATATGTACTGTTTCAAGGATACAATAAAGGCACATTTTTCTAAGTGTGGCCATTAATGAAAATAAAAAAAATAAAAATAATAATAATAATAATAATAATAATAATAATAATAATAATAATAATAATTACAAATCTCCTGGATGCGGCAAATGGGCGACTCTTCCCGAAATAACCTTATTGGGGCGACACGAGTGTCGCCCTTTTAGAGCACTTTCCCAACGCGCCTTACTAAAAAACACTCCAAAGGGGCGACTTTCACAATAGGGCGACACCAAATTGTCGCCCTATTCGACCAGGTCACCCTAACCCACTCTTTTCCAGGATTATGTGTCACCCTATCCGGCAATTGAGGAAAATTATAATAATTATAATAATAATAATAATAATAATAATAATAATAATAATATAGCGTTGGACGGCGCAAGACGTGTTTATGGTCAGCTCCGTGAAACCGTCTGATTTTGTCGCTTTTTCAAGACCCACACAGCCCTAAACCTTATAGAAATATTTACCTTCAAGACTACACCGCCTGGGGGAGAGTCAACAGAGACAGGTGAGCAGAAGGGGCCTTTTTTAGGTCTCTTACTGTTCTTTTTCTTACCTTTTGGTATACGGCGGCGGCCATCTTACGATGTACGCTAACCCCAGGGTGGGCCTGCGAAGGCCAAACACAATAAGATTCAGTGTGCGAGGGCTGGATGACGTAACACCGAAGGAGGTGTATGAAGCCATACGGCAAGAGTTAAATACCATCGCTACGGTTAGATGCATCGCTCCACTGGAGAACAATTGGTATAATGTGACCTTTGATAACGAGAAGGATTGCCAGACACTAGCGCAGTATGGAATGGCTCTGAAAGACTCTATCGTGGAATGCCAGAGGACAAACATGCAAGACTCCATTGTGGTTTATATCAAGGTTCCGTATGAGATGGAAGACCGGGTAGTGGCCAGTGCACTCAGCCAGTTCGGAACGATTGTCAACATCAGACGACAAACGCACCAGTTCGACCCCAAGGTGGAAACAGGCGTTCGAAGCTGCCTGATCCGCGATGTCAAAAAGCCCATACCGAGCTACGTTAGAATCGGTGCCTTCAACCTACCGGTAAGACACAGGGGACAAGAGAGAACTTGCAAGATATGCAGCCAACCCGGCCACATTGCTCGCGACTGCGAGGCACGGGGCAGGTGCTTCGTCTGCGGCAGCCGCGACCACCAAGCCCGCATGCACCAGGACGAAAGTCATGGAGAAGGGCAGGAGAGAGGGAAAGAAGAAGAAGGAAAAGACGACACAGACACGGATACAGAATACCGGGATACGGAAAGAGAAAGAGAAAGTATGGAGGAGGAAGAACCGAGAGCACCGGAACCCGAGGAAACCCAACATGACCCCCGGACTTGGGCACAACGAGTGGAGGGAGAGGAAGAGAGAAATAAAGGGCAAGAGAGAGATCACCCAGAAGTGAATACTAAACGGACGGCGACACACGACAAGGGCGAAAGACGGGACCACTCGGAAGGAAGGAAGGAAACACAAAAGAAGGATCGCGGACAGAAAACAACAACAAGACAGGAACAACAAGACGACGACAAACGTCGACCGAAGCAGACGGGGGAGAGTACGAAGGACGTCGCGGACGAGCAAGTACAAGAAGGACGGAAACGGAAACTGGAAGGGAAGGGGGGACTGCCAGAAGACCACGACTCGAAAATACAGAAGGACGGTAGCGGTGGCGGAGACGGCCAAGAACGGGAACAGGAGCAAGACGAGGACGGGACGGACGGGAAGACACAGGAGAAGGAAGAGGACGGGGAATGGGTCCCGTACTATCGGAAAGGCGTCCAACGATATAGGAAAAGGAGGGGAACCGGAGCTGTGGCACAGGAAGGAAGGGAGGCGAAAGGAAGGGGGAGGGGAAGAGGTAAAGATTAATTAATTCGTCTGGTCAATGACTGTCGCAATGATTATCCTTTACCTAAGCCTGATGTGGGCACTTACATTATGTTCTCTCAATGCTAATGGCCTCAGGGATGACCATAAACGAGGTATGGTCTTCAATTACCTCACTAGGAAAAAAATTGGGATTACCTTTTTGCAAGAAACGCATAGCTTAATAGAGGACGAGAGCAGATGGCAAAAGGAATGGGGAGGAGACATAATATACAGCCATGGATCTGCTCATTCTTGTGGATCGGCTATCCTTGTTTCCAGAAAAAGTGGCATAACGGTATGTGATTTTCATTGTGACACTCAAGGACGCTGGGTAAGGGGCGACGTAGAAATAGGAGGATATAAAATAACACTTTTTTCAGTCTATGCCCCAAATCATATAACAGAAAGAAAAGATTTCTTTAAAGGTTTTGTGAGCTATTTTGATACGGAATGCCTTGATAAACCTTGCATTATAGCAGGAGATTTTAATTGTCAAATTGATAAAGAGATTGGTATTGACCACAGTAAAAGTTTCTTACAAAACTTTCTTCAAACAAATGACCTTACTGATGTGGCGTCATTGGCCGGGGAAACTCCGCAATGTACGTTTTACCACAAGGGCATAAAGCAAACTAGCAGAATCGATTATTTTTTTGTCTCGCACCACCTGAGATGCCATTTTAAAGAAATTGCCGTTGACAGCTCAGGGCTTTCGGACCATAGTTCGGTCATAGTCCGTTTTAGAAAACAAACAGTCGATATAGGGCCTGGCAGGTGGATTTGTCCGAACGAAATTTTTTTGGACGAAAATTGCCTTTTCAGTATAGAATGTTTTTGGATTTATTGGAAAAGTCAAAAAGACTGTTATCCCAGCCCATTAGAATGGTGGGATGCGGGAAAAAATAAAATAAAGGAAGTCCTCAGAAGTTATACCACACAAAAAACGAAATGAAGATGGAAAACTTCGGAGAGAATTACAAAAAAGATATAATCTTATTGTTGGAAACCCCACGGAAAGTGGCAACGAAGAAATTAATGATATTGAGAAAAAACTTAAAGATTTTGAACGGAATGACTGGGAACGGGCAAAGACGACCCTCCATATCAAACAAAAGGTAGCAGGGGAAAAACCAAGCAAATTCTTCTTTGAAGCGGCCAGACAGCAGAGACAAAACAACTTGATTGATTTACTAGTAAATGACAATGGGGAATTCTACGATAGAACCCAATCAATGCTACAGTATGTTCGTGAATTTTATTCCAACTTATTTAATTCGGAAGGAACGAACAACTTCCATATGCAAAAAATTCTCGAGACTGTCAATGCTTGTAATTTTGACGATAATTTGACTCAAGATCTCGAAAGAAATTTCACCGACATTGAACTTTTTGCTGCCCTCAAAGATATGGCTAAAGATAAGGCCCCGGGTCTAGATGGACTCACGGTCGAATTTTATCTGCAATATTGGTATATTTTAAAGGATGATTTCGTTAACTTAGTTAATTACTGCGGTAGTGAAGGTTTCCTACCCAAATCTATGAACACGGCATTAATTAGACTTATTTATAAAAATAGGGGGGCTCGTAACGATATAAAAAATTGGAGACCCATCAGTTTAATGAATGTAGACTATAAAATAGTATCTAAAGCCTTGACCAATCGGTTGTGCAAAATAATGCCCTTTTTAATCGATGAGGACCAAACCTGTGGGGTCCGAGGACGTAACATACATGAGAATATAATGGTTTTGAGAGATACTATTGATTTCGTTAATTTCAGTAATAGTAAAGCTGCACTAATAAGTTTAGATCAAGAAAAGGCCTTCGATCGTATAGAATGGAGATATCTTTTTTCTATGATGGACAAAATGGGTGTACCCCCCTTTTTAATCCATTGGGTCAAAACTTTGTACAGACAACCATTCGTTACAATTAATGTCAATAATTTCTTTACCGAGCGTATCAAAGTTACTAGGGGAATAAGGCAGGGTTGTGCTTTGTCCCCCCTTTTATACGCTATATGTGCCGAGGGTTTGGCTAATCTAATAAGAACAAATAATCATATTAAAGGTGTCAGTTTAGAAATGAACGAAGCTAATGTTAAGGTCGTCCAACATGCGGACGATATGACAATTTTTGTTACTGACGAGAATGAATTTTCTAAATTAAATAACAAATTTTATACTTACGCGGAAGGGTCGGGTTCCAAAATAAATGTTAAAAAAACCCAAGGATTGTGGATCGGGGGATGGCGAAATAGAACCGATAATCCGTGCGGCTTTAAATGGGTCAATGATAAAATTAAAATTTTAGGTATTTATTTTGGTAACAGTGTTAACCCGGAATCAAATTGGAACGAAAGAATCAATAAAATTGGTACTTCTATTAATATATGGAAAGGGAGATTTTTAACACTCAGGGGAAAAGCTATCGTAATTAATTGTCTGGTAGGCAGCAGTCTAGCGTATTTGGGGTCTGTGCTTCCGTGCACGGACACTTTGATTAGAAAACTTGAAGGTATCATTTGGGAATTTTTTTGGGCGGGCAAGCCGGACAAAATGAAAAGAGATACTGTCAGGGGACCAACTAAACTGGGCGGGATGGGGGTCGTAGATGTCAAACTAAAATTACGCGCCTTAAAGTTAAAGTGGCTACAAAGATATACCCAAACAGAGAAAAAGTGGAAATTTTTCTTCGATTTTTGGATACGGAAAGCTAGCAATGACATATTGGGTTGGTATATTTTCGACAATCCCAAGAAGATAAATCCATGTACACCGGGTTTTTATAGAGACCTCTTTGACGCCTTTAATTGTATGAAAGGTAGGATTAATTTACCTATCACTTGTAAAAATGACGTATTGTATACTCCTTTGTGGCATAATAAGGTCATTACCCAAGGAAATCATATGTTACGCTCCAAAATCCTGATTCCAAAGGGAATGTTGTTTTTTAAAGATGTTTATAAGAATAATTCTTTTATTTCTGTGAAAGAATTGGCTTCTGTATGTTGCATAAGACATATTAATGCTGGTCGAATTATATCGAATTTAAAAACTCGTATCAGCCCTATTTTCTTTGAGGAAAACAGAAATGGGCCATCCAATCACTTGAGCAATGCTTTAGAAGTTAATATTGAGGCGGAGCATATTTCCGTAAAAAGAACAAATGTCAAGCAAATGTACCAAAGCATGGTGAGGGGAAATTTTATTCCTCCGGTGGCTGAGAAAAAGTGGCCGGAGAAACTGCACTTGCATATTAATGCTAACTTAAATTGGGGGGAAATCTGGGAGAAATCGTGTTGTAAATTTTTAGACCATGAAGATAGGGATAATTGGTATAAACTAAGAAATCGAATTCTTCCCACGAAAGATGTTTTGTATAAAATGCGGAAAATTGAAGATAATTGTTGTACATTGTGTAAAACGGAAGTAGAAACCGTCGAACACCTCTTTCTTTATTGTAAACAAATTATGCAATCTTGGCTTTTTGTTGAACAAGTCCTCAGAAGTTACACGGGAAATAAGTTCTTTTATCTAAATGATACCAATCGTATTTTGGGTTTTGGAAAAGAAATCACGGACTTACCTCTGTACGTAATTAGTAAGTTACATAGAAATATTTGGAGAATTCGATGTAAATATCTGCAAGAACAGGAACCCATTAGTAGTGATTATATATTTAAATGTTTTAAAGCTTACCTAAGATATAGCATACAAATGGAAAGAAAAAGATTAAGTGATGATGAGTTTTCGATTTTTGCAAAAAACAAAGCTCTGTGCTGGAACGATAAAGTATTGAAATTTGCCTTTTAGAAAGGAATGTTTAAACTGTGTTTTTTTTCCTTTCCTACTCTTCCTTTCCTTTCCTCAACCTGTTCCCCCAAACCCCCCCCTACCCCACCCCCCCCCCTTTTTTTTTAAATTTTGTATATAAGAGCCTTATTGTAATTTTTGTATATATGTAGCTTACTTACCTCTGTGATGTATATATGTTTGTGCTTAACGAAGAAATAAAAAGAGTTGAATAACTCTACCTGGAAAAAAAAAAAAAAAAAAAAATAATAATAATAATACTAATAACGTAATAACAAAATAGACAATGAGGTAGACAGGAAAGTGGTTGAACAAATGGAAAAAAGAAAACAAATCATACAGAAAAACTTACCAATTCACAATAATTAAAGAATATGGTAATAAACCTTTACCACCGAATTATTACGAGTGTATACAGCCTGACGGTCAACCTAGCTATACCCAGCACGATATGGGGCAGAGGGGTACCCCCCTTTTTGTCCCTATACCCTATACACTCTCCAGACTATTGTTACCTAACACATCCCCCCTAGACTCCTGAAAAGAATTCCTGAGATTCCGGGAACACAATGCCCAACACAAAAGAGGGGAGGGGGGGGGGGGGTTCGCTCTGCCCCATATCGTGCATCATATGAACCTAGCGCGTCGCCTTTCAAATAAAATACTGCGCAGAATATATTTGGAGGTGAACAATACACACAAATTGATTGTCCTTGGCAACGGCGCTCCAGCATGAGCGCCGTTTCTAGGCGAGGTGGAAAATACAAACACATTGACTGTCCTTGGCAACGGCGCTCCAGCATGAGCACCGTTTCTAGGTGAGGTGAAAAGTACAAACATTACCCAATGAGAGATTTTAGTTGTATATATATACAGTGTATGCAATAATTGTAAACTCTATTGACTAATACCGCGAGGGCCTTGATCATCAACAATGTAGACGACTATACTCGATATTTACACACGGGCAGCCATTGTGTAAACCCAGCCCTGTCGGCTGTGGGTAGACTGATTCTGTGTGGAAGATGACCCTGAAGCTCTTTTGTTGGTCCTTTGTGATTTGATAGCTGGTACGCAGGTAGAGTTTTCTGTAGAGGTTCTATGCGAAATGAATAGCAATGGTATTTCGTGTGTGTTTCTTCTGCTGGTGAATCTAATGGTTTTATCAAACTTTAATATGTGTCACCATAACAATATTTTTTTTAGAAAACTGCATCCAAAGTTTCTTCCACAGTCCTTTGTATGGAGTGCCCTTAAGTTGGGCTAGAAGAGAAAACAGCCTTAACTTACATATTTAACTTTCATTTTTACACCATATAAAAGAGTTATTTTCATGTAACAAACTTTGCATGCAACATTTTCTGTTTCAATCAAGTCTTGATCATGAAAATCTTTAGTTCAAAATATTCAACAAGTCTGTCTCGAAGAGAGGTGGGGAGACAGATCATCTGTCTCGCAGATGTTTAGGTGGGGGAGGGGGGCTGCTCTGTCTCCCCAAATCTGTGAGACAGATTTTTAGACAGATTGTTTTATGTGTGCAGAACTGTCCTTTCTATACTACTACTTTGATTATGAACAAATATCTGCAGAACCCATTGCTAAGGGACGCTTTAACGCTTCTATAGTTTTGGGAGAGCATAAATGCTTATTCCGAAGTATTTGCTTATTCCGAAGTATTTGACATAATTGGAACAGGTTATATAGACAGGGCCCAGACCAGGACAAACTGCCGTTTTTTCCTGTCAAGGTTTTCTCAACGGTTTTATCATCCTGAACCTCAACCATTTGAAATTAGCTTGGGGACCACCCCGATTTTTGCCCCTAATTCAAAATGGCCGCCAAAATCCAAAATGGAAGCCAAAATTACCTAAATTAGATATATACTGCTAATTACGTTTAATATCAACGTTTTATTCAGTGGTTCTGTCATCCTGAATCTACACCCATTGAATTTAGCTCCAGAGCCACCCAGAATTTGGCCTCAAATCCAAGCTGGCCGCTAAAATCTAAAATGGCTGCCAAAATTATCTTAATCAGATTTATACTAATTGTTTTTTTCTGTAGGAGTTTTTTTTCAGTGATTCCGTCATCCTGATCATAAGGCCTTCGAAATTAGTCTTGGGAGTACCCAGGATTTGTCCTTGAATCCAAGATGGCCGCCAAAATGGCCGCCAAAATTACCTAATTAATTAGATATATACTGCTAATAGCGTTTAATATCAACGTTTTTTTCAACTTGGATTCAAGGACAAATCCTGGGTACTCCCCAGACTAATTTCAAAGGCCTTATGATCAGGATGACGGAATCACTGAAAAAACTCCTACAGAAAAAAAAACAAGCAGTATCAATCTTATTAAGATAATGTTGGCAGCCATTTTAGATTTTGGCGGCCATCTTGGATTTGAGGCCAAATTATGGGCGACTCTGGAGCTAAATTCAATGGGTGCAGATTCAGGATGACAGAACCACTGAAAAAACGTTGATATTAAACGTAATTAGCAGTATATATCTAATTTAGGTAATTTTGGCGGCCATTTTGGATTTTGGCAGCCATTTTGAATTAGGAGCAAAAATCGTGGTGGCCCCCAACCTAATTTCAAATGGTTGAGATTCATGATGATGAAACCGTTGAGAAAACTTTGACAGGAAAAAACGGCAGTTTTTACTGGTCTGGGCCCTGTCTAATACAATTCCAACGATTAACACGCCTCCATCGTCATATGCCAAGAACAATCTATCTGCGATCTTGCGTTCTGAATTCGTTACAGATGCTGTATTGAATTGGAACTCCAGAGAAAGGGTTAGATTGGCCTCCTCATAAATCCATGAACTGTTGCAATACAATGTTGTTATCGCTGGAAAGTTTAATTGGTGTAATACCTAAAGTAACTGCCAGAAAACTAGCTTCCATTGCCGGTAAATATCCTTTTCATGTGTTGTATTGCACATAGCCCAACTCAAGTCTAGATACTTGCACATGCATGGAAATTGTCAAACGTAACCATTGGGATTATAAGTTTTCCCTTAACAGCGATAGTAAAGTGATTAAAGAGCTATTTTTCTGGAAATCAGATTTGCCTAACCCTGAATAAACGGTTATTGTTCCAATATTCTATGCCACAGGTTATCGTCTATACTGATGCAAGTCTTTTTGGATGTGGCGCATGGTCCATCGGTTCCCAAAAAATGGAGTTTTTAAAAATGGTCTCTCGAGGAGAGAGGGAAAGTTCCACTTGGCGTGAGTTAAAAGTGGCGTCCCTAGCAATCAGAGCGTTTGCTCCAGTTCTAAGAGGAAAAACAGTACAATTACATAGATAACAAAAGGGGTTGTTTCCATAGGAACCAAAGGAAGCTTGATTACAGAATTACAGGAAATGGGTCTAGATCTGTTTTATTTTTGCAATCACAACCGAATAAATTTGAAAGTTGAATGGATACCAAGACGCGACAACACGGAGGCAGATGTCTCAGGAGACAAGTTGATTTGGATGATTGGGCGTGTCGCATGAATGTTTCCATTTTATAGACAAATCGTGGGGTCCGCACTCAGTAAACCGGTTTCCGAATGATTACAATACGAAACTGCCTTTATTCAATTCGAAACACTGGTGTTCGAACTCGAGTCACGTTGATGCGTTTAGTGTTGATTGGAGCAAAGATAATAATTGGTTAGTCCCTCCAATTGACTTGATATATAATACATTGAAACACATCAACATAGGCGTAGCCAGCGGGGGGGGGGGGGGGGGGTATTCCCCCCCCCCCCAATATTTTCAGAGTGCCCTTTTTTTGTCTTCTTCTTTTGGTACCCCAAAATTTCTGTCCTGCAAAAAATCAAAAACCTGCCCTCTTTTTACGACATACCTGTTGGTGTGTAATGTCCCAAGCTATAGGAACGGAGCCCGTAAGTACACAATCGACGCAACATTAAACTAATTTCCTTCATGCTGCTGGCTCTAGTGTGCCCTTACTGGAAATTATAGTGACCCCTGTGCCCCCACTGAAAAATGTTAGTGCCACCCTGTGCCCTAAAAATGTTAGTGCCCCCTGTCGGCCAGGTATATCGAGTGCCCTTTTTCACGTCTATCCCCCCTCAATAAAAATTGCCTTGTGTGCCTATGAACAGGGCCCGTAAGTGCACAATCGCCGCAACATTAAAATAATTTCCTTCATGCTGCTAGCCCTTGTGTGCCCTCACTGGGAATTATACTGCCCCCTGTGCCCCCACTGAAAAATGTTAGTTCCATCAGTGCCCCCACTGAAAAATATTAGTTCCCTCAGTGCCCCCACTGAAAAATGAAGTTCCCATGTGCTCTCACTAAACATTCTGGTGCCCCCTGTGTCCCACTAAAAATGCTGGTGCCCTCCTTGCAACAACCAGTTGCGAATGCTGGTGCCCCGGGTCCTCACTTAAAATGCTGTTGCCATGCATGGACCCCCACTCATAATTATTTTGAAAATGAAAATCGTAGCTGGCCATTCTAAGCTGTACAAAAAATATGAATATATGCCCTTTCCAATGCGCTCCGGTCGAATGTGTGGAGGGAGCTGGATTCAAGCACTCTCGCGGTTCAAAATAATAAAAATTGTTGGCTCAGTGGAAGAGCAAGTGTACGAAGCCCGGGAAGGGACAGTGAGAAATATTTTTTTTCCAGCTGCTAAATCGTTCAAACGATTTAATAAATCGTTCAAACGAATTAATAAATCGTTCAAACGAATTAATAAATCGTTCAAACGAATTAGCTAAATCGTTCAAACGAATTAGCTAAATCGTTCAAACGAATTAATAAATCGTTCAAACGAATTAATAAATCGTTCAAACGAATTAGCTAAATCGTTCAAACGAATTAGCTAAATCGTTCAAACGAATTAATAAATCGTTCAAACGAATTAATAAATCGTTTGAACGAATTAATAAATCGTTCAAACGAATTAATAAATCGTTCAAACGAATTAGCTAAATCGTTCAAACGAATTAATAAATCGTTCAAACGAATTAGCTAAATCGTTCAAACGAATTAATAAATCGTTCAAACGAATTAATAAATCGTTCAAACGAATTAGCTAAATCGTTCAAACGAATTAGCTAAATCGTTCAAACGAATTAATAAATCGTTTGAACGAATTAATAAATCGTTCAAACGAATTAGCTAAATCGTTCAAACGAATTAATAAATCGTTCAAACGAATTAATAAATCGTTCAAACGAATTAATAAAATCATAATAATACACAACGCCGCATGCGGCCATTTCTTGCCATGCATCGGCTGATTAAACATGGCGCAGGTTATCCGTACATTCGGTTGGTACTTTTACTTGTGGTTTGGTAAGTTTGTTAATCTGCCTTATATAAAGACACAATTTTATTTTAATAACCTTACAGGCATTATGAGAGCAATGCGCAATTTTGGAAAATGATTGTCCTACCTACAGCAAAGATTTAATACTATCAACTGAACCCACTACTGTACGATGTCAATCCTAACTATGTTTGAACATATCCGGCTTTTTTATTTTTCATCAAGTAGTGGCTAATTAAAACATGTATTCCAAGAGCCTCGATGGTTTTAAATATTTGACCTATTTTAGTGTCGATGTGAATCTGTCTGGGGGGGGGGGGGGGGGGGGGGGTCACGCGATCGGTTACTTTTAATTACGTTGGCGCAGCCTCTTCGGATAATCACCAAATTGGTGGTGTCCACTCCTCAAAATGCTACTTCACTTATATTATTCTTATTTACATTGTTTTGTATATAGGTGAAGAGCATGGTATCACAGTATATCCCACCTGTTATGTAACGTCAACGCTTACTCGGCGCTTCACCATCTACCAGAGTTATTTTCAAGCCAGGTTGGGATCATGGCCGACAGGGATGAATTAATAGAAACATATTTTTACTTAGGTCTCCAGTATAAGGATATTGTAACAGCCCTTGCTACAAAATACCAAATAACTCTATGTGAAAGAACTTTGAAGAGGATCTTGAAGAAAAAGGGACTTTTTCGTCGGAAAAATTATACAAATCTTCTTGAAGTTGTGACCTTCATAAGACGAGAACTACAAGGGTCCGGTTGTTGTCATGGATACCGATGGATGTTCGAAAAATGTAAACTGAATGGTTTAAATGTAAGGAAAGAACACGTTAGAGTTATCCTGTCTCACTTGGATCCTATCGGAACACACATTCGTCGCTCAAGAAGACTATTCAGACGGTCATATTTCTCCAGAGGACCTAATTATATATGGCATATGGACTCCTACGACAAACTGCGACCATTCGGTTTGTGCATAAATGGATGCATAGATGGATTTTCAAGAAAACTCAACTGGCTCAATGTATACAGAACCAGCAGTGATCCAAGGGTTATCGGTGGTTACTTCGTTGAAACTGTAATAAGTCTTGATGGCTGTCCTAGAATTGTAAGAGCAGACCGAGGCACAGAGAATTGCTATGTACGGGAATTTCAGAGATTCTTGCGACGGAATGGAAATGATGCTTTTGCAGGAGAAAGGAGTTTTATGTATGGCTCCAGCACTCACAATCAGCGGATCGAAAGTTTTTGGGGATTTTTGCGGAAGGAATGTATTGAATTCTGGCTAGAATTCTTCCATGACATGAAGAACGAGGGATACTTTGATGGCGACTTTCTTGATGTGAACCTTGTTCTCTTCTGTTTCCTTGGCATCATGCAGGTAATATTTTTAAAGTTGCTCTATGTCCGTACTCTTGCTGATTTTTTTGGAAAAAAAATCGCTTATTTAACTCTGCAAACGATTTGGTCTTAACTTCAAGCACGATGAATACCCTGTATACATTTAACACTGTGATAGCGTCCCGCTCGTTTTCAAACATTTAGACTTATTGACTCTGTTATTTATCGTAGGTTGATTTTCTTTTGGAATGTCTTACTGCAAAACTTATTATTTGGTTAATGCTAAGAAAATTAGCAATTCAGTTGAAACATTTATTTTTCAGGGTGCAATGCCTAAAAAGCAGGGAAACGGTATCTGTTATGTATTTGACCAACCGACCGACCCACCGACCGACCAACGGAATGAACGCCAAAATAGAAGAATAATTCCAGTTGGGCTTTGTATAACAAATGTTAAATTAATTGTTGTATTTGTTTTTTTGTTTTTTTGTCAGGATGAACTTGACCGTACAGCTGAAGTGTGGAACGCGCATGTCATTGGCCCATCAAGGAATGAAAATGTACCACATGGCCGACCAAATGTTATGTATTTCGTTCCAGAGCTCTACAACACTCAAGACTACCTAAACAGGATCGCTCAGAATGACTTAGACGAATGTAAAGAAGAGAGTATTTTCCGAGGATCAATTCCATGCGATGAGGACGTTTTCCATCTCTGCAGCAGTATCATGGCGGAAAGAAACCTCCCTTTACCACATGATGCCTACAGTGGACTTGACTTATACCTTGAACTGAGAGAGGTATTGTCAGTGTTAATTGAGTAAATATTTTCTGTTCTTCACCATACGTCGCTGAAAATCTTAAACGAAAACGGGCGGATCCAGGGAGGGGGAGGGGTCTGCCACTTTATTTCAAAACAAACCAGCACGAGCACTGGAAAAATGTCGCTTAGCATTTCAACACATTTCTAAACACATTTCCTGCACCCACTTTGTTAACGTGTAGAGCCTGCAACATGTTCAGATTCTACCTCTCTATAAACGTCACAAACCTAAACGTGCTTAGCTTTTTGACACCTGCTCATCTGATACATGTTTAGAATAAAAATATCCCATGTTGTTTATTACTTTAGGCTAAACATGTTAAGCCTAAGCATATAGCATCTTAACATGTTGCAGGCTCTACACGTGAAAAAAGTGTGTACAAAAAGCGTTTAGAAATGTGTTCCAATGCAAAGTGCCAATTTTACTGTGTAGCATTGTAACATTTTCTTCATTGTCGGAGTGGACAAAACTGTGACATTAACGGCAGTCTAGTGTGTTGTGTGGGTGTTAGGGAGGGGAGGGGTTGATAACGTCAACATGTATCTAAATTTACAAATATTTTTCTGCAAACAACGTTTTGAGGAAATCAGTACTAGTTGCGGTTGACCTACTGTTGTAAAATAAAAAATAATAATATGGCAGTAAACCTTTGAAGAGGAACAACAAAATTTTAAGACATTC
The DNA here is from genome assembly GCA_037893225.1 of Hippasteria phrygiana. Taxonomy (NCBI): domain Eukaryota; kingdom Metazoa; phylum Echinodermata; class Asteroidea; order Valvatida; family Goniasteridae; genus Hippasteria; species Hippasteria phrygiana. The sequence goes on from JAZGUH010000726.1 coordinate 626,537, forward strand.
ATTCTTCTGTTCTTTTTATTTGAAAATCGATGTTTGTTTTAGGAACAATCTTCACGGTGTGATAGGTACAATTGGAATCGTTTAATTGGCGCAAAGTAATTGCAAGTAATCATTTCTGATTATATTTATGTAAAACTTATTGTTTTCAACGTCCAACAAACAATATATAAAAAGAAAACTTTGGAGTACACAGCAATAACTGATTAAAGCTACACAGTAGTAACATTTAGTATGTCTAAAATGCAGAGTTGTAATCATGTCAATCAAGTCAAATCACAAGTTAATCACAAGTTAATCACAAGTCGGCTCACAAGCTACAGGGAATGAACAATGACAAAGGAATGATTTATTTTCACAGTTCATTTGAATAGCTTGCGCCTTGGCTTGAGACCAGACTTGGGATGTGACTTGCGATGACTTGTGATGACTTGATTACAACTCTGCTAAATTGACATGAACTGAGTTGCAATTCTGATGACAAGTTAAAGTGACAATCAAATGATCATTTCTTTCAGGATAACTAAAACAACCCTGTTTTAAACACTCTTTATAAGACCCTACGTAATGAGACATACCCAATTAGACTGGGTCGGGAAGGTAGAAATAGTTCCAAAATGGTCTAAACTGTCATTTAAAAAAAAAAATTAAGTAACGTATTTTCTTCGTTGGCGATTGTTGGTATTCCCAAATTAAACTTACCCAGCCTGTAGAAATAAATGTTAAACTTGATCTCAATATTTCCTTTGTTATTTCATTCTGTCCGTGTTTTTTGCGGTTTCATTTTTGTTTTTAGTTTGTCTTGTTTTCATAGCTTCAGCCCCCGCCTATTTAGTGGTCGTGTAAAAGTTTTGGGACCGATGGGTGATTTTTCCGAGTGCCGAATGATTTCAGACCCAACACGTCGTCCGATTGTAGTTAAAATGCCTGGATTTGAAATATATGACGGACACTGATGTGAAATTTGTTTTATAGTGTTGAATGTTTGGAGCAACCGAAAGTTTAGTGGGAAGTATCAGGATATATTACAACTTTGGGACAAAAGCATAGAGATATCGATAGTCACCGCCATCACCGATAGACAACGGCGGTAGAGCCGGGGGAGGGGGGGGGGGGGGGGGGGGATGGCCCCCCCCCCAACTCTTGGCAGGTCCTATACTTTTTTTTCTTCAAAATGTACACATTGAGCTTCGCTAAAATAACAACCCCCCCCCCCCCCCACTTTGAAAATCGTTCTGCCGCCGTTGCTTATAGACATGTTAATGGAAATTCAATGTTCTTCATGAAACAAGGTAACGCAATAGTATAAAACTGTAAAACTACAAGGACACTACAATATTACTCATACCATGCAAACGCTTTAAAAATATCTCTATTCATTACCCCTCCAAAATTCTTATTTAAAGGCCAAAATCGGTTTATGAATAAACCAATACTTTCATAGGCCATCAGCCTCGGTCCAAAAAATGGGCCACCGGTATCCAATGATGGAAAGGAGCAATACTCAAACGATTTTTGGCAAGGTATGCACACCTATAGAGTTGGAAAATGTGTGATAGCATTGCAGCGTGAGCGGTGGCAACTTTTTGGGCGTTATTACTTTTTCAATTGTTTGTTTCAAAATGGCCGCCAATATGCTTGTTACCGGATTAATTATATGTGGTAACAAGCATGTTGGCGGCATTCTTTTTTAAAGGGTATAGCACACAAAAAACTGCCACCGCTGCAATGCTTTCACATATTTTCCAACTACAGGGGTGCATACCTTGCCAAAAATCACCATGAGCATTCCCTCATTTGATACCGACCAACTCCCCAGGCTGATGGCCTATCATGTTTAATTTGAAATTCGTCAAACAATCCACAAGGGCAAGATAGCTCAGTTGGTAGAGCGCCGGTACGGTAACCCTGAGGTCGCAGGTTCGAATCCCGCTCCTGCCAGTTTCTTTGTTCATTTTGAGAATATTTAATTTGTGTTTGCGATGACTTATCATAAGCATACATGCACAATATTACAAAGGGTGATTGATAAGTTCGTAGGGTGGAAGGAGATGAGATATACAGTTTTCACAGAATTTGCCTGCAATTCAACCTGCTGAATGAATCCACATAAAGTTTGAAGTTATTAATTGTTTTTGTTACAGAAACTTAACGCTCCCTTACTCTTCGATCTGCCATGGCGAGGCCATGAATCTTGGCATGGTCTCCTTTGTGGTGACGGTAGAGAGAGCCTGGAAGACGACCCCCGTTCGGAAAGGCCAGTGACAGTTACCAGACAGGAGACAATTTTTGTTTACATAGCATCATCATGGCAGATCGATTAAGGTTGCTTTTTTCCATCTGGAGGGCCTAACAGAAAGAAAAAAAACTTGGGTGAATGACTTCAAACATTCTGTATAACTTTGAACTGCCCACAAATTCAGTAAAAACTGTTTTGCTCATCTCTTTCCACCTTAGGCCACGAACTTATCAATCAATCCAAACTGTACAACCACCCTTGAATTTTGGCAAAATTAAAACTAAAAAAGTCCTTATAAATGACATGGCTTTAAATAAACACGGTTTCTTACGAGTGTAAAATATTGTGTTGGAAACTATATGTGACCAAACCCACACATTTTTATGACTGTTGAAAAATATCTCCGAATATAGTTTTGAAATGATTAATTTGAAAAGTGCAAGTTTAAGTGTGGTTTTGTAACGAAAACATGGCTCATCAAGTAAGTAACGACGAACATAATTATCACACGTGTAAATCTTTAAATAAACGGAACAAAGAACAACTTTTAAATTAAATATACAGAATTTTCAGTTTTACCTCAGTGTATAAGAATTGTTAAGTTTGGTATGTTTCGCTTAGTATCACGTTTTTGAACAAAACTTATACACGCAATCCCAGATGTGAATTGAAGCTTTGCGTGGTGGATGGAATAAGGTAGATAAAATTGCGGGTAACACCATGTGGAAAAACAATCACTTCTGGGAAGAAATTTGGCTCTGAAGAGAACCGGTTAAGTTTAGAACTCGACGTTTCGGACAGTGTGCTCTGTCCGTCCTTCACCTTACTGAGGACGGACAGAGCACACTGTCCGAAGCGTCGAGTTCTACACTCAACCGTTTCTGTTCAGAACCACATTTCTTCCCAAAAGAAATTGTTTTTCCACATTGTGTTACTCGCAATTTTCTCTACCTCACACAATTGCATCTACTTTTATTGTCCATGTGTTGTTGTCTCTTTCTCTTTTGTGGGCCACAGTCCAAGGGTCAGTTTCATGGCACACTTTCTGCAGTGGTGGTTCCAGAAGAGGAAAAGTGATGCCCTTAATTATAAATATTTGCGTTTGACTATTACATTAAATAAAAATATAAAAATATCTTCTGAAATCAAACGGTGGGTCTGTAAATATTAAACGTTTCTCAGTAATTATACCATGATTAAAATGAATGCCTATTTCACTGTATTTTGCAAGGGCAGAAAAAGGGCACACATCTTGAAAACCTATGATCAGTTTGGATTCTCTTTAGTTATTAGTTTGATTAATAAAGTGGATTTAATCGCTCCATCTGATACCTCAGTTGTTTCATGTATAGTAAACATGTAAATATGTTGTAAACACCAGCTGTAAACATGTTGTTTACAAATTTGATGAAATAATTATGTGAGGCACATAACATGAAAACAAAACAGCGAAATTATGACTCTTTCTCAGTTGACAAAATATCAGTGTCTTCCACCAAGAGGCCACGCTGCACAATAATGCACTCTCTGTGTCGGACACACTAAACCGTGGTGTTTTTCAGTGCGCCAATTCACATAATGCAAATTCCTAGTGTACTGATAAGAGTGTGTTCTGGACAGTGTTTCATGTTTAAATTAAGTCTGACCAATTGTTCCCCATCATGGTCGCACCACGGTACACCATGAACACTAAGCTCATCGTGAACACAAAATGCACTCTAAACGTAATTTGAAAAATAATTAAATGCTATGAATGTACACACTGAATACAATATAAATAAGCTTTAACTTGTGATCTTAAACTTTGATTTAGCTTGAAATGAACATGTGACCACATTGTGGCGAATGGGTGGAAGACACTAACATTTTTAATAAGGAGCTGAGAAAAAAAGCCAAGGTGTGGAGTTATACAATATCCATGACCCAGACTTTGGAATCAAGGAGCTCGGATACTTCTTCGGCTAATTCTATGTAGGAGCCATAGGTATTGGGAAGTTCAAGTACGTAACCACAGGTATGTGAAGTCGGGGTTCTTGAGAAGTCGCTTAAGGGTTCCACAAACCTCACCTTAATATATGGGGCAATAAGGACATCTGCACCTGTCAGAAGAAACAAAAAGACGTACATTTGTTGATAAAAATTAGAAGGTCCTGACATTTCGATCCTGGCCGTGGCAGAATATTTCTCAAAAGCAAAATGACACAAAAACAGAAAAAGACAATTCCGAAAATACACTACTATAGATGAAAGGACACGACATTATGGGGATAATGATGGGGTTAGAGGTGAGAAGGACTAATAAAAGTCAAAGAAACAGACAAAAGGGAGAGGTACAAAGAGGTTGCAGAGTGAACGGAAGATTAGGGGGATGGGGTGGCAAGGGTATAGAGAAATAAACAGGTGGGAGAGCATTTGAGAAAAGAGTGGTTCGATGCCCCGTAGAATCGAATGACAGAACTAGTATAGTTAGGAAGGTTGAAGTGGTTGCCCACTAGGTGTCTATTTGTCGTGTTCATAGTAGGCAGAGACTATAAAACCATTCCTTTAGATTGTTCTTGCTCTCCCCAACATAATGAACTTTAAACAGCAATTGAATCCCCCAAAACCCACCAAGCCTTCCCCCCACCTTCCCATTCCCTCGGGTGTGCCACTGAAATACAGTGCTATAGAACCAAACTAATGCGTCATCACAATACACAATACAATTACCTGTGCAAAATCTAAGAAACTTCAGAAGCCGTTCCTTTGGGCATTGTCGTATGAACTTCTTTAGGAATGTGGAGATGCTTTGTTGTTTCCTATCCAGATGTTCCTCAAACTGGAAGATTGAAATCACTTTCTTCAGTGTGGGTTTTAACTTGTCGTATAGCTCATCCAGGGCTGCTTTTTGTATTAGTTTTCTCATGTGTTGTTTGAGAGGAACCTGCCAGCATTCCGAGATGTATGCAGGATCCTGGATGAGTTCCTTGTGAGCCACCTCTGACAAGATCTTTTTGAAGTTGTCCTCACGAACATAGGCTTTCACCTCATGTGAATCCAGCATGTCAAGAAATTCGTCATCTCCACTTACACTCTGAAAATCTTGAAGAGCCTGCTCAATTATCTTCCTCTCGTGGTCTGGGATAACCTGCAAGAACGTATTTACAAGTTCTTCCTCCTGTGTCTCATGGCCATAACAATGATTTATGAACGGCTTTGCGAGGAGTATGGGGAAATATCCCACAGTTTTATATCCGATGATTAGAACTCCTGCAACATGTTCCCAGGTGTCTTTCATGTCGTGCCGGGTAATGGGAACTTTTATGTTATTTCCAGTTGTTCCATTTTTATAAAAAGTGTCCCAATATTCAGATAAGGCATCCCGTAGCACACCCCCGGTGTCTTCCCCTTTTTCTACAGTCCCATTAGGAAGAACCATCTCGATCTCTACTGTGGAATCACTTGCAGTTAATACTTTATTTTTGACTGCCTTGTTTAACTCCTCGAAAACTTGGCCCCGATGAAGTTTAAGCTTCTCAACTTTCTTCTCTGTGGGTGACGAGGCATTCATGGAGTGAGGATCAGAAGTCAAGGGGTCCCTGAAGAAGTCAAATGGCAAAGTTCCATTAAACATGGCATCATCGGGAAATCCATGACCGAATAGAACTTCCTCATCAGAAGATCCAAGAAAAACCTCAGATTGGTGTGAAGTTCCAGAGGTTCCAGGGATGTTTGATTGGTCTTCTTCAACCGATAGATCCCTGTTCTGAGGCATTTCAGAGGAGCCCGGGGCCGGTGTAACAACTGAAGTGGTAGAATTTGGGGATGACTTCTGAACATCCTTGGTTTCTTCTACATGCTTGGTAAATATGTAAACTCTCAGCATTTTGAACTTAGTACGCTCAATTTGTTCCAGTAATGTTGTTGATAGGTCTATGATATCATCCTGGTGGTCTCTCAATGTTATTTCGAAGTCATCTACTTTTCCTACTTTCGACTTTCCATTTGGAAAGAACAGTTTTATGGCATTTTCCTTTACTTTGGACATCGTAGTATCTTTATTGAGCTTCAGATGTCTTGTTCCACCTCCTCGTGGTTGTCTGACCTGAGAAAACTCTTCTCCGTTGAAATCCTTCCATCCTAGTTCAAAACGACGTTTCTGTCTCACAGCATTTCTATTTCCACCCAATTTGGTACTTCGACTGTCGTTGAAGTTTCGACCAAAGGCTTTACGTTTTTTGCCTCTTATTTTGTCCAGTAATGACTTCGAAATATGTCCGCCATTGTTAGTGTGGACTTCTTTTTCCCTGCTACAGTACTGCCGCACAGCTATTCTGTCGCCAAGCTTCGGTAGAAATTTTTCTAGTTCTGCATCAGACATATCAGCTACGGTCAGACTGTCCAGCTATAAATAAACCAAAAAAGAAATGATCAGTTTAATGAATAACCCCACAATTATCTTAAATATTCCAAAATCCCCAGGGGATATGGAGTTAAACCTCTTGTGCACAAAGAACTGACAGTAACAGTAACGTTTATTTAAATGCAGCTGACTTTCCAAATTTTGACAGCCGCCAAATTCAATTCAACTGATCACAGCAACCTGAGGGCTATAAATTCCAGTCTAGCACATTTTTACCACCAAACTTGGACAAAAGCAACATAATATATTTTACCACAGCGTATTTGTGCATGTGAGGTCTCCAGAACATTATCCTAAAAGTCTTAATGAATCTCACCATGCAAATTTATATAATTTGCATAAATCCAATATGGCAGCCGATTTTCACAATAGTGAAATATCTGAGTTTACAGATGACATATCAAGGCAATTTACAAGTCTGAGTTGGCGTTATTGACATCATGATTTCATTACAGCATGTACATTGAAATAAAAAATGCAACTGGAGAAAGATCAAATTAGAATATGGGAGATTGGGGTAGTTGTAACGCGGGGTAGGTTGAAGCATTGGAGTTTTCTTATAAACAGCTATAACTAATACTACCCCCTAGTGGTAGGTATTATTAGCAACATCCGTAAGCCATGTTGCCTGCATTACAGTTGCCACTAGCCTACACAGTTGAATTTTACTTCATGACTTTCAGAGTATCACTCCAAAGTGTTATCCTTATTATGTTTAGACATTAAGGTGACTAGTTTCTGGTTATTTCAGGCTGTAGTACTAAGTTACAAAATAAGATTGAAAAGATGTGTTATTGTTGTCCCTGTTTAGTGCAGTAATTTAGCTGACGTGTCACATGGGCCACTGGGGCAAGTTGGAACAAAACGATGGGGGCTAGTTGGAACATGTTCAAAACCATGCCTTCAGACAATTATTTCACCCAAAAACTCCTTTGTATATTTTTTCTTTAAAACAGTTATCTGGTTAACCACATTCAGACCTTTATTTGAAAAAGTGGACCTTTTGGAAACATTTTGGGATACTATTCCCCATCACCACACTCGGTTACATTCCGTATTTTTGAACACTCTCAGCATATTCATTTATTTATTGCATTATTTTTACATACCGAGTGTATGTCATAGGAGTGCTTTCCAACATTTTAAGCCTGAAACTAATAATTTTTCTAGTTAAGTATTAAACTATGTTCCAACTTTAACACTATGTTTCAGCTCACCCCATAGGTGGGGTGAGTTGAAACACTTGAGATCGTGTCCAAGGTGGATCACAATTATGCATACACAGAAAGAAGTCTAAAAGAAATTATAGGTTGTATTTTGAAGCACACATAATCCTTTGTAATAGTAGTTATTATTTGGTGAATAAAATATGTCACCTTTATACAGGCATTGTTGTGAACATTGTTCCAACTTACTCCACTCTCCCATAAGTGTAATTAGCTGCCAAATTTTTAAGTTTTACATGATTGTTCCACTACTGTACAATTATAAATATTTAGGCTGCATACAATGCAAAAATCAAAATGTTTAAAAGTAAAAGAGCAAGGGGGCCATTGGCAATTGCCGAAAACGACCATGGGTTTGGTGGGTATTTGTGGGTATTCATTGTCTAATCTGCATGCAGTTTCCCTGTCAGCACATCAGGGGGTCACAATTCATTTCCTGTCCAGTGTATAATTCATATATGATAATTTCATATATGATAATTGCATATATATCAAATGAGCAAGGAAGAGGCTCATACAGTAACTGTGGCTGTCCATCATTGCAGACCCATGACAATAGCCCTTTGTTGTCTATTGCCAAGTATCGTCCATACCAAAAAAGCAGATTCTGAACCAAATTGAATTCTTTGTTAGTAATTTGCTGATTATTGGAAATGCAATATTGTACATTTTCTACATAATTGGAAACTTTTAAGGTAGTATCCAGCAATAATTTAGACTGGCTAATAATGTGCCTGACTTCCATAAAATGTTAGAACCAAGTCAGATCGCAATTTTATAGAGGCAACTATTTCTAGTATTTTCTTGGAGATACATGTTATGAGACACTATCATAAAATTCTTTTGAGCTACCAAATTGTTACTCTTAATTGCCTTGTGTGACAGAGCCCATCATCAATTCCTCTAAAAATATTGGATTTGATCCATTTATCATTCCATTTTGCACCTAATCATCACAGCCATTAGTGTCTAGGTCAGCCCAGGAGATCACAGGAGAGCCTAGAGCGTCTGTAAGCATCTAGGAGGGCATAGAATATAATATAGCCTGGGAGGACCTGGGAGGGCACAGAAGGGCCTGGAGAGCTAGTGGCCCATGGAGGGCTAGGAGGATCTTTTAGGACCCAGGAAGGCAAAGGATGCACAGGTGAGGCACAGGGTACCAAGGAACACCCGTGCTGTCATAGGAGGACCCAGCTGGGCTTTGCATAAGTGGAATAGTAAGAAGCATCTGGGACGACCCAGTACCTGTGATATGGTGGGGAGAGGATGGTTTCTGGGGTCCCAGGAAGGCACATCGGTACAGGAGGGTCCGTAACCCCTAGAAAAGGGCCAACGTGATTCTACGAGGCCATAGAAGTCTTCCGGATGGCATAGGAGGCCCTTTGACGGCCTTGTCTATAATTGTCACGTTGGTCTACCCCAAACTGAAATATGTAATTTAAATGCAATCCTTTTGAAACTTAAATTTGTTCAATATGCATAAGCATCTATCTGGTATACACACCTTCTCTTCCATCATCATCTTCACTGTTTCTTCCGGTAATTTTCTATCCTCGGTGAGAAATTTGATAAAACTCTTCTCAGAAGCTGATGCATCTGCAAATTGAGGTTTCAGATTGGAAATGTTAATCATGTATATGGTCATGTATATGGTGTAAATCGAGGACTTCCCATTGTTCCTCTTTTGTTTATACTCTAACTTTTTTGCAACAGCTCCCATTGGTTTTGTACACGCCTACGAATCGAGGACTGTCCTCGATTCGAACACCCCATTGTCCTCTTACATCATTCTTTTGTTCCCTGTCCTCGGGATGAATGTGTACACATGTACACACCCATGTGCGTTTTCCTATACTTATGAGGACCATGAATGGAACCCTTCCTTTGTTCCTTTTTCCGAACAGCTCCCATAAGGTTTGTACACGAAATTCTCCCGAGGACTCGGCCCAAGTCCTCGGTGTCATTGTTATCCCTAATCCCCATTGTCCCAAGTCCTCTCTCGTATAGCCTAACCTCGCGCGGACCTCCTATTGTCCCTCTTTTGTTTATACTCTTAACTTTTTCGGAAGGCCTCACATTGGTTTTGTACACGATTTTCAATCGTGGACCTTGACACAATTGCGGACCCTATTGTCCTCTTTTGTTAAAGGTCCCCTATTGAATGCGAAAACAAACTCACACACACCCAAGGGTGCATTTGCCTGCAATTGGGGACCCCTATTTTCTCTCTTTTGTTCATACTTGGCATGTTTGGCATTTGTTTCCATACATCTTTTATATATTCAGAAATCTGGTATTTTAAAAAGTTTTCAATTTTGTATGAGTCCGAATTGGTTTTATTGTGCTTCTTGATATTTTGTGGGTTACTTTTGGGTATATAAATTGTTTCAGATTACAAAGCATCAATGCAACTATTAAATGCTAAGTAATAGTGGTGTACACAGTACCCCTAACCCCTACACCTTACCATCAATGAAATCAAATAGAATCATTACAGGATATTCCCACAATCTGATCCATCAAAGCCAAAAATCTCCATCCCAATTACACACCTTACACCCTCATCCCCACTGCACTCCCAACCACCCCATGACCTGTACATGTAGCCTACATGTATAAACACACACAGTCGTACTTCCCTATACTCGCGAGGACAATGCTTTGTGTTTCCTAATCTTCCTTTAATATAACCCAACCCCATAGACTAAGCACGTACGTTCGAGGACCGATTTTAGCAAAAGACCGTCTCTCGAGGACAAGAAAAATTCTTTTGTATTTCCTTTCTTCCCTTGTCCTCGAACGTAGCGCAGTACAAGAACACACACACACACACACACACACACATTTCTTTTCAACTTGCTGTTCTCACTCATCAAAATTATTTATATGGAACAGATTACAAAAACTAACTACATGTCTGCAACAAGTTATTGTATTGTACTTTGTGCATTAGTGTTCTAACTGATCTGCATCCTCATTTTGACCTGCAGGGTCTGCATCAAAATTACAAAATAGTCTAAAATATGCCGGTAAATGGCAACACTATTTTTTGGGTATAGTTTTGCGTAATTGTCATAAAATAATGGATTGCTGGGAGCCCGAAAATCAGCATGATTAATTAATCTCAGAGCTTTTTTTTGAAAGGTAAGAATTCTATTAATATTACTTATTCCACAATTCCCCAATGCTAAAATACCATAACTAATATAACTTAAGGTAAAATTAAGGTATTGTAGAGAGTGAATAATACATATTTTTGGAAAAAGGTTTTAAGTTTGTTGATAACACTAACATTTCTAGAAATAATTGTGCAAGTATTTTTTATTTGATTTTTCAAGGACAAAGATTGGTCAATATACAGTCCTAAACATTTCACACAATCAGTGTTTTTAACAGGTGTGTTATCAATAAAAATATTTTGTAATGAGATATTTTTGCCTATTGCTAAAGAACCTGAAATCTGTTTTCTTAATATTCAGGGACAATTTGTTTGCCTTAATCCATTCATGGACATTCCTTAGTTCTAAGTTAACAGTTCTAAAGAGCATGACTGGGTCAGGATGTGTGTAAAATAAAATTCTATTATCAGCAAAAAGGATAAATACGAAAATATCAGAGGATTTCTCAAAATCATTTATATAAATGGAGAATAGGAGGGGCCCAAGTATGGAACCATGGGGAACTCCACATGAAATTTCCCTAGAGAAGATTAAATGTCATTAATAGAAACAAACTGATGCCGATTATTAAGGTAGTTAAACCACTACTACAGGGCTAGGAAAGATTTTACTTTAACACCCCCCCCCCCCCCCCCCCCCACCAAAATCAGTAAGGAAAAGCAAATCTTGGAAAATAACCATCCATTTGTGTTCATAATTGTATAAACACTCGGCACAACCTTCAATTTTGAGAATTTTGTTGGGACATTTTAGTGTAATATAATGAAAGAAAGTTTGTTTTTTCTGTGTTAGAAGTTCTTGGCATGTACAGTCACTCAAAGTGTTCACATACATGTTGATTTCTTTCTCATTTTTTTTACAGATTTTGCTGACATAAATCTTGAAATAACAGGTTGTGCTACATGTTTAGACAGTTGTTATCAAGGAGTGTTGGTTATTATCCAAGATTTTGCTGTTCTTGACCGATTTTGGTGGGGGGTATTAAAGTAAAATCTTTCCCAGGGCTACTCCTCTAATACCATAATGCCTTAATGGTCAAGTTTTGATAAAAGAATGTCATGATTAACTGTATCGAAAGCCTTGGAGAGGTCCAGGAATGTCTACACGTTTCAGGGATGATATTTGGTGTCACCTGTTTTGTGACCCTTTTGCCGTGCAAACCACCTTTTTCAGGAACAACACTGTCACTGGCTTAAATAAAAAAAATTGGGCCTACCAATAGTACCATGCCTACAGTGTTATGTATGCCACAATTCAAATATTACAGAAATAGTGTGGGCGCTAGGCCTTCACTAAGGTCGGATTGTGATTCCAACCTACTGACATCTCTTTTAGACTCTACATAGTAATTTGTCCATCCCTTTGGTTTCATTTATAACAGTTTCGTCGTAGAATCACAGAACTTACCAATCCTGTCATCATCAGACGTTGTCGTACTTCCGTAACCCTCTGCCATGTTGAGTTGTGTTGAATATATCTCAATATGTTTAGGTTAGTCTGGTTCCCTGACCTGAAGATGCCGTGGAGATGACGTGGGAACCAGACTATGTTTAGGCGTTATGTTCGGCTTTACGTTACTGAACAGGTAAATCGTTTGAACGATTTATTAAATCGTTTGAACGATTTATTAATTCGTTTGAACGATTTAGCTAATTCGTTTGAACGATTTAGCTAATTCGTTTGAACGATTTAGCTAATTCGTTTGAACGATTTATTAATTCGTTTGAACGATTTATTAATTCGTTTGAACGATTTAGCTAATTCGTTTGAACGATTTAGCTAATTCGTTTGAACGATTTATTAATTCGTTTGAACGATTTAGCTAATTCGTTTGAACGATTTATTAATTCGTTTGAACGATTTAGCTAATTCGTTTGAACGATTTATTAATTCGTTTGAACGATTTATTAATTCGTTTGAACGATTTATTAATTCGTTTGAACGATTTAGCTAATTCGTTTGAACGATTTAGCTAATTCGTTTGAACGATTTATTAATTCGTTTGAACGATTTATTAATTCGTTTGAACGATTTAGCTAATTCGTTTGAACGATTTATTAATTCGTTTGAACGATTTAGCTAATTCGTTTGAACGATTTATTAATTCGTTTGAACGATTTATTAAATCGTTTGAACGATTTATTAAATCGTTTGAACGATTTAGCAGCTGGAAAAAAAATATTTCTCACTGTCCCTTCCCGGGCTTCGTACAAGTGGCATATTACTGAAGTTAAGCAACGTTAATTGCAGGCAATACTTGGATGGGAAACCACACCATGTATTGCTTGCATTAGCGTCCCTGGTAACAATTGTAGGACCCGTTTGGGCTGGCCCATTTGGGACCCAAGTGGTCCCATCGGCCAAAACTGTATGGGGCCCACTCAGTTGCCCATCAAAAGCCCAACAGGGGCCCCACTTGGGCTTGTTAACTGGAACCCATGTAGGACCTGTTTTGGCAGGTTTGGGCTAGCCCATTTGGGACCCAAGTGGCCCATCGGCCAAAAATGCATGGGTCCCATATGGGCAACCCAATTCGGGCCCACTCAGTTGCCCATCAAAGGCCCCACCAAGGCCCCACAGGGCTTGCTGTCTGGGAAACAGTGCATTAATTGTTCTGGGGCACGACAGGCCCTCATTCGTCTCAAAAGGCCACGTCCTTCAGATGGGACGTTAAGCCGGACATCTCGTGTGCTCTATGGGATCAGTGCACGTAAAAGAACCCAGAGCACCTGTCGTGAAAGAGTAGGGGTTTGCCCCACTGCTTCTGGTGCCCTCATCACACATCCTGTAATTGGCGCTTGCGCTGTTGGATGTTGAATGAAATAAAATTAAATAAATAAAATAGAGTTGCTAAAAAGTACATGAGTTGTTTTGTAACATAAATTTTACTAATATTCAGTTGATTTTTTTGCAATTTAAAGGAAACATGATTTAGGATTTATATTGCATTATTCCTGCTTAAAACAATAAAGTATTATCTTGACAATGATATTTTGTGTCCAGAGACAATTATTTCCCAGATTAAATATGAGAACAAAATTCTTGAAAATGTTTGTCCAAGCTACTCCGCCCCCTGAGTGGGACCCTCATTAACATAAGTGTGTGACGTAGACCGAGGCACATTACATATTCATCACGCGTATGCATTGAGTGTACATTCTTCGTCCAAAATCTAAGCAAAATATAGTGTTTTTCGGCCATGCCGACAAGGTGTGTGACTGCTGGGTGCAGCAAAACAACGAAGGCTGGAGTAAGCCTTCATTTATTTCCAACTGATGCGAAATATCGGAGAATTTGGACGGCGAAAGTGAAGGTGACAAGAGCGTTATGTAGCGACCACTTTGAGCCGTCGTGTTTCGATACTGGTATTTTCAAATCATGGGATGACCATTAAAAATATGCTCAAGTTCACTGCCATCCCAACAAAGTTCCCAGATGTGAGGAGCCTTCGCTAAAAGGGAGAAAATCAGGGTAAGTTCGATGTTAGTTGTTGCAACTTACGAAATTGCACGTGTAGACCTAGTGTACGCGTGTACACGATGTACATGCGTCATTTACCGGGTCCAGTCGATCCATGAATTTCGGTGCCTCGGTCTACGTCACGAACAGCGCCCTCAATTTGAGTCTCAACAAATTCCAAAAAGGGGGGGTAAATTTTTGGGCGGCAAATAATCACACTAAAACTTCACTTAAACCAGTTTGGCTTTTAATTCACATTTAATACATATAAATGAATTTATTCATAAAATAAAATGTGATCCGGCCAGTTTGAGAAGCATGTTTCCTTTAATGTTAATGACAGCAATTGTTTTTTTAATAAAATTTTTAATTAAATTGCATGTCTTTCAAAACAAATCTATTGATCAAGAAGTGGTTATATAGCGAATGGTTTTTCACTTCTCACAGCCAATGGGCTATTCAGATCTTATACAGGGTGTCTAAAAATGCCCCTCTCGGGGTTGCAGCAGAATTCGAAAAAAATGAAATGTTATTTCTACTTTTCTTACATAATTGTAAAGCATATTTATTGTACTATTTATATGTCCCCGCTCCCTTTTTGATCTGTAAAAAAATCCCTGTCTACCTCTCAGCATGGATATATCGGGTGCCGTTTTGACTTTATTACAATAAAAACAGTATGTATGATTTGAAAGGCTTATACGTAGGGTACCGTCAGTCTTTAGAATTTGGAACGCAAGAAAACAATAAGGCTAAGGCGTGCATGTGAAGCGCGATATGGGGGAAAAGAGACCACCCCCCCCCCCCCCCCTCTTTTGTGTTGGTCATTGTGTTCCCGGAATCTCAGGAATTCTATTCAGAAATCTAGGGGGATGTGTTAGATAACAATAATCTGGAGTGCGCTTAGGGCATAGGGATAAAGGATAAAAGGGGGTACCCCTTTCCCCCCATATCGTGCAGGGTATCAAGGCGTGGTACGGTCACTACTTAGATTTACAATAGAAACAGTACGTAGGATTTAAAAGGCTTATACGTAGGGTACCGTCAGTCTTTAGAATTTGGAACGCAAGAAAACAATAAGGCTAAGGCGTGCATGTGAAGCGCGATATGGGGGAAAAGAGACCACCCCCCCCCCCCCCCTCTTTTGTGTTGGTCATTGTGTTCCCGGAATCTCAGGAATTCTATTCAGAAATCTAGGGGGATGTGTTAGATAACAATAATCTGGAGTGCGCTTAGGGCATAGGGATAAAGGATAAAAGGGGGTACCCCTTTCCCCCCATATCGTGCAGGGTATCAAGGCGTGGTACGGTCACTACTTAGATTTACAATAGAAACAGTACGTAGGATTTAAAAGGCTTATACGTAGGGTACCGTCAGTCTTTAGAATTTGGAACGCAAGAAAACAATAAGGCTAAGGCGTGGTACGGTCACTACTTAGATTTACAATAGAAACAGTACGTAGGATTTGAAATGCTTATACGTAGGGTACCGTCAGTCTTTAGAATTTGGAACGCAAGAAAACAATAAGGCTAAGGCGGGGAACGGTCACTACTTAGACTTAAGAGGCGGTCACATCTTACGGTCCTGAACGTACTTGAACGTAGTATGGTGTGACCGTAGTTGACCGCAGTTGACCCTGGCAGTCGCAGTTAAACGTAGTTAAACGTAGTTAAACGTAGTGGACCGTACTTCTGAACGTACTTAGACCTTGAGGAAAGCCATGATTTGGCCGTAGTTAGCCCAAAAGTTTTCAACATGTTGAAAATATTTCTACGGTCACCTTGAATGCCTATACCGTACTGTAAACCTAGTATATACGTAGTTAACCCTAGTTGACCCTACTTGCCCGTAGTGTGGACCGTAGTTAACTGTAGTTGACCGTAGTAACCACGGCACTACGGTTGAGGCACGGTCAACTACGGTCGAACTACGTTTGAAGTACGTTCACAGTACGGTTAAGTACAACGCGTAGGGTTAACTAGGGTGAAGTAGAGTCAAGTAGGGTGCAGTAAGGTTGAATTTAGGAGTTCCTGGACGATATAAAAGGGGGCCAGCATGCCACATGGTCCCTGCAGTCGGTCTAACCTTTCCTGGAGGACAGAAGTCTTGTCTGCTCATGCTTCAATTCTACTTCTTCAACTCCATACAAACACAATGGGTGACAGAGTCAGGATGGCCAAGTACTTGGGTCAGGTCGACATGGAAATTGCTGGTCTGGCAAGAGACCTTGTGGAGTTGGAGGAGCTAGAGGAACAGGAAAGGAGGGAGGAAAGAAGACAAAGAAGATGGTGGACCAGGGACTGGCTGCTGCGTAGACCCCTCCACGGCCAGTATGAGGCTCTGATGGAGGACCCCCAGGCCTTCCAGCAGTTCATGCGTCTAGATGTAGCCACCTTCCATGACATCCTGTCCAGGATAGAGAGGAGGATCACCAAACAGACTACCTATTTCAGGCGCCCCGTCTCTCCTGGGCTAAAGCTGGCGTTCACACTCAGGTACCTGGCCACTGGGAACTACTACCGAGACCTGAGGTTCGGCTTCAGGGTCGCCCACAATACCATATCAGGCCTCATTGTTGATGTGTGTCAGGCTCTGGTTGAGGTCCTGCAACCAGAGTTTGTCAAGCTTCCCACAGAAGCTGAAGAGTGGCAGCAGGTGGCTCGGGCCTTTTAGCAGAAGTGGCAGTTCCCACACACCCTTGGTGCTCTGGATGGGAAGCACATCCAGATCAAGAAGCCACCCCACTCGGGGTCTACCTACCACAACTACAAGGGGTTTGACTCCATTGTACTGATGGCCTTGGTGGATGCCCAATACTGCTTCCTGTGGACACAGATTGGAGACGTGGGTTCCAGCTCGGATGGCCAGATCTGGAACCATTGCGACTTCCGCCAAGCTCTGCAGGATGGTGTCCTGGGTGTCCCAGATGCAGACCCGCTACCAGGGGATGATCTGAACACCCCGTACTACATCATAGGGGATGACGCGTTCGCCATGAGGACCTGGCTGATGAAACCCTTCCCTCGACGCGGTTTGGACCACGGCCAACAGGTCTTCAACTACCGGCTGTCCAGAGCCCGTCGTGTGGTGGAGAACGCCTTTGGCATCCTTGCCAACCGTTTCCGCTGTCTCCTCTCCACCCTCCAGGTCCATGTGGATACTGCAGCCCTCGTAGTGAGATCGTGTGTCGTCCTGCACAACTACCTGAGGGTGAGGAACCCTGCTGCAGACCAGCATCTTGTGGACCAGGAGGATGCTCAGCACAACCTCGTCGATGGTGCCTGGCGGGCCAATGCCAACCTGTTGGACCTCACCCAACCACAGTGTGGGAACCGCGACAGCAGGGAAGCAAAGAGGCAGAGGCTATACCTAAAGCACTACCTGACGTCACCAGCTGGCTCGGTTCCATAGCAGAACCAGCGTCTCTAAAAATGAGTGGGTTGAACCCCCCCCCCCCCCCCCCCCCCCCACCAAACCCAAAAAATGACCAGGGGCACACAAACTCATGTCATGATTTTAACCCCCCCCCCCCAAAAAAAAAGAAGAACACCCCCCTGCCCTACTTGAAATCAGGAGACCCCCACCCAGCAGCAGCAGCAGCAGCAGCACTCTGACGTGGGGCTCCCTTCTTTTTCCTTGCAGGCATGTCAGAAGTAGAAAAGGGAGACCAAAAAAAGAGACAAGTTCAGATAAGAAACAGCAGTCTTGTCTCTCTGACTTCTCAAAGCGCAATGGCTGTCCCCACGCCGTGGCCAACCCGCACTACGCAGACGCGGCCGCGTAGTTGACCCTAGTTGACCATAGTTGCACGTAGTGCACACGTAGTTCGGCCGAAGTTCGACGTAGGTGACCGTAGTAAGACGTAGTTCAACCCTAGTAAACCGTAGCTGATTTGGCCGCAGTTCAACGTAGTTCAACGTAGTCGACAGTAGTTGCACGTACTTCACCCTACTTAACCGTTCTTTATATTTGCTCTTTTGACTATTTTGAACCTAGTTCGACCCTACTTCACCCTACCTCACCCTAGTTGAACGTAGTTGCACTACGTTCAACTACGTTCAGGACCGTAAGATGTGACCACCGCATTACAAAGAAATAGTACGTAGGATTTGAAAGGCTTATACGTAGGGTACCGTCAGTCTTAAGAATTTGGAAAGCAAGAAAATTATAAGGCTAAGGCGGGGAACGGTCACTACCTAGATTTACAATAGAAATAGTAGGATTTGAAAGGCGTATGATACCGTCAGTCTTTAGAATTTGGAATGCAAGGGAATAATAATGATATAAGGCGGGGTACGGTCACAACTTAGATTTACAATAGAAACTCCCCATGATTTTAAAGGTTTATAGGTAGGGTACCATAATTCATTAAAAAAAACAATATTTTTGGAACGCAAGGATATGTTAGGGTTAATTAATGTAGACTATGGCCGGAATATAATTAAAACTACATATATATATATATAAGATTTACAAAGGCTTGCGAAGGGTATTTTCAGTATCCGGAACAGCACGACATTGGGAAATACATAAATATTTATGCAGACAGACTATAATGTGGGGCACGAAATGGGACACGCTCTGCAGATAAATGCGAGGATGAGCATCAATAGTGAGGAGAGGGTACTTGTTTTGATTTCTTATCACCTCGTTGGGCCCTTGTGGTTAACCCCTACCCCAACCTTCTCCACCCCACCCCGACCACCCTCACCCCCACCACCCTCACCCCCACCACCCTCACCCCCACCACCCTCACCCCCACCACCCTCACCCCCACCACCCCCACCCCCACCACCCCCACCCCCACCACCCCCACCCCCACCACCCCCACCCCCACCACCCCCACCCCCACCACCCCCACCCCCACCACCCCCACCCCCACCCCCACCAGGATAACAGTAGATTATATGTGAATGAACAATAAAAAGAGAACTGTGTATATTTACAGAACTTACAGTTGATGATATACAAGGAATTCCTTGTAAAAAAATACAATGTTTGTAACATAGTTTCTATGTGGTTATACAGAAAGAAACTCTGTAAATCGTTGTATACCACAACGTCATTTTTAACGGAAACATCCAACTGCTGTAAAACAGTGTTATGTGTTAAAAACCGCAACTACTCGAACAATTATTTCGTCAAATACTGCAGCTTGTTGAGATGTGGATTCAGCCTAGAAAATTGCAAGCAAAAGTGGAACAATTACCTTATACTTATACTAGTATTACATGTACTAGACTACTTGCAACGTTGGTGCAACTTTTCAACGTTAAACATGCGGCAGCTGAATACACAATACACATTCGGACATCACGAACGCGCGTATAATTCGCATTGCTGATTGGGTGAATCAGTTACATAGGCCTACGTGTGTTCTGAAACAAGCTGGGCCCAATTTCATGGCTCTGCTAACCAAAGCTTTCCGCGCTTACGATCACCATTTTGCACTAACAGCCTAGCGGAAAAAAATCTGCGCTAATCCTGTAAGCACAGAATCCTTAGTTACGGGATGTACGCATGCTCAGGAGCCAAAATTCCCCGCTAACGCGTGAAATACGCTTGCCGTAAGTACAGAATTTTCTGCTACAGTAAGTGGGGATTTTTCGCTAACGGTAAAGGCCCTGTCAGACTGTCTGGGATCATATATCAGTGTTGTAGGTCTCGAGACCGGTCTCGGTCTCGAGACCGGTCTCGAGACCAGTTTTTCCTGGTCTCGGTCTCGGTCTCGGTCTCGGTACCCTGTGGTCTCGGTCTCGGTCTCGGTCTCGGTACCCCGTGGTCTCGGTATTTTGCTGGTCTCGGTATCGAGACCACCAATATTTTATACAAACAGCACATGTGCAGAATCGATTACAGCACGCTCGACTCGACTCGAGATGTATAATTGTGCAGTATATGACAACTTCTTGTTTACAGAATCGATTACAGGACGCTCTACTCGACTAAAGATTTATAAACGTGCAGTACATGACATGATGACAACCTCGTTTCTTTGCCGTGTACGCGTGCCCAAACGTACATGTAGCGCATTAGCTTCATGTATGGGAAGTTGGGAACGACATGCTCAAATACACGAACTACGTGTACATGTATTACGATCAGCGGCGTGTACTTTATACCGCGTAAAGCCATCGCGGTCGTTTCTACAGCTGGACATTTATACTCCTTTGCACATAATGCATATGGAAATTTGTGTTATTTTTGCATTCTTGTATTATGTAAATGACATACAATGTCTCGAGGTCTCGGTCTCGGTCTCGGGCCATTAGGTCTCGGTCTCGGTCTCGGTCTCGGTGTCGGTCTTCCAGGTCTCGGTCTCGGTCTCGGTCTCAGTCTCGGTCTCGGACCATCAGGTCTCGGTCTTGGTCTCGGTCTCGGACTTCGGGGTCTCGACTACAACACTGTCATATATGCGCTCTCAATGCGTCCTTGAAAAATGACTGGGGCGCAACAACAACTACTAGATCGCAGCGAGAACTACATAAGTCGCCAGATGGGCGCCAGAGGGTCTTAATGGTCTCCGGTGAGCGCCAAAGTTTTTGAACATGCTCAAAACAATCGCAACACCTCTGCGCTCTGGCCAGGGCGCCGTAATGACGCAACTCGGGCGCTGTGCGAGCGTGAATCGTGCGACATTGCCGTGGCATTGACGCAGCCTAGGCGCAATTAAGTCAGTCGGTGTGGTCTCCATGAGAAAGTAACTCGACTGTGTTGCGCCAGGGCTACGTCAATGCCACGTCAAAGTCGCTCTCATTGCGTCCTTATGTATATGGCGTCCTCGTGGCGCTGTTAATGCTATGATAAGGCGCTCATATTACGCATGATGCGACCAAGCGGCGTCTGTCTGTGATCACGCTGGGCTTCCAGGGGGACCATGTAGCTCATGGAACGTGCAAGTAGTTGCCAATCCGTCACCAGTTCGTTGTTGTGGCGTTGGGGTCCGCTCGTAAGTCCGACGCCTCATAAGTCCGACAAAATCTCATCCCCAACCAAATAAAGGCTCTTAAATCCGACGCCTCATAGGTCCGACGACCCATAGGTCCGCCGCCCCATAGGTCCGACGCCCCATAGGTCCGACAATTAAATTTACTTTTATTTCGGTTCATAAGTCCGAACGCGGTGGGGTCGCGAAGGTCGTGAGACAAGCGTCGTAACATCTCCATGAACGTAGTATACGCGCAGTACACGCGTGGGTGCAAAGACGCTGCGAAAATGGTAACATTTGCAACGGCGACTTCATGGCGTCCTCACCACGACCCTCGCGTGTCTGCCACGACCCCACCACGCGTTCGGAGTCCTTATGGCGTTGTCAGGGCGATGTTACGATGATTTCACCACTGTTGCGCGATTGCACCACGTCCTCATGGGGCTCCCAGTGCGCCTATGGCGTTCTTATGGGGTTCCCACTGCGTTTATGGAGTTCTTAATACGACCATGGCGTGGTTTACCAAGCTTGCACTACGCTCCTATGGCGACCATGCTTTTCATGTGCGACCTGCTTATCATCTTGATATTTCCGAAAATCTGACCAGCTTATATAGTCGACGTGAGAACGTGGTAGAAACGCCCTGAGGTCGCCGTGCAGTCGCGATACACGTAGAAGACGCGTGGTAAGAACCCCATGAGCGTGGTGAGAGAGCCGCGGGATCGCCGGTGATCGCCGTTGCCAAGCCCATAGATCTCACTAGAAACGCCATAAGCGCGGAGAGGTCGTGGCGAGCGCGTCGTGAGAACGCGGTATGATCGCACAGGTCGCGGTAAGAGCGCAGCTTTTTTCAAGTTTCTAATTTTTTGTAACTTTTTCTCGCATTGTGTTCACGTTTGCCGGCGACCTTGTACATTTTCTGGTCGCGGATGGTCGCCGTCCAGTCTGACGGGACTTTAAGCAGCGCCATACAGACGTTAAAAGACAAATATATGTGCGCATTTAGCACATACGGCTATAAACAGAACAATAAATGTACATTTTTGCAAGATGTTTTTAACGAATTAGCATATTTTGGTTGAATTGCAAAAAAACTATAGGGATACGTGAAACTAATATTAAAAAGCACGCCCTCTAATTAATTAAATAATAAAAAAGTTGTCAAAAACAGGGGAAACTACGTTTACAGATTGTGATGTAGATATGCCGATTTACAATGAAACAATTACAACCGCATGTTTAAAAAATTTAAAAAAATATGTTAATATACATTAATATTGACAGAATGTGTTTATTTACATCAACAATAATGTATAAGCAAATAACAAACAAAAGATCTGTGTAAAAAACATTTTTTTATCACATCGTGTGTGATAAAAAAATGATATATTTTGTCTTTTTTACAGATATATATAATTAGTATAGTACAAGGAAATTATAAATCTGAAAGTTTCCCTGTAAAAAGACAAACACAGTTTTGCATTATTTACATTTGTTAACACACCTTTTGCTATGACGCGAAATACATGTAAAAGAACCTACCATTTGAAGGATATTTGTTTATTTACAAAAGGAAAAAAACAACAGAAAATTGTATTGTTCAATTACATTTAAATAATTCGTCAAACAATCCACAAGGTAAACTGACTAGGTAAATTTGAATAAATTTGTATACATTTTCAAAGTGAACAAAGAAACTGGCAGGAGCGGGATTCGAACCTGCGACCTCCGGGTTACCGTACCGGCGCAAAGATACAAATGTTGGATCATAAACAAAATGCGAATTAGAAGATTAACAATAAATGAAAAACATTGCACGAATGTCACAAATGCTTGCCTACTCACGAAATTGAATGCCCAAACGCTTACCGCGGAGTGTCCGGGCGAATTTGAATGCTATTTGCATGTTTTTTCCAAATGGAATGCTGACTCTTCAATTTTTGTATAACAAGAGTGTCCAATCGCATGCTCATGAATTTAAATTGAATGACCATTGTTGCTCTTTGAATGGTGATCTAGATCGCTAATCAATTTCGTGCTAAATTTAATGAACCTATCGTTAATTCGGATGCTAAGTTTACGAAGTTGGGCGGGAAACCTATAATAAAGTAAGCCTTTTAGAATATATTCTGAAAAATTGTAACTCCATGTACTTCCCGTTCTTTGTCAATTGAGAGGGCGCACGTATATCGGTTTGCTTGTGGCTCGTTGCCGAAGAACGATGTTACCCAAGTATGCATGAAACATGTTCTTCCTTCCAGGTAAGGGGCAGGGGAAGGCGGGTTGGCGCTATAGAAAATAATTTATTAACGTTTGAGCGGTGAATTAGTGAATAACTAATAGGACACCAAGCAAAACAATTTATTGAAAACTGGTCTGCAGAATTTGTGGGAAATGTAAAGTGCCATTAATAAAGCTTATTGCTTTGTGGGGCTTGAGGCGGGGTTATGAACATTTTAATATGTGCATTTTAATTTACAAATGCGCATACAGTTTGTCTTTTGTAAAAGGCTTTCATTTTCTTTAGACGGTATAGGGATTTCTGGGGGTGATTCTCTAACCCCAAAGTGGGGTGAATACATACCCTCACCCCCCCCCCCCCCCCAGGATATATATTAAGAAGGTGGCGGGGGAGGTAATTTCCGAAGCGCATTGGGCAGGGGGAAGCTTATTAAAACTACATGTACCAATAATGAAGCCACGGCAACCATACCATTTATCACGTGGCAGCTTGCATTCGCGAAAAAAAAGCCAAAGCATTTAAACTGTTTTGTTATATTATAAGGCAATTGTGAGCCTAGCATGCTGACTTCGCTGAAACGTAGTTCTTTTGGTTGTCATTCTTGACAATGCAGTCGTTATTAACAGACCTGTGACTCCCAATTGAAAAAAAACTGCATACTATTGTGCGTTATGAACAGTCACTGATGTCTATACACAAGGTCCATCTATTAGTGCTTGCCAGTCACGTTTGTATAAGTGTTGATTGGGAGATTG
Organism: Hippasteria phrygiana; assembly: GCA_037893225.1. Lineage (NCBI taxonomy): Eukaryota > Metazoa > Echinodermata > Asteroidea > Valvatida > Goniasteridae > Hippasteria > Hippasteria phrygiana. The sequence continues at coordinate 650,964 of JAZGUH010000726.1, forward strand.
GTTGATTGTGAAGTATTGTCCGAGAGACGCAGAAAATGGCTCGGCGCCAGACTACAATTTTCTGGGTAATCAATAGCCACCCCCTCTTTATCCTTAGCCGTCAATTTCCATTTTTAATATCAAATCGAATGATACGTTTAGATGACATTGAATTCACTTTTGTATCTAAATCTTAACGCCGCCAGAATTCCGCCGATGGACACATTTCCAAAGCTGTATTTGAGGAAGTGGATTTTGGGTTTCAAAATCAGTAAAAAACACTGCCCGCAACGGTCGAATAAGCCACGAGACCTGGGCAGCGTTTTAAGTTGTAAAAATGTGTTGTTGTTTTGTTAAATCCCTGATGTCTAGTACTCACATGCATGCGCGAATAATATGATTGTTGTTTCATGCCTTGTAGGATTTTTTCGGGTTTTATTTTTTGCTTCTTAAAATTATGTCCCATAACGGTTCACCTTAGAGAAATGAGAGCGGTTACAATTATACCGATATATTTTCTCGTTCCGCTTCGTTTCGTTTCGTTTCGTTTCATTTCGTTATTTTAAATGTTTAGTACAAGTACTGAGGTTAAGCCTGCTGTATATTACTATGGGCGGTATCTTGATTGCATAATAATGCCATATGAAAAAAACTTATTGTTTATGACCTCTAGAACTATGAAATGAGCGAAAAGTCGCACCATGGCATTTTAATGTACGGCTACTTGGAAAGCCTAGTACAAGAACGAGTACTCTAAATATAACAATCGTGCATAAGAAATCTACCAAAATTTAAATGCATCATTATTGGAATGAAACCAAATAACATCTTTACGCATTTTTCAAAGTACGGTGGGCTTGAGGTAATTGTTATATTGTTCATGAGCTTCAAAGAACTGAGTCCTGAAAACCGAGTTCGAGTACTTGACAATGTATTGTCGAGTACTATTTCAAGCAGTTTTAGACCGAAAACATTTGAATTCGAGTACAAGTACCGTAAATCGACTGGGATTGCTTTTCTTTCCGAGAAGTACTGATATAATACTCCAGATTGACACATCAATGCGGGGAGTTGCAAAAGTCGCAATTCATGTGTCATTTTGGAGTCACACACACTGTTAAAAATTACGTTGTAGTACAACGATTTACAGAGTTTATTTCTGTATAACCACATAGAAACTCCGTTACAAACATTTTCCTTTTATATCAACAACTGCGCAATTGTAAATTGTACATGTACAAAGAAATTCTGTAATTATACAATGCTCCTTTGTTGACTTGTTTATTCACATAGAATATTTTGTTATCATACATAAATCTCATTATGCGGCAGCTGACCATTCACAAATGAGGAAATTTGTGCGCCCAAAAATCATGTTAAATTGCTCTGTTTTAGTCCAAAAACACACTTTCTTGATCATAATAGGTAATTTGTCAAGCAATTCATGTACACAATTACTTTTAGCTAAACATTATTGAATAATGTCATATTACATCCCCGTTCATGTTAAAAAAAATCGAAACGGTTGATGAGGAACCATGACTTCATAATGGCTCGACCGAATGAATATAACACCAAAATGCGCTATACCCTCACACGTATATAATAGTAGGATCTATATTGGCACATGTACACCTTAGGAATATGTATGATTGCACAGTAATTACACTGTACACAGTTTGTAAAATTAGAAACCGCACTCTGTAGATGCGCACAAAAGTCTACAAATAACCTGTGATAGCACAGACTATTTTGTTAGCCCACAAAATGCCTCTGTGAATGTACAATGTCATTGTAAAAATACGAATCGTTCTCTGTTAATACACAGAACAGTCTACAGATCATCTCTGTACATACACACAGCCCTTGTAATGCCAATTGACATAATACTTTTTTGTGAAATAACAGAGAAATTTTTAACAGTGCAGTTGAGGTCAAAAGTTTACATACATTTGGAAATTATTCCTTAATTGTTCCAGGGGCTTCTTTGTTTCTTGCATTTTTTCTTTTTAAATTATCAGTGTATGGAAATCATGTTTCAAAAGTCCTTCCTCCTTCATGCATCCAAATTTGGATTTGGTTCACAGCTTTGAGATTAATTGGGAATTTGTTTACAGGACTGCGGTGTATGTAAACTTTCCATCACAACTGTACTCGGAATTAGTGCATCAGTTACTCAATCGCACATGTACAATTTTGGGGAACGAGTACCAAGTACGGAAACTACACCACAGGACCAAATGCAAGACATCGTCTTTGCATGATCACGAGAATATCTATTAATATCGTTTCGGTTTGCGGTGACACCATGTGTTTATCTCAACTAACGAGAGGTATGGGTTCTGAAAAGAACATTTCTCACAACTCGTATCTCAACCTTCGTTAAGTGAGAAGGGTTCAAGGGAGAACCAATTTCGGGCAACTCGGTTTCTCTACTGTCGATAATTGAGAAATATCTATTAACTTACCGGTGTAAGGATTTCTACGCCGTCCGGGACAGTTTTTCCATATCTCCTTCATGGCTTGCTTCATCCAGTCAGGATTGTTAGGATCAGGTTGCGGCGGAGAACCGAAGTAGCATGTCCTCGCCTTGCCGTTCACGCAGTGCAGAGCCACTGTGGAATAAAGGGGGAAATGCACTTATTGAACCCCCAAGCATTTTCTTACATTACATGCACACGGGCAAAAAGACCCGGGCAGCAATTTTCCTTGTGATGGTGTAATAATCTCAATTATAAACTAACGCTGCCATATCAATGTCGATTTTCATCAGCAACTTTGTGTTCGAAAGTAATGTTTTGCACGCATGGTGCCAAATTCAGCACGATGTTGGTAATTGATTTTCATTTTTATTCTTAAAATTTAGGCTCTTGAGATGATAAAAATATGGGGAAATTTTGCTCATTTAAACAATCGCCAGTTTTTCGTTACCTCTTGGGAACAGATTAATTTCATTTAATTTGTACTAAAATAATCAGGGACCAAATTTATAAAAGCTGATGACCAAAACAGAACTTCGTTTAATTATTTTTTTTCAAATGTTTCATTATTTTAATGGATTTCTCTGGCCAGTTTCTCAAAAGTAACATTTAAATGCATCTTGAAAGTGGCAAATTATAAACGAATTAGCTCCTTGCAGTCGTTCACGTGGTTTACATAAGATTTTAGGCGTTGCAAATTGTTGCCATACCTGACATTTCCATGTTTACCACGTATTAAGTTAATAAGTTCAAGTTATTTAATTTGGTTTAAGTGTTAATTCAATTTAGTAGTTGGTTTGGTTAAGGGTTATTTGCATGCGATTCCTATTTTGTGTTCATTTCCGCGTATTCTAGTGAGCACTTTTTGCATTCAAAATATAGGAAAACAAAAGTACGTTGCGAATCTTTTGATTTGTTTCACCATTTATAACTACATTGTTTGTAAAAATGTTGTATCTGCTATCTGTCTTTTAAATCTAAAGAACACTGTAAAAACAAGTACCAAGTGGTACATCCCTCGGCGGGTATACGCGATAAAACTTCACTGGTCCAAGAACCGTACAACCGCGAATTTTGCAAAGCAATGGGGCGTGATCTAATGTGCAGATTAGACGTTCAGTAGATGCATGCGCATCAGTGTTAACAAAAACACCATTCCCAACTGACCTGCATTGCCGTGATATACCCGTGTAAACTGTCCTCCCATCCACACACACAACCAGTCATGTAAACGGGTGCAATCGTAGACCTCCCATTGTTCCTCTTTTGTTTATACTCCCATTGGTTTTGTATACGATTTTCAATCGTGGACGTTCGGTCAAACGTGGACCCCTTTGTCTACGCCCGAATTCTTTTGTCCTAGGTCCACGATTGCCGGCATATACAAACTCATAGCACCCACCCACTCAACCACCAGCATAAGCAGAAGTAGACCACGGCGCGTTTCACGCCGCCGTGGCAAAAACGTAAAAACGGGGTTGTCCCACTGCAAAAAAAAAAACAATCACCGGGTTTCTGTTTGTTTGTTAACGGATTTTGGACGCAAAATTACAGTAATGTGTCCTAGAAAATAATACGCGGCAATAGTTTTTTTGTGGGTTAACGTTAATTTATACAAAGAAGATGTAAATTTACAAGACCACTTTGTCAAAATACAACATACATGCTGTAAATATACAGCAACACCAACGAAGTGTTGTTTATTAGATTCTACTGTTCTCCTACATGAATCTCATTACGCAGCAACTGACCAATCAGAACTGAGGAAATTTGTGTTCACAAAAGGCATGTTAAATTGTAGTGTTTAGTCCAAAACACACTTTCTTGGCCATTAGGGCGTCACATTTCCGACAGACCCTATTTTTGGCTCCCGACCGAACAAAAAATAATATGCCGCCGTCCCTGTCTGGAATTTCTAACCCAGAAAAAAAAGAAACAAGAATAATCTTTCAAATTTTGTGGAGAAAAATTCATGAAAATAATGTGCAATATTACGTACATGTATCTCCTGTATTCACAGCGACACGAACAGAAGTATTTATGCCAATATTTGTGTGCACAACCTACCCGTAGGCCCACTTGTATGTACGTACATTGACATGGACAGCAGACACTGTTTTAAGCAGTGCACAATAATGGTCCGCCAAACCGGCGGCGGCAATTTCTTGTCAGTGTTTTTTTTTTTTTTTTTTTGGGGGGGGGGGGGGATCACACAAACAGCAACAACTGTTTGGTACTCGGAATCTCTTGTGTATCCTGGGAAAGTTTTGAAAATGTGTGCTGATCTTTGTGTATTCAGGTGCATTCTAGTGCATGTAAAAGCCAACGACCCATAAAATGTATATGATCATGGGAAAATAATTGTGGGGGGGGGGGGGGGGCACTTCCAAAGCCGTTCCCTGTCCCAAAACATGGGGGATGTCACCACCCCTTTCCCCCGGCATCGCCGCCCATTCGCACCACATCGGACCAACGTGTATTCGATTTGTTCAAGTGCTTAAAGCAATGTATTTTTCTTCATACACAACTGAAATTACAAGTAACGTAATTAATAACTATTTATTTAAAAAATGAAGAAAAAAAACCGGGTAATTAATCCAAATTCTTAGTTTGCCTGAGATGGTTCTCTTTTTTCATTTAATTTAACTTCGTTGCAAAAAATTGGGTTGTGGGGTTTATTTTAGTTGTGATTTCATTTTTAATGACGATAAAGTTAGTTTGATATTCGATATTCGACATTCACATAGGGTTTGTAGAGCGAATATGTTTTTTTTTCACACATTCGACATTCACATAGTGTTTGTACAGCGAATATGTTTTTTCTTTTCACACATTCGACATTCAAATAGGGTTTGTACAGCGAATATCGTTTTTTTCACACATTCGACAAATTTACATAGGGTTTGTACAGCGAATATGTGTTTTTTGTATATTCGATATTCGACATTCACATAGGGTTTGTACAGCGAATATGTTTTGGGGGGATTTTAAAAGTTATTTTGTTAGACTGCTGTGCTTTCCAAAGCATACGTGTAGTCTACTCAAAGTGGAACTACAAAAAACAAATTAAGGGGACTGTTAGCTAAGCAGACTACTCTGTTTTTGACAATCTATTATCACCAATATATTGTCTTCAGAATTTACTAGAAAAAACACTGTCCGCAAATCCGCTGTTGCCATGGTAACAGCGGCCATATTGGATTTTTTAACTTAACTTAACTTTATTTTCATCTCAAGGCAATAAAACAATTACAGTATATACATACACATAGAAATTATTGAGTTTAATAAACGTTACAACAGAAGTAATAAGTGAACATAAATGTATAGAAATATAAATGCCAAGAGATGCAGGAGACCCACAAAAAGCAAAGCTTGTCGAGTGCGGGTACCCTGAACATAAACAACAACTTGAGTACTAAAAGTGGAAATAACCAAATTAAACAAAAGCATAACATGTATTTAAACAAGCTTAGAACAAAAAGAAAAGTACGAAAACATTAACGAACAAACATATGCGGGATTATATTTCTAAATCATGAGTCAGAATACTGATTCAAGAGAGATTGTTTAAAGTTAATTTTGAAAGTAAAAGTAGATAACGATTGTTTTAAAGAATTGTCAAGGGAGTTCCAGAATTTAGGCCCTTCAAATTTAACACTTTTTTTTGCGAGAGTGGTTCTTACAAATGGCAAATGAAATTCATTTGCCTGTCGAGTTAAATGAGCATGATAGTTACTATTTATTTGAAACATCGATGATATGCATTCCGGAAGATCATTTTTTTTTTTTTGAAACATAAAGACACCAAGTTGGAAATAGTATATATCATTTATTTTCAATTTCTTACCTTGTAGAAATAGCGGGTCAGTGTGAGCAAAATAGTTAGAATGATTGATTATTCGAATTGCCTTTTTTTGAAGTAAAAATAATCTATTCAAGGATTTTTGCGATGAATTCCCCCAGGCTAAAATTCCATAATTAATGTAAGGCAAAATTAAAGTATTGTACAAGGAGGAGAGAATATATTTAGGTACAAAAAACTTGATCCTGTTTAAAACACCAATGTTTCTAGATACAATGTTACAAATATATTCAATGTGATTGTTCCAAGATAATTTGTTATCAATGTATAAACCAAGAAATTTTACAGATTCTGTAATTGTAATTTTATTGTTATCAATAAAAATATCCCTTGGAAGTGAATATAAAGAATTGCTGAACAGCATACATGTAGTCTTTTTAATGTTCAAAGAGAGTTTGTTTGATTTTATCCAGTCTGATATCAAAAGAAGATCAGTATTTACAATGTCAATCAGATTATCAATATTTTTGTTGCTATAAAATAAATTTGAGTCATCAGCAAACAATATACACGACAACCGTTTTGAGACATTAACAAAATCATTAATATAAATAAGGAATAACAATGGTCCAAGAATGGATCCTTGAGGGACTCCACATGCCAAAGAACGTATATTCGAGGTAGCGCCATTCACTAATACATATTGCTTTCTATTGGAAAGATAACTTTGAAACCAAGCAAGAGGGACTCCTCTGATGCCGTAATAATTAAGCTTACATAACAATACATCGTGATCTAAGGTGTCAAAAGCTTTTGAAAAATCAAGAAAAATTCCAAGGGTGTGCTCTGAATTGTCTAATCCCGTCACAACCTTATTAATAAGATGAAGAATTGCATGAGTAGTAGAATGTTTTGAACGGAAGCCAAACTGAAAGTTCGATATGATATCAAATTTACGTAAGAATCCAAGTGTTCGTTTATAAACAATTCTTTCAAAAAATTTTGAAAAGCAGGGCAGAATTGAAATTGGTCTATAATTGTTTACTTGATCAGTTTCCGAAGCTTTATGAATGGGAATAACTTTAGCAATCTTTAGATTGTCTGGTACAATACCAGTTAATAAGGAAATATTTATAATGTATGTCAGAGGTGTTACAATAGCAGGGAGAGTCTGTTTGAGAACAAATGACGGAATTGAATCAAAACCACTACTACTTTTATTTGGTAAATTTTTGATAATGTCGGCAACTTCTTCTTTTGTAGCGGGCTGAAAATATAAGGAATGTGGGTTAGGATTAAGGAGATAATCGGAAAATTTATTTTTGCATTGAGGAATATTGCTAGCCAGATTTGGACCTATGTTTGCAAAAAAATTATTAAAGCTCTCCGCCATAAGTTGAGGATCATTAGTTGGATTACCATTAACATTGATATCAGAAATGTTCGTAGAAGATGAATTTTTATTGACAACACGGTTTATAAGTTTCCAAGTATTCTTAATATTGTTTTTTTCTTTTTCAAATTGAGAGCAATAATATTTGTTCTTAGCTGCTCGCAAAACGCTAGTTAAAATATTTTTATATTTGGTATAATTCAGACGATTTGTTTCATTACGTTTTAAAAGGAATTGATGATAAAGTTTATTTTTAAGTGATATTGATTTCAGAAGGGATTGTGTAATCCAAGGTGATTTAGGGTTGGTTTGATTTTTCTTCTTGGTTCTTTCTGGTAAATTTTTATCATGATGGTAATTAAATATATTTGTAAAATTCTTAAAAGCAAGATTGGGGTCTTGAGGATGAAGTACAGAAGACCAGTCAGTTTGATCCAGGTCACGTGTTAATTTTTCAAGATTTTCTTTATTATAGCAACGCGAGTTAATGTTCTTTGTCGGTTTTGGAGTGACATTAGTCATTGGTATTGAAGTGCAAATAGGAAAATGGTCAGTAATATCTGAAATTAAGATAACTGAATCTGGTATGGGTAGAACGTTGGTGTAAATATTATCAATTAGAGTAGCCGAATGTCGGGATACCCTTGTGGGCTTATCTATTAGTGGAATAAAAGAATGTGAAAACATGGTATCAAGAAAATTTTGAACAGAGATATTATCCTCATGATTTAAAAGATTTATATTAAAGTCTCCAGAAAGAATGCAGCGTTTATTTTCAGTAGAAATGCGGGTGAGTATTTCTTCGAATTGGTAAATAAAATCATTGTACAAAACTTGTGGAGGTTTGTATAAAACACCAATTATTGTGTTTTTTGATGATGTTTGTTTTAGTTCAATAAATAATGATTCAATTGAGTTATTAGAGTAGTTTAGATCATGACGAATATTATACTGAATATCATTCAGAACATAAAAGGCAACGCCACCACCGTTTTTATTTGTTCTATTATTAGTGATTAGTTTATACCCGGGTATGGAGAATATATCAGAAGTGCTATCTTTAAGCCATGTCTCAGAGAGAGCAATAACCGAGAATTCACTTAAAGATTGCAGAAGTATTTTAAAATTATCAAAATTTTTAGGGAGACTTCGTATATTAAAATGAATTAAGTCTAATTTCTGGTTTCCAATAAAATTAGACTGCATACTGAGAAAACCATTTTCGGTGGAGTAAAGACATTTATGGGTAACTGGAACTGGATTATCGGGATCTAATGAATGCATATTTCTAAACTGTGGTAAATCACCAAGTAAGGAATTAAAAGCTGTGTTCGCGGTTGTGTCATGTAGTCTAGTTGAAGAAGGACCGTTAAAATCATGACTCACATCTTGGAATTCAGCATGGTCTAGTGCGTTAAATGGTAAAATGTTGGATAGACATATATGACAAAACCAGGGTTGATTGCTATTTGATAGCTGGGTGTAATCCAGATTAGAAAGACACGTACATTTCAGATGAGCCCAGTTATTACAAATATCACATAATATTCCACGTTGGTTTACCTTAACAGGAGTATTACAAGAAACACATGGAAATTTAACTGGCATGAACAAATTAACAATGAACAATCAATAAGATAATTAACTGAACGAAATTAATAACTTGAAAAAAGAGAAATAAAACACTGTATAACAACATGAATACATAAACAGAAATAACGTAACAAACTAAATATCAAAACAAAGGTAAACACTGGAACTACGAACAAACAATCAAGCTTACGGTACTCCCAGGAATCGAAGCCGTTGATCTGTAATTGGAATGTTCACTTTAGGATGGACGATGAGTTTCAGGAGCTGAGATGTGTTTCTTGCCGTTGATGTAGAGGTCACCGTTTCTGAAGACCGGATTTTTACCATCTCGGTAGGCTTTCTGCATGACATCACGCAATGATCTCTTTTTTGCGACGTCTGCAGCAGGCATATCTCTTAATATGAAGATTCCTGACTTCTCCAAGGAAACCTTCATTGCCTTTGCACGGTCCAGAACAGTCTGTCTTTCTGTGCGATACAGGAACTTTACCAAGATGTGTCGCGGTTTATCTGATGCCGATTTGGGTGGTTTGCCAGTTCGGTGTGCGTTTTCAATTTCGACATCTGCCATGCCAAATCTATCAGTAAGAAGCTCTTTTACCTGATTGTATGGGGTGACGGGATCTTTTGATTCGATCTCTGGTAGGCCACCAAAACGCAGATTAAAGTTGCATGAATAGCGCTCCTGCTGAAGGACAGTTTTTTCCAGGTCGATTATGTTCTTTTGTGCCGCAGCCACCTGGCTGGTCATTCTGGCAATTCCTTCCGTCAACATCTTGTTTTTAGATTCAAGCTCCTCGACCGAAGAATACGAAAAGCTTAACGACTCTTCCATATCTTTCTGCTTCCTCTCAATGGTTGCCACTCTCCCAAGCAGGGACTCTTGATTCAAGAGGGCTTTGTCGAGCTTTGTATTAAGGTCAGTAGCCAGGCTTTGGATTTCCCGCCTTAAATTGTTGATGGCGTTGCCGCCGTCTTCTGTGATGGTGCTGGGCGATTGGACAGTGGCGTCATGTGATGCATATGGCGGGTTGACACAGTCGTCCGATCCGGTCTGGGCTGGCGTAATCTTCCCCTTTCTTGGCATAATTACTGAGGTAAATTATTGCTGGAGGCTCGACAAGAAGCCAGTGGCAGATGAATGCCGAAAATCTTTAGATGATCATTTTATTTTGAGAGGAATTGCAGTTCAGTTTAAGTCGATCCCGGGAGCATCGTTAGTGACACGTCCGTCTGCTACATCATCACTTTGCAACAAGTTTTATAGGAAAAGTAAAACATCTTTTTACATATACAATTAACTGTAATTTAAAGTTTCAAACATTATTTAAGTTAGTACAGAGCCCATTTTCACATGTTTTTGCTTCTTTCTGTGTTTGTGGAATAAATTAAATACATTTTGGCGGGAAACAGCTAATTATGTATGCAAAATTCCTCAAATTTTGAACTTGGTTTCTCAAAAAGAAGGTTTTGTACTGACATAGACCTTCATAAAGCACCTCTTTCTGCCAAATGTCAATTTATTTAGACTCACAGTTGCTGATAAATCCTTGAATTAGTGATGAAAAATACCTTTTTAAGGAAAACGCACTTAACGTTTGGCATAAAAAAATCACAGGCATTTTGCTTACAAATGACATCATTACAGTCTCTATACCTGTTCAAAAACCACCAGTTTCATAGGTAACCCCTTCTTTGTCAATAGATAGGTTGAGATTTCCAACTTGTACTTTTACGTTTACGTGTACGCATACTATCAGCTTACCAACAAACAAAACAAGTTTTCAGTTTGCATTTTAAGCGCATACCGTTGATTTCATGTGTTTAAAAATAAGTTTGTTTTAAATGTTGACAAAAGTTCAAGACGATTGTCTTGAAATACCAACAGTAGTATGACATCATCAGTTTCCCCCCGCGCAGTCCTTCCTTTTAAGCCCTACACGCAGTGGCGTAGCCGGGAGCGGGGGGGGGGGGGGGGGCAGGGGGAACTGCCCCCTGTGGGAACTCTTTCTCCCCTGTGGAAAATTGGGATTGGGGGGGGGGGGGGGGTGTCGCCATCTGTAGTGTGTAGATATGCGTTACTATAGCGTGGACCTATTTAACAAAGTCGAATTTCCCCCCTTTAGGAAGAGCCTGGCTACGCCACTGCCTACACGTAACGTCGTACGTGTAAAAGCGAGTTTATAAGTTCACTGACACTTGTAGATTTAGGATGCCTTATAAATTATTAAGTTGGATACCTTAGCTTGCGGTCACTGGTTATTGCTATTGTTCATCAGTATCGATCGCTTTCCATTTTGCTGCAGGCAGACCTACGTAGTTCATTAATCTCAGTCGAATTTGTTGTATAAAAAGAGTCTTTTAGCAGCTTTTAGGGTATACAAGACGTCTCAGTGCTGTGCAAAGCCTCTCAACTCCTCTTACCACTGTACAGTTTGGGCACGTAATTATGATGAGAACAGTCGAAGAAGATCGGGCTTATCAAATCGGAAAAGTTCTCGGCATTCGTGCTCCGAAAATGAAGAGAGATAGAAGGTTCCTTTTTTCAAAGACTAATTACTTAGGAATTGCTGGTTTCAGTAACTCGGATAGAAGAATTAATTCATCTCCGCAGCCATATTGCACTTTTGCAAGTCGCTGTTGCAAGTGACATACTTGATTGGTCACTATGGATGTCACAGCGGTTTACGAGACATTGGGGCTGTCTCAGAGGTTATGTTTTGTCTTAGGAGCTATTTGTTGTTCTTTTAATTTATTAACAGTGATTTTTCAAAAGGTTACCAATATCCTAGTTATAGAAAACCAGTGGCCTCTAACAACGGCAGATCCAGTGGGGGGGGGGGGGGGGGGGGGGGGGGGCGGTCGCAAAAAGGCAGCCACTGCGTACACCCACATACAAAATAAAACAAAGTAAAAGAAAGGGAAGCAAGAACCCTCCGTTTTATCTGTAATTTGTGCACTTTTTTTTACCCCTTTTTCGGGAAATTTTGTTTTGCCCCCCCCCCCCAAAAAAAAAAAGGGGTTCTGGATCCGCCCTTGCCCTCTAACGCCGCCTTAAACGCATAATGTATACTGATATTTTTAATCAATGGAAAGGGACTGGCATACTACTTTCAGGGCATGCATACATATTTTAAACATTTGTGATTTTGCATAACCGACCCTGTGAGAACTAATAAGCCAATAAAATTACACATTTAAAATTTGGCATGCAATTGTGATATTGACACAATTGAAGCCGTAATTAATTTATTAATTAAATCGTATTTTGTGATGAGGACATCGATAAATTAGACACAAAATGAATATGAGAAATATACAAAACAGCGCTTATTTCAATCACTTTTTCCCGTAACAATCACTTTTTCCATGTACTTCAAACCTTGACCCATGTCACGGAATGCCACAGTCATTCGTACAAGTTCAAGTCAAAATATTTTTTTTTTCATTGCCATTCCGTTTAGTGGTACATGCAAAAGTATAAAATGGATACTTAAACCCGCAAGGCAAGCAGTGCATGTCAAAGTGAGACAGGAAGCAAATCCATTTATTTCTGTGGTCTTCGACAATGTTAGTATGGTGTACTATTTACGACACACCGCTTTGCCTCTTCCATACGCGACGCGACTATACGACGCGACGGCACGACGGCTCCGTTGCATCGTGCCGTCGCGTCGTGCCGTCGCTTCTTTCACATTACTTTTGTACACATTCTGGCGTCGCGTCGTACGTCGCGTCGTGCGGTCGTGCCGTCGCGTCGTTTTCTTCAGCTTGCAGGTTTTCTTACCTTAACGTCATCCCTTCCGTCGCCCATTGCGTCGCATCGTCATACGTCGCGTCGTGCTTCGCGTCGTGCGTCGCGTCGTGCGTCGCGTCGTGCATCGCGTCGTGTTTGTTTCGCGTCGAGTAACTATGGTGTACTATTTAGGGCCAGGGGTCTGACGAGATAAAAAGTATAATTAACGTGGTAAGACACATGAAATGTCGCGGTAAGACAAGTCATTGACATGGTAAAAATGTTTATTGGCGCGGTAAGAGTGTTGATTGACACGGTAAGAATGTTGATTGACGCGGTAAAAGAGACTTTAGTGGCGTAGTAAGAGTGTTGGACTGACGAGGTAAGAGACGTACTTGACGTGGCGACAAAGTGGGACTGACTAGGTAAGAGCATGGAGGAAGATGGTAAGAGAGACTTCAGTAACGTGGTAAGAGTGTAGTCGGACTGTAGCGGTAAGGGATTGCCACTACAGTGGCCGATAGACAACGTAATTTCAAAAATAAATGTAAATATTCAAAATCGGGCGTGTATTTTCTTGTTAAATAGCACACTGACGAAATTCTCGTACTTTCAACCAATTGTGTCAATGGACGTGGCGAAGGGCGGGGGGGGGGGGGGGGCAAGGAGGGTCCTTATCCCCACTGGAAAAAAAGCGAAACAAGAAATTAAAAATAAATAAATAAAAAAGAAGACGAGGTGCCAAGTCAATGTCAATAAACGTACTATCCCCGCGCCCCCGGGATTGTCTGGAATTTTCTTTCTCAACAAAAAACACAAAGAAAACAACATTAAAAAGACCTAAGGTAAGAAGCAATGGATGGGTCATTGCTTTCCGAGTGAGGAGTGAATAAAAGAAAAGGAAGAGTAATTTTTTCGGGTTGGATTCGAACCAACAACTTTTGCATTTGAAGGTACATGTCTAAACCACTAGACCATGTAAGTTACAAATACCAACAGGCTTAACCGTTCTATTTCCCTACATAGATCGTAGTGCACATCGTACACGATGTACCATGCCATTTTGTCAAATAACTTCACAAAAGACAATTTTTGTTCAACGCTACACAAACAACCTACAAGCCTCTTCCAATTGTTCAGCCTTCTCATTGCGTGATTTGTCGGAAAATTCAACGGGTAACCCTCGCCACCAAAATAATGAAGGAGAGTTATTCATTTCTTTATTATTTTGGTGGCGAGGGTTAACCGTTAAATTTTTCGACAATTCACGGAATGAGGTAGTTGAAAAAATGGAAGAGGCTTGTATGTTGTTTGTGTAGCGTAATGCGCTTTTCGCGTTTAACAAAAAATGTCTTTTGTGAAGTTATTTGACAAAATGGCATGGTTAATCGTCATGGTACATCGTGTACGTACGATGCGCACAACAAAACAAGTGCTGGCGCAAGCGCATTACAGCCAGGAATCGTCATTCATTAACCCTATCCAGACCAGGCTTAGTTTGGGACGTACGGAGACCGAGGAGGGGCACATAGTGCCTCCACCAAGTTCACAACCGATTTTCAGGAAACTATCGACAAATGTTCAGTTTACGAAAGTCGAAATGATGACGTCCACAACTTTCGCAACTGTAGGGAGCTGGGGGCCGTTTTTCAACTTAGTGTGAAAACAATCGTATTTCTACCATAATTAACGTCTTGGTTGTCCAAAATAAGTCCAACAAAATTGACAACCTAATTAGTTAGACATAATCACTAAAATAACATTCGATGTTTAGACTGGGATCACCGTTGCGGGCGCTGTAATCCCGCAATTCATATTATTTTGGTGGAAAAGTTGATTTTGCGTGTGTGCACTTACAAGTGAACTTAGATTCCTAAAGTAAAACAATTAAATTCAACACATTACAATATACAACTTTTCGTAAAAGTCATGAAGTTTGTCGAGGATCGAATGCAGCGTTAAAATGTTACGGTGACAAATACGGTAGGGGGCAAAGTGTGCCACCCCCGGGTCCTGCTAGAGTTTTAAGAGCCAAGAAATGTGTACACGAGTGTAGGAGAATGTCTCCCAATTTTATCTTTTGCGGTAATCATCATCACTGGTATCATCATCATAATCACCATGAGCACCATCATTTGCCTCACCCCTGTTTTATTCGTGTAGGAGAGTGAAAGTGGTTTGATTGACTTCGCTCTGTCCAACTCAACTCTTTACAGATATTCAAAGCAAATTTTCAGACAATCCCGGCCAAAATGCTTGGGCCATGTGTCAATAAACGTACTATCCCCCGCGCCCCCGCTCCCACGCTCAATGTTGTAACCTCAAGCCGGAGCGCATTCCGCGCAATAGCCAACATTGACAGGGGGCAGGGGGTCGGGGGACCAACGAGATTTGGCCGGGATTGTAGGTTACACTAGTTAGGGTATTTGAGCGTGACACTCGACTTTCTGCCTGCTCCCACCAATAAACTCTAGCTGTATTAGTACAACAAAAAGCTATCTCAATAGCTTTTTCCCCTCGATTTGTATCTCTATGAGTAGTATAGGGAATGGGGGTTCTGGGACAACTTTTCTGGGGGCCTCCCAGGGGGCTGGGGAGGCTCTCAGCCCACGCTCCACGCCACATCTTGTGGCGCACATCCTGTGGCCCCATCTCGCCGTAGGCCGGAGAAGCATATAAAGTTCCACGTACATAAAGAATTGGCAATTGTCAATGTAGGCCGAGGCAGCCTCACGTACATAAAGAATTGGCAATTGTCAATGTAGGTCGAGCCAGTCCCACGTACATAAAGAATTGGCAATTGTCAATGTAGGTCGAGCGGGCCGCCCCACCCCCCTGGCGGGTCCCCAGCCCATGTTCCACACACATCCTGTGGCGCACATCCTGTGGCCCCAGCTCACCGTGTACCAGCTCAGTATAGCTTTCATTTAAAGAGTTGAAACACATGAATATACAAAACGATTATAACGATGCGGTCTTGTGAGTGGCTTCTTCTTGGGTCTACGGATCTCTGTGGTAGAGCATGCCGGGGGAGGTTTTGTGGCATCCACAACATGCGCATTGCTAAGGGTGGGAGAACTTATCCATGTCGAGGCTGTTGTAAGGGTGTTAAAACAACCCTAGAGATGTGTAAAGACTGCGGTGGGGGGTATGCCCGATTGGCAAGATGGAGGAGAAGGCAGCAAGACCTTAGGAGAGAGTTTAAGCGCTTAGCTGCGATTGAAATTTTATATTAGAGAAATGATAACACATCGATATATCCTGGCGCACTTTTTCTGGGGGCCGCCCCACAACCTTTTGGGCGTCTCCACCCACACGAAAAATTAGGGCAATTGCGCATGTAGGCCGGGCGCAATTGCCCTAATTTGTATGTAGGTGGCGGCGGCCCCTCATTCACCACCCACAGTCTCTGTGTCATCTAGTGGCACACGGTGGGGTTATGGGACAGATTGGGGCCACGTACACACTAGGGCAATTGTGTGCGTAGGCGACACGTAGTGTCAGCGTGCACAACCTTTGGGGTCTGGCTGTGCGTACAACCCGCGGTCCCACCCTCTTGGAAGGCCGGCCCCAACCCAAGGGCATACTAACCCACAACCCCATCGTATCGAGGCGGAGGCGCTCCTGCAAGATCAGGGGATGTGTTTGATACACGAAACAGAGCAAAACAACTACATTTTATTTCAATGTCGGGCTGGCAGCAGCAGCGAGCTCCTTCATTATTGAAGCGCGGGCCTCGGCCATCAGCTCGTTTTTTGCTGCCTCGCCGCTTTGCACTGCGTATGCTTTGCGAGTTTTTTCACGAATATTAGCCTTCATTTGGCTATATTTTTCCATCTCGTCGAGTACGAGCTTGAACTCCTCTGGGGAGATGTGTCCATCTCGGAGCGCGTTCGAGATCACATCTGTTATGCTATTTAGCTTGGATAGGGCGAGAACGCGAATCTCGTCGTGTTTTTTGGCTTTCACTTGTAGTCGGCGAGAGATGTACTTGCCGGCAATACCGGTAAGCCCACACGCGAGTGCAGCCGCCTCGAGCGCAACGACAACAGGTGCGGCTATAATTGTGGAGAGCAGACCCACACCAGCCGCACCCATTCCCAGACTAGATGCGACCAGAACGGTGTCAATGCCATCGATGATATTAATAGCTCTGCGGTATTTCTTGTACATGCTGGCTCTGTCATCTCTCTCGCTCTGTAGGCGACGCTCAAGCTTTCGTATTTCAGTGAGACGGAAGCTAGACCCACCGTCTTGCTGCGTCTCGAGCTCAGGATATACCCTCTCGATTGGCGGCGCTGTTGGCATCTTATGCTAGGAGTCCACTGGGCCAGCGCCAGTTGGTGCCAGTTCGCGCCAAAGATTATGTGATTGGCGCGTAGTGGCTCGCTGTGGCGCCGAATTAATGTCCGCTCGGCATGTGTCGCCAAGTGGAATAAACTGGGTGCCATATGGCGTGCGCCAAATGCCACCCGGCTTGCTCCAAAATGTTGCGCCAGTTTGCGCCAGTTCGCGCCATTACACGGCCATTTGATTCCAAAATTCACCCTGTTGGCGCCATTCGCGCCAATAGACGGCTACTTTGCGCCACTTGGTGATTAGTTTGTGCCAAAGGTCGCCAAATTGGTTTAAACTTGCCGTCGCTTGGCGCTACTTGCCGACTATATAAATACCGGCCATCGGCTACCTGGTTCAGACCCTCCTCAGCTGCTGTATGAACAACATCTCTACTAAATATTACTTGGCGCCAAGTGGCGCCATGTGGCGCGAAATCTCATTGGCGCAACTTGGCGCGCGCCATTACATTCCAGTGGATTCCAATAGGCGGATTGTTTGCGCCAAAGGGCGATATGTTCGCGCCATTTGGTGCCACTTGGCGGACACTTGGCGCTGATTGCTCGATGCAAGTGGCGCGACGAAAATTTCAAACATTTTGAAATTTTCTTGCCGCCACATTCAAATTTGGTGCCGTTACGGGCCACCACGAGCCAGTTGGGAGGCAGTTTGAGCCACTACACGCCACTAGGCACCTTATTGGCGACACTAGGCGCCACAGTAAATTGCATTGGCGCAAACTGGCACCAACTGGCGCTGGCCCAGTGGACTCCTAGCATAGGCATTTTCCCGAATCTCAAGAACTATGGTGATTGGTTTTCCACGGTTGTGCACTGTCAAACCATCTTCATCTAACACTCGTAGATTTAATTGGTGTATATACCCTGCTTCTATTTTTTTGTACATAGGGCAGTTGGGGGTTATGTCTATAGCACCACCACCTTCAGCTAGAACTATCGCCAGTAGGGTTGAGGGAGCAGCATCAAAGAGATTAGAGGTTGTTGAGAGTTGGTCGAGATGAATATGAAACCACTTGTAAGCATGAAATTTTGTCGGTTTATCTCCCTCATATTCTCCATCCATCCAGTCTTTTTCGTCAATGCCCAGGATCCGACGTAAATCGCCTGTGAGTTTTATCGAATTACGTTACGGAATATTGAGCTTGATCAGACCAGTTGCTTTGCTCTCCTTAATCGTTAAACCGGGAATCTCTTTTATGAAAACCTCTGCTAGTTGTTCAAAGTTATACAGCCCTGGATTTACTGTAATCTTATGAGGGCTAGTAATACCAGAACCGGTAGTTATATCGCGCAAGAAAATTCCAGACGAAGACACCACATTGCGATAGCCAACCTCACAATGGAGGCCTCTGAGGGCGACATGGAGATTGCCGCATGTATTGTCTATTACAGTCTGGAGAGGCGGCGCTTCTCCATTTTGAAGTTGTGTTAAAGTTATAAACATAGTGTACCATATGACAAGCCAAGCCTATGCCTTCAACAAAAAGGCGTCTGATACGAAGGGCGGGGTATACTCTGCAAAGGACCTAGAATTGCAACGTGTTAACATACAGGTAGTAGCACAAAGCTATAAACAATATGACAAGCCAAGCCTATGCCTTTAACTCAGCTGCGTCTTATGCAACGGGCGGGGTATACTCTGCAACAAAGGACCTAGAATTAAAACATGCGAACATACAGGTGGATGCCGGCACGGCAAGCTTTGGCGCCGCGTTTCTCGATATCTTGTCGGCGGAGCGGTACAAGCTGCCACGTGTAAAAAGTGTTGATGTAGTAGACAGGTGGCTCTCAAGCCCGATGAGGTTTTGGCAAAACAAGGTCAACTTTGCAGTGTGGTGTGCTACCACAGGGTGCGGTGTCTCTGCAGAGGACCATCTTAACTCTGAGAACCCGATGGAACGATCGGTCTTCCGCTTCCATGTGTACTACCAGATCCGCAGGATTCTTGTAGAGATGCAAGTGCCGCTCCCCCAGGATGGCACATGGGATGCCTTTGACACCCCATACAACCAGAGGGCGTATGAGCAAATCTGCGCGGAGTTTACTCTCTCTCCACGCACCGACTGGCGACTACAACACGGTGATAACAGTGGTCTGGGAACGCCGTATCACTGGTGGTATGGTCATATGCGAACTATCAAATATGTCAGTGATACGATGAGAAACATCCAACCCCCCAGCAAACTTCTGACGTCAAACACGTACCGGAAAGACCTCATGTCGCTTCCGGCATCTGGCAAGGCAGGAAACCCGTATAATGTCGACTACATCGAACAAGATGATGAAGTGAACGAGGCGTGGAAGACATTTGTCCTTGACAAATCGAAGGGTTTTACCCAGCCCGGGGTTGAAAGAATCAACGACTCTATCCGCACGTATGTCTGGGCCATCCTAGGTGCGCAAGCGCAGATCCGCTCGAGCATTCTCGGTACAGGCAGCGCATTCGACGCCCAGAAACAGTTCTTGGCAAACGTTGAAGACGCGATCTCAAGTCCCGTGGACCTCCCAAGCGCGATAGCGCGCTACCAGGACGTACTTCGATACGCCCGCTCTAAGGTAGACTTTGCCTTCGGGAGCGGGTTGTACATGGCCCCCAGCAACATGGAGCTGCAGATTGGAACCATTCAGAACTACAACAACGAGATAGTCATCGCGGGACCGGGACAACAAATGGGCATCAACACTGGCGTAAACGCCTCGACTCCGTCACAGCCAGACGTGCACGACATGGAGGGGCCGGCTGCAAGGCCAGCACAGCCAGCCGAGGTGGGACCTGTAAAGACCGCGGTCCCACCTCAACCGCCTGCTCCCAGCTACGACCTGCCTGACGCCAACGACACTGGCGAAAGGAGGCCCGTCGGGCCTCCACCCTTGCCGGCAGCGCCCACTGGTAGCTCCGAGCATTTGTCCGCCGGTATGGCCACACAAGACCATGAGGATGAAAAAACAGCCCTCGTTGTTAGTGGGGTTGCCGTAGGGCTACTGACGCTTTGGCTTCTTAGGTAGCTCTGCTACAGCCACTCGCGGGCTGCCACGAGCAGCAAACTTCCGACAGCAACGACGACGGCCCACAGGTTTTCTGCGACCCAACCGACGGTTTTACTAAGTAGGTTTAGGAGCCACGATACGATGCTTCCGATGAGGCCGGGTAGTGCGGCTGCGGCCTTTCCGGCAAGTTGGGCCAGCATACGCCCGAGAGCTTGCAAGTGCTTCTTTGTCCACTCTTTGAGGCCACCCCTGCCCGCCGGAGGCCGCGGTGTCGGAGCAACAGGCACGCCAGCCCCCCCGCCCGTCAGAGCCAGTACCAGGGTCGATATTGCCAACCCAATCGCCGTGAGGATAGATACAATCGTGACTCCCTGCTCGCGGAATAGGATCCGTACCCTCTCGGCCAGGGATTTGTTTTTATCCAAGACTCTAGATATGGTATCACTAATTTGGCGGACCTGTGACCGTTCTTGTTGGGTGAGGGCGTCTAAACTGTCTTGGACCATTTTGAGCTCATCTTTGGCTTTCTGAATTTCACGCTCAATTTGGTCCGCTTGTTCAGTTGTTGAGGGCCGCTCAAGATCTTTGCGGAAGCCCTCAATTGTCTGCTGGAGAGAGACTTTTTTGCTCTCTTGCACCGCTTTCGTGCCGCGTATTTGTTCCAGGGCTTTGTTGAGTCCTATAATCTCGCGAAGGGGCAGGTCAGCCGGCAGCGTTTGCGTCGCGGTGCCAATAGCGTTGATGAGAGAATCTACGTACGTACCCATGTCGGCAGGGCTTGCTAGGGCAGCCGCGTCAGCTTCATCAGCAACATTTTCGAGCTGACGACGGGCTTGTGGGGTGACCGTGGGGAGCTTTCGTCGCCCCCAATCCACAAACCCCAACCCTTCTCTGATAGCTTCTCTCCCCCCAAGATTACCAGCTATTGTTGTTAGCGCAAGGGGGCTACCGTTCTTAGATGTAAGACGAATGTCGGGAAAGGCCTTCAATCGAAGTCCCTTTTCACTGGTTAGCTCAAATCTTGTGTAATCCCGGAAGATAGGGGCGACCGACCACTTCTTGGCCAAGGCGTCGAAATAGTCATTGGCGGCTATATGCAGGACTTCTCGTTGTTGTGACGAAAGCCTATCGTAGCTCTCTTGTCTCTCTTCCTGGCCCGCGACGACAGGCGGGTCAACGAAGCTAGTATCTTCTTCTAAGCCAGCATCTTCAATCCCAATCTCTTCGTCGATGCCAGGCTCCTCTCTAGCGCCAGCCCCAAGATCATCAAGGGGAATATACTCGTCCATCTCTGTATTGAATATATGCGGTGTGTATATTTAATACACTGTGATTATGGCCTCCCAATTCGGGCGCAAGCTCAACCCATATCGCAAACTACGGGACCCCCTCGGGATTAAGGGGGTCCGCCAATCTGTGGTCATCACAAATAATCCGAGATCTATCGATCAAAACCAGCAGCTCCTCGTTCGCTTTCCCAACCTCGGAGCGAACGACGTCATCGTCCCAGGTACTGCGCGCTTGGCATTTAACATCGGCCTGACCTCCACCGACGCCAACCGCACGGTGGTTCAGAACTTAGGCCGCGCGATTGTGAAAAAGACCACGATCAAGATAAGCGGTAACGAGATCCTGTCAATCGACGACAGTGACGTTTATCATTGTTATCTAGACCTCTGGAAAACGTCGCAGGAGCGAAAAAATGCCCAATATCAGGGCATCGACACGTCGGATGATAGGAACGCCACGCGGACGCGCCTCGGCGCTGGAAACGGCGTAGAAGATACAGAGGCCGCCGCCATCAAGACCGCTTATAGCAACCGGTTTTATATCCCGCTAGACTTCGAGCTGCTCGAGAGTCATATGCCGTTTTATCAAAGCGCCCTCGGGGACCGGCTAGAATATGAGCTCACGTTTAACGACTATAAACGCGTGATCCATGCTGGTGGCGATGACAACGCGAGCTATAGCATCGAGAGCATCAGCCTGGAGTTCGACGTTGTCACCCAGCAAGAACTTGCCCGCATGATCCGCAACCAATATACAGGCCGCCTCGCCATCCTGTATGACCGCGTCCTGCGCCACCGGAAGATCAGCAAAGACAAAAGCGACACCCTGTGGAACATCAGTAGTATGGGAGGAGCAGCTTGGACCACCGTAGGTGGTGCCCCTCTGAGGGTGGTGTTGTTGGTGCAGGTGGTGTTGGTGGTGCACCCTCCCACCTCCCTGCTAGCCTCCATCGAAAGTGGTGTGGGAATCGATTAGACCGGATTGGGGAATCGATTAGACCGGATTGGGGAATCGATTAGAACGGATTGGGGAATCGATAAGAAATTAAAACGCTGTTTGGGTAAATTGAAGAAATGCTTAATTCTGATTGGTTGATTTAAATAATAGGTTCGATGGTGATTGGTTGATTTGAATTATATGTTTGATGCTGATTGGTGAATTAAAATAATATTTGATCAGAGTTTAGTTTGTTGTTTTGGTAGGTTGGGAAATAAGTAGTCTGTTTGTTGAAATATAGACGACGTAGGGGGTTGGGGGTACTGGGGTGTCATGGACAGACTCGGGAAAATTTCAGAGGGATCGATGGATAGATGATGACATGGGTGTGATGTCACGGACAAGATCGGGCAAGTCTGGAGAGATCAATGGGACACACTGTATACAGAATGAGGATGCTCCGGACAAGTTAAAACTTGAAACCCATGTTGCGTTGTGATTGGTCGATTGATAAGCAGGCGAGGTCGGGGAGAGTATAAAATTCGGAGCGTTTGAATTTTGGCTGTCATTCGTGTGCCAGCGACTGAATATATCACAACCCTGCAAGAAACAAAATTTTATCACAAAAACAAAGATGGATCCAGCACCAGGACCGAGCGTACCTCCATCTTCTCCAGCTGGCAGTTTGGCCAAGGGGCCGTTTGACAGTGTGAAGAAGTTGACTCACGCCCAAGTTAAAAGAGGTTGGCGCGAAGCTTACAGTACGAGTGAGAAGAGACCGTACTATTACAATGTTTTCACCCGAGAGAGTCTGTGGTCCATACCTACCGTCCAACCAACGCAACAGGAGGAGAGTCAGTCGAACTCCGGTCCCGCACCGAACTTGCTGGCAGCTGCCATGGCAGAACTTTCTGGTACAGCGGACTTCACCCAGCCCCCGTTCGTGAAGGGAAAAGGCAAGAAGAGAAAGTTCAACCCTGACCCCGACCAGCAGGAGAACGACAACCAGGCCGTCAGATTTCAAATTGGAGGTGAGCGTTACGTTTATGTCAAGCGTTTCAAGGGCCGTGTGTACGTTAACATCAGAGAATATTATTTCAACGAAGACAAAACTAAACTACTGGCAGGAAAGAAGGGGCTCAACCTGACGACCGAGGAATGGATGAATTTGGCTGACCGATGCAAGGCAATCAGCGAGGCTATAGATATGGTCTAAAAGGATCTTCTCAGTGTATGTATCTCAACACTTACATTGCGTATACTTTTTCTAAACTACAGATTCCACGAATCAGGGCATCGTCGATCGGCGGGCACGGGCGAGAAGACTCACCAAGCGAATTCTGACTAAGCTCATCACGGACGAGATATTCACCCTAGTCTACCGGGCGCAGGAACAGCTGGGCTGCGAGGGATGCGAGGAGGACTGGCCGTGTCAGTGGGACCACGCATGCCTGTTCTTCGGCATGACTCCCGAGAGCTGCCTCGATGATTTTCTATCCCAACACTTTGATGAAGCCATGCAGTTGCTTGACACGGGCAAAGTCCGACCTATATTTCATGCAGTAGCTGCACTTTTGGGCGCTGGTTCGCTCGTGGGGGAAGGATTTGAATCGAGCGCAGAGATAAACTCAGACATTTTGAATGAGTGGAAGACTGATCAATCAGATATCGTCATTTCGTTTTATTCCATGTTTTTCAATTACACAACTGAACTTGTTCAATATACAGTTGATCTCATAGAGTGATATTTTAGTAACCTAAATAACTTGTTTCCAGATTGTAAAATGTTCAAGTCATAGCTAATGATCTAAATGGTCGATGTCGCTAATAGAAATGTTCCCGTTTTCATTTATATTTAATAAAATAGGTCCATATATGTAATTGGTATTGTTGTTGTTAATGCGCTGGTGGGTGAAGTTCTAAGTTTGACTAAAGAATTGAATAAAATGATTGATGAAATTGTAGTGTATCTAATTGGTGTATCTAAGGTGGTGAAGTTCCAAGTTTGACCAAATAAATGAAGTAATAAAATGATTGAGGAAAACAAAAATCAGAAATTCTTTAGTGTGTTCATTTGATGATGTCTGTATATAATTATTTAATTCATAGTCTAACGTTAGTATCAAAATTATATTTAAAAAATAAAATAAAAATAGCATGGATTTGCTTAAAATATAAAATAATAAAATATGTTTAATGGGGGTATGTAGGTAATCAAGGAGTGGTTGTATAGCCAATGTAACAAATGAACGTACTGCTCACGCATATCCGCCTATTCAGGTTTATTCACGTCCTTGTTGTTCGCGAGATCTTGTTTATTCCCATGACCTTCGTGTTGACTTGGGTGTTTACCATTTCCTGCATTTTGCCTTGGTTGTTTATCCTATTTCCTGCATTTTGCTTTGGTTGTTTATCCTATTTCCTGCATTTTGACTTGGTTGTTTATCCTATTTCCTGCATTTCTTTCTTTATCTGCGTGAGACTGTATATTGGGAAGGAAACACGGTTTCACCATGTGGAGTATATCGCTGTATCACAACGCCATCAGTTTGGCCTTTCGTTCCATTTCGAAACATTTGACTTGGTTGTTTATCCCCATTTCCTAAGTTTAAAACAAAAAATAAAACAAACAAATTCTTAACCCGCCCTGCTTCCGATTTCGAAATACGTATAGCGTGGGTATAAACACGTGACAGCAACAACAACAACACAAATTGGTCACCGACGTGACGTGTAATTTGAAAGTCCAAGTGTCTATAAAAACTAGCTTCGCTTATTGTTCACCGTTTTCAATCCTTGGTGCTGGTGTTGCCAACATGGCTCAGCACGAAGACTACCAATTTTCTCCCGATCCGACGGAATCTCAGCTAGAGACGATTGCCCGTATGGAGGACGAAGCGCTCGCCGGACCTTCTCACGAACCCCAGGTTATCCCCGAGACACCCCCTCGTTTGCAAGGCAACAGAAATGTGGAGGTAAGAAACAAGTTTTATATTTTGCTAAGTAGGTTTTGGATGTGGATAGGTAAGAAAGTTTACTGTGGTGATCTACCATTGTAAAAAAGAAATGTTCGTACGGGCTATTTCTAGATTTTATGCCCCGACAATAATGGTTTTTAATAGGTGTCATGTAGTCCAATTCCTTAGCTTTAGGATCAGTTTGGATGGTGTAAATTATTGCTACACGGTGTTCACGTCATCAACATCCAATTGTTCCCTTTACAAGTCTGGACTTGTTTCGTTACGTCACCAACCACCTCTCGACTTGTTTTTATAAGCCCTTTTAAACTCATCAAACGCAGACTAGCCATTGTCTGATACACATCGCAGTTCTCTGGCTCCTAACCCATTCAAATTGTATCCCTTTTAAGAACGTATACAAACAGTTCTACGCCTATGGCTAATTAGGTTTTGTGTTACTGTTAATTTAATTTCAGAACGGGAATGTTTGGTTAGACCCAAAGATTGTTTCGCCCACCAAAACCTCTGCAGAAATGTCTGACCCTGAGTCAATGGTAAGTAAATGGTTATCTTTTCGCAATACTAAGTTTAAATGTAATTTCTTCTATTTGTTTGTTTGTTTGTTTGTTTGTTTGTTGAGGTGTTGGGGTGTTTGTTTGTTTGTTTGTTGCGGTGTATATTCGAATGGTTAAAAATTTAACTAAATTCCCATTCCCTCCCCCCCTCTCCTCTACAGGAAATTTCGGATGGTGAACGTGTCATGGTGCCGCCTGATCCACTTCCTCGGGAAGACAGGAGACGGATTCCGTTTTCCTGCTCTGGTTGTGGAAAATCCTTCACGCGAAGATTCAGCCTGAATCGACACAAGAGACGCCGACACGGTGAGGATGGTGCGCAAGAACAACCCGCCCATGGTTTCAAGTGCTTGCAGTGCAACAAGTATTTCAGTCGCCGCGATAGTTTGAGACGTCATCAGAGAATCCACACCCGTCCCGCGCAACAGGATCCGCCCCAGCATAACCTACCAGCTGCAGCCGCTGACCACCCGGCAAGTCCCCCAACACCACCCCGCCCACCACCACCACGTCCAGCCGATCGGCCTACTTTCACCTGCGAGATCTGTCACAAAACATTTAGTAGACGTGACAATTTGAGGCGCCACGCAAGAACGGCTCACCGACCTAATAACAACCCTCCCGTCCCCGTTCCAGCCCCAGCTGCGCCTCCGGCTCCGCCAGCGCCCCAGGCTCCACCGGCTCTGCCAGCGCCCCAGGCTCCACCAGCTCCACCAGCGCCCCAGGCTCCACCGGCTCCACCAGCTCCCCAGATCCCACCTGCTCCACAAGCTCCCCAGGCCCAACGGGATCAACCACAACGTTTTGCTGATCCAATGGTGGAAGACCCTGAACTTTTTCCTATCGATGCGAGGAGAGACCGGGCACAAAACCAGGACGGTGATCGTGCAGATGCTGAGGGTGAAGAGGAGGAGGAGGAGGATCATGAACATAATGAGTTTCTGCGTGAAAACTGGGCAAGTATCAGAACCCGTCATATTACTGGTAGACCCGTGCAGGACGTATATAATTTCAGAGTGATCGGGTCGCGAAGCCTTGGAGGGGGTGTAAATCCAGAGGCTGGCCTAAGAGCTATTTTTCGTCGACTTAGACGCCGTGTTAAGGTCAATGTGTCATTTGGGCTGGTGTTACGTCACTCCACGACTGGTGAGCTGCGGTATTTCCATCCGTGCCAAAACAATGCGAGGTTCTTTGAAGAGCCCTTCACAATCGCATCCGAAGCAGACATTGACCTATTGATCACAGCTCTCAACGAAGCAGATATAGCCGAACATGGACGACGCCAACGACCCGACACAAATTGGACGGTTGAGGCCATCCCAAACCTAACAGTATTTGTGAACAAGACGGACTTTGTAATCGGCGCACCGTCAGAGGACCTTCCTCCCTTCGTGGGAAATAACAGAGGACTTACAAAACTTGTCCGAAACAGACATACGGGCCAGCGTTTTGATGACAATTTGTGTTTTTTCCGATGCTTGGCCCTGCACAACAACAATAATCCATTGTTCCTCGAACGCGAGGCACGTCATTTACTAAGTCGGTATAGTGAAGGAGTGGGAAAGCCCAATGTCGACGGCGTGACACTAGACGATCTTGCTGATGCAGAGCGAATTTTCCAGGTCAATATACAAGTCTATTCACTGATCCAGACGGAGGAGGAGGAGGAGGAGGGGGAGCAGCAGGAGGAGGGGGAGGCGGAGCAGGAGGGTCGTGATGTGAGGTCAAGGGTCAGAGCCGAACTAGTGTGTCGCTCACGTCGAAAATACCCGCGGACTCTCAATTTGAATTTATTCGGCGAACATTTTTCATACATCACAGATTTAAAGCTCTACAGCAAGTCATACAGCTGTACCAAATGCAGACAGACATTCAACCGGGCCCACAATCTGCAACGCCACGAACTGACATGTGAATCCAACGTTAAACACACGTTTCTCGGTGGAGCCTACCAGCTCCCCAGAACAGTGTTTGATAAACTGGCCGATCTCGGCATAAATGTCCCCAAAGATCATCAATTCTATCCCTACAGGGCAACGTTTGACTTTGAGTCTTACTTTCAGACGGTGCCAAACCAGGAGCAGGCTGGCGGACGACTGAAGTGGGAAAATCGGCACGAGATTCTAAGTTGCAGCGTAGCGAGTAATGTGCCGAACCACAAGGAAACAGTATGTTTCATCACAACGGGGAGTTCCAGCGAAGTGGTGGGTCAGGTGGTGGACCACCTGCACTGCATCTCTGAAACCGCGTACCAACTGCTGCTGGAGAAGTACCAGGGCATCTTCGAGCAGTTGGAGCAACTCATCGAGCAGAATGAAGACGACGGAGACCAACAGACGACCAGAAGGAAGATCCATCCAGCCGAGCGGGTCAAGAAAGAGCTGGAGGAGTTCCTGCAAGAATTGCCAGTGCTGGGGTTTAACTCTGGTAAATATGACATTAATCTTAGGAAAAGGTTTCTGTATGCAAAACTGCAGAGGGACGACCCTCTCCAGTTCATAGTCAAGAGGTCCGGTACCTATATGGCGCTTAAAACCAAACGACTGAAATTTCTGGATATTACCAATTACTTAGCACCAGGCTACAGTTACGCCAAATTTCTAAAGGCATACGATATACCTCAAGAAAAGGGGTTCTTCCCATATGAGTGGGTTGACAGTCTAGAGAAATTACAGTCGAAAGAGTTGCCTCCTCACAAGGCCTTCTTCAGTAAACTAAAAAACAAAAACATCACTGAGGAAGAATACTCATATTGCAAGCAAATTTGGGAGTCAAAACAAATGAAGTCGATGAAAGATTTCTTGATATGGTACAATAATTTGGATGTTGCGCCGTTTTTGGAGGCAGTGCAAAAAATGAGTGATTTCTACGCTGAAAGAGGAATGGACATGTTGAAAAGCGCCATATCTGTACCGGGCCTCTCCTTAAGATACCTGTTTCTCACCCTCGGCCCCGATATCTTCTTCTCCCTCATTGATAAGGCTAACCAAGATCTCTACTACAAAATCAAAAAGAATATCGTTGGTGGACCGTCAATAGTATTCAATAGATACCATGAAAAAGATAAGACATATATCAGGAACGGGCCAAAACTTTGCCAAAAAATCATAGGTTTCGACGCCAATGCACTCTACCTGTGGGCGCTCATGCAACATATGCCAACCGGTCTTTTTGTCAGACGTAAAGCCGAACAGGATTTCAAACCCATCAGGTCTCAGAAATACGGTGCAATGGCCACTGAATGGTTAGAGTGGGAGGCTAGGAAAAGTAATGTTAAGATTACGCATAAATTCAATGGCACCGAAAAGCGTGTGGGATCGCGGAAGTTACCAGTTGATGGTTTCTGTCGTGAAACAAACATGGTCTTACAATTTCACGGGTGCCACTGGCATGGGCATAGATGTCACCTTAACAAGGCTGATTTTAATTGTGTTAGGCAAATTAGCAATGAAACACTCAGAAAGGAAACTGAACAAAATTCCGCGTACATCAGAAGTCAGGGCTACACGTTGGTTGAAATGTGGGAGTGTCAGTGGGAAAGTTGTCAAAGGAATGATCCAAACTTGCGGCAATTTTTAGATTCTATAAGACTGCCACACTTTAGAAAGAAAAAAATGTCACAGAGTGAGGTATTACAGTTTATTGCCGATGGTTCACTTTTTGGTCTTGTTGAGTGTGACTTGCGGGTTCCAGATACCCTAACGCAAGATTTTGCAGAAATGACCCCAGTTTTCAAAAACGTTCAGATAAGCAGAGCGGACATTGGGGATCATATGCGAACCTATGCTGAGAGAGAGGGATTACTGAAAACACCCCGCAAAAGCTTGATCGGGAGTATGTTCGGTTCACGAATACTACTGGCGAGTCCTTTACTGCGATGGTACATTTCACATGGTCTTATCGTACAACATGTCTATGAAATTATCCAGTATGGTCAAAATAACTGTTTCCGGGGTTTTGGCGAGTCTGTGAGTAAAGCCAGAAGAGCGGGTGACAGAGACCCTTCCAATTCGATTTTAGCTGACACCATGAAGTTGTTGGGTAACTCAGCTTATGGTAAAACGGTCACAAATCAGGAAAAGCATAGGAATGTTAAAGTATGTCATGAACATGAAGCATCCCGTTTGGTGAATAACCGTCATTTTCGTGCCCTGCACGATATTGGAGATGGTGTTTACGAGGCCGACATGACGAAAAAATCTATCAAGTTGAACCTGCCCATTCAGATCGGTTTTTTTGTTTATCAATATGCCAAACTACGCATGCTTGAATTTTATTACGATTTTCTGGTCAAGTACATCGATCCTTCTGACTTTGAGATGTGTGAAATGGATACAGATTCCGCGTATCTGGCACTATCTCAAGATAATCTCGAAGCAGTCGTAAGAGATGACAAAAGACAAGAATTTGATATGGAAAAGTCGAAGTGGTTTCCTCGTGAAGATACCGATGAAAACAAAGCATATGACAAACGAACCCCTGGTCTTTTCAAGGTTGAGTGGGAAGGCAATGGAATCGTATCCCTCTGTAGTAAAACTTACTACTGTTTTGGTTCGAGTGATAAAATTAGCTGCAAGGGGTTAAACAAGAATACAAACGATATAACAAAAGAACGATACCTAGATGTGTTGACATCTCAGATATCTGGTATAGGGGTAAATCGTGGATTTCGTGTGAAAGCAGGTGATATATATACATACCAGCAAGTAAAAACCGCATTCACATATTTGTATCCCAAGAGAAAGGTAGCGGAAGATGGGCGATCCACTACCTTCCTCAACCTGTAAAAATACTCAGATAACATGAAGATGTTATCACTTAAGAGTTTAAGGGGTTTTAGTATTTTTTTTTGTTATTTACTTATTTCTTTATTTATTTTAATAATAATAATAATAATAATAATAATAATAATGTGTCAGCGGTGCAATGTTATTACTTTGGACTATTAATTTGTTCCATTTGTAAATACAGTTACCCTAGTTACCAAGTTTCCTGTCCTATGATATTGCTGACGCATGTTTTGCTCGTTTTTAATCTCTGTAACAAACATTTTTATTGAAACCAATTTCACTGGTGGTGTGTTTCATTGAATCCAGGTGATAACTACATATTGGAACCGGCTTGTATTTTACACGATTAAGTTCAAAGTCTATAGTTCGTTTGTTTATTTATTTGTATTTTTTTTTCTTTGTATTGATTTAAATAATAACCTCAATTTGATTCGATTTATAACATTAACTTGATACGGTGACGATTGAATATGGATTTCAAGTTATTTACATTTGACTTTCAATTTACTTTGATTCATAACCTCAACTTGATACAAGGCTATTTGTATTCGGAATTCTAATTTGATTCGATTTATAACATTAACTTGATACGGTGATGACTTGAATATGGATTTCAAGTTAATTACATTTGGATTTTAATTTACTTTGATTCATAACCTCAACTTGATACAAGGATATTTGAATTCGGAAGTTTAATTTGATTCGATTTATAACATTAACTTGATACAGTGATGACTTGATGTGTATTTCAGTTTGTTTACCTTTGGATTTGATTGGATAATGTAGAATAAAGAATTGAAAACATGATGGCGTGTTTTTCATTTGTTTGTTTTGTTTTGTTTTGTTTCGTTTTTTGGTTTTTTGTTTTAGTTGTTTGGGTGTGTGTGTGTGTGTGTGTGAGTGGTTTAGGCTATATGAGAGAGGACTTGGGACAATGGGGGGGGGGGTAGAGATCACAATGACACCGAGGACTTGGGCCGAATCCTCGGGAAAATTTCATGGGAACTAAAAGCCTATAAAATTGTAAACATTTTGATAATTTTCTCATTTGGTCAGATGGATGCGCGACTGAAACACCCCTTTACGGGTATAATTGCAGGCCCAACTGGTTCTGGTAAAACTCAATTTGTTAAACGCTTGCTTAGTTCACCTGGGAATAGTATAATTGAACCACCCCCAACTAATATAATTTGGTGTTTCGGGGAATACCAAGATGTGTACGACCATCTGGCTAGTCTGGTGCCTCAGATACGATTTGTGGAGGGGTTTCCCGCTGATTTACTTCAGTCCCTGGACCGAACACAAAGAAACCTGGTTGTGATAGACGATCTCATGTCGCAAAGTAGTAATAACGCCAAGGTGACTGAACTTTTCACCAAAGGAAGTCTCCACAGAAACCTTTCGGTTATTCTTATATTACAAAACTTATTTTATCAGGGAAAAGAAATGAGAACGATAAGTTTAAATTCTCATTACATGGTCCTCTTTAAAAATCCGAGAGATGCTTCCCAAATTACCCACATATCAAGACAGATTTACCCCAGCAAGTCCAAGTATATGATGGAGGCCTACCGCGATGCTACATCCGCTCCCTACGGCTACCTCTTCGTCGATTTGAAACCAGACACTGAAGAAAATATGAGACTTAGAACGAATATTTTTCCGGGTGAATATCCAATTGTTTATATTCCAAAGGTATAAATGACGAAGTTGGGGCTGATCATCAATCATTTGAAGATGTCGAGGCGTGTGCATCACAACGCTCCCTACCTCCACGTGTTGGCCAAGGGAAGCGACAAACAACGCCAGGGTGTGCTCCAAGGAGCGAACAAAGAATTGATACATTGTTTATGTGAGTGCGCCCTCAACGTCCTTAATGGTAATATACCTCTTAAACCGTCTGAAAGGAAAAGATTGATGAGATATAAACGTCACATGCGCGTTCTCAGTAATAAGAAGATTGGCGTTCAAAAGAAGAAGAAAGCATTACGTCAAAAAGGAGGATTTCTCGGTGCTTTACTCACTCCAGTATTGAGCGCCCTTGGTGGATTGCTGTTTAAATAAACATGGAGCACACCAGGAAAATGGTTCTTGTACCTCAAGAAACTTTGACAAAACTACAATCAACCAGACGATTGGAACAAACACCAACCACGCGCGTTGTACATAGTTTGGATGGTGAGATGAGGGAGCTCTTGGAACGACAAGATCTTTCAGACGAGGATAAAATTAAACTGTACCACCAGACACTGTACCGGTACATGAACCTGAATAAACAGAGAATGGCACCACTGAGCATGACCTTAGAGACCCAGAAGGAAAAAGGCCATCCACCTAAACTTAAGGTGATGACGGACGTGGAGCACGGGCCACCAAAATTGGAGAAGGAACCCGGCTTTGGCGATACCTCCAAAGTAAAGGTGCGCTTTCATAAAGAACCGGCAGAGGAGGAAGAATACCACCTGCCCCAGCTGTTTGCTGAAGCATCCCATCTGAAAACTACGCCCAAAACAAGGAAAAAGAGAAGTAAAAAAGCACCAAGTTCGAAGCCCAAATGGAGTCCATATTAACACGAACACTACCCTCAACTTTATCATTTGAGTCTTTACCCACCATGGAGTGTTGTCAACCAAAACCAGGCTGTGGATTTAAACGGCTTGCTAGAAAAATTCGTTGTTGGTGCGTTTGCTGTCGCAGTAGCGTCATAATAGAAAACACAGATTTCAGTGATGGCACAGCACGACACGTACCTGAAACAAGTGTACTTCGACCCCCAAAATCCTGCCGCGTTTGGTGGTGTGGAGGCTGTCTACCGTGCTGCCCGAAAAGACGGCATCAACATCAACCGGAAGAAGATCAAATCCTGGTTAAGTAAGCAACCGACATACACGCTACATAAACCGATACGTAGACATTTTCAGTGCAACAGAGTCATCGTGGGTGGCATTGACCAGCAGTGGCAGGCGGATCTGGTGGATATGAGGTCGGTCAGTCGGTTTAATGAAAACTACAACTATTTGCTGACGTGTATCGACGTATTGTCCAAATACGCATGGGCGATTCCACTGAAAAATAAAACCGGCACATCGCTCATTGAAGGTTTTAACAAAATCTTACAAAGTGGGCGGAAGCCCAAAATGCTACAGACCGATAAAGGCACCGAGTTCACCAATCGCCAATTCCAGTCCTTTCTCAAGAAAAACAAAATCGGGTTCTTCACTACTCAAAATGAAACAAAAGCCAGCGTGGTGGAGAGATTCAACAGGACGCTGAAGACAAAGATGTACAAATATTTCACGGCCACCAACAGCAACGTTTACGTCAAGGCATTACCGAAATTAATGACCGCGTACAATCACGCTTTTCACAGAAGTATAAAGACCGCCCCGGTCACGGTCAACAGTGAAAATGCCGAAAGTATTTGGAAAACCCTGTACAGCGATACCGGGACTGCAGTCAAATCTACTTCCTTCAAGTTCAGCGTGGGGGATACGGTGCGCATTAGTATGACAACCAGACCGTTTAGGAAAGGCTATCTTCCAAGTTGGACCACCGAATTGTTCACGGTCAGCGCTCGAGTCCCGCGCCAGCCTCCCGTGTACAAGTTGAAAGATTATGATGGAGACGAGTTGGACGGTACGTTCTACGAACAAGAACTTCAACGAGTGATTAAATTGGACGATCTGTACCGCGTGGAGAAGGTACTACAGACGCGAAAAAAACGAGGGAAAACGGAGTACTTTGTCAAGTGGATGGGCTACCCGGACAAGTTTAACAGTTGGGTAACGAGTCTGCGCAAATTATAAAACTCCAACGGCATCGTAATTTTGTCCACACAGTGCGCCTAAGCTTCACCATGGCGGACTCATTTTACGTCACACTCCCTAGCAACAGTTCGATGGACAGTCACCCCAACAACACATTGAGCCATTTCTTTGTCAATTTACCCACACCCCTATCATTCGAAGGAGAGTGGGAAGTGGCACTGGCTGAAGTTACTTACCCTCACCGCTGGTTGAACGTGACTGAAGGAGACAACTCACTGGCGTGCTCGGCCGAGGGCTCTAATTCCGAACTTCACATGCACCGCATACCGGAGGGGTACTACCCGACACCTGAAGACTTATTCGAGAGTTTTGTACCTCCCATCGAGCATGGGAATCTAGTCCGATTTACTTACAACAAATATATTCAAAAAGTCATAATAAAGACGGGTAGCAGTGTGTATCTTAAGTTGCTAGGTCGTCTAGCGAACCTGCTTGGCTTTGACGAGGGTGTGGTCGTGACAGGTACCGAAAAGAGCACGAGAGTAGTGGACCTGCAGCAATTTTATTCATTATTCATCTACTCCAATATTGTCGAGTACCACACCGTGGGAGACACGCGTGCACCCTTATTACGTATCGTGAATGTGGATGGGAAGTATGGAAAAACCGTTACAAAAACCTACGACAGTCCTCATTATATCCCCCTGAAACACAAGTTGATAGACACGATCGAAATAGATATAAGGGACGGCACGGGCCAACCTATTCCATTTGTGAGCGGAAGAGTCATTGTGAAACTTCACTTTAGAAAAAGTCGCTCGTCCTACTTTAACTGATCATCATGAGGAGCCATTATCTACCCAACAGCAAGCACTACGAAGATTACTACGTCGGACAAGTGGGGCGTGGTCATCCGGTGTTCACTGGACCGAGAAGTCAGAAGGGATACGGTCTTGGGGGCATTTTAGGCGGACTTTTCCGCTCGGCCATGCCCCTGATCAAACAAGGAGCCAAGACATTGGGTCGCGAAGCTCTAAGGACCGGTGTAGGTATTGCGCAAGATGCACTGGAGGGCAGAAGTATCAAATCGGCGGCCAAAGACAGAATTGGGCACGCTGGACGCAATATGGTCCACACGGCCCTGAGCGGTGTGAATACCCGGTTTTCACAAGGCCAACGACGTGGTATAAAAAGGAAAGCAAACGGCAGACGTGCCACTTCCTCGTCCAGCAGGAGATCGAAAAGATCAAAGGATATATTTGATTAAGTGCTTTACGCGCTAACCTACAACCGTCATCATGTCGCTGTTGCACAATAACTCGTGCGAATGCACTAAATCCGAACTGGACATTTTTTCTGTCCCACCCACACAAACTAGTATCGAAAAAGGACAGTGGGAGGAATTTCATCCCATTTCTACCATTTCGGATGGGGGACCGGTAGAATTCTTCGTGCCTGGATCCGGAGAAGAATACATGGATTTGAACCAAACGCAGCTGTATATCAGAGCAAAAGTCACCAAAGCAGACGGCTCTAACCTGACAGATGCCGACCACGTGGGTCCAGTCAATTTATTTCTACAATCCCTATTCAGCCAGATTGATGTGAGTTTGAACGATCGGTTGATTTCCCCTTCCACACCTACCTACCCCTATCGCGCAATGCTTGAATCGCTACTCAGCTATGGCGGTGATGCTAAGCAATCCCAGCTTACCACCGCTTTGTTTTACAAAGACACCGCCGGCAGGATGGACAGTGCGGACCCACAGGCGGAAGACGACGCGGCCAATCTCGGCCTGAAGAACAGATACAAGTTTACAAAAAACAGCAGCGTGGTGGACATGATCGGACCGATACACAGCGACATTTTCTTCCAGGACAAGCACATGTTGAACGGCGTAGATTTGAAACTGAAACTGATCCGCAGCAGCGACGCCTTCTGCCTCATGACGTCCGGGGCCAACCCCACCTACAAAGTGGTCATCAAAGACGCGTCCGTATTTGTCAGAAAAGTCAAAGTCAGTTCGGCCGTCATGCTGGGGCATATAAAGGCTTTGGAGAAAGGTACCGCCAAATACCCCGTCAAGCGCAATCTGTGCAAGATGGTATCCGTGCCCCGCGGTAACCTCTCCCTCACCCAGGACCACGTGTTTCTCGGACAGCTACCAAACCGCATCGTGGTGGGGTGCGTGACCAACGAAGCGTTCAACGGTCGGTACGGAAAGAACCCCTTCAATTTTCAGCACATGGATATCAACTTTTTGACGGTACACGTTGACGGGGAACAAATACCTTATTCTCCACTGAAACCTAAATTTACCGAACCGGGTAAAAATTTCATCAGAGCCTATCAGACCCTCTTCTCCGGTACGGATAAAATGTACCAAGACGAAGGCAACAGCATCACTCGTGATGACTACGCCGCAGGGTACACACTGTTTGCGTTCGATCTGAGTCCCGACTTGTCCGTGGGAGGACACTTCAATCTCGTGAAGCGTGGCAACCTGCGACTGGACCTGCACTTTGCTCAGCCACTGGATGAAACCATCAACGTCATCATCTACGCCGAGTTCAACAACATCATAGAAATTGACCAGGCTCGCAACGTCATCTTTGACTACGCCAGTTGAAGCGTGCATCGGCAGCATGGATAGTTATGAAATCAGCCACATTTTGAAAAATGATCGCTTTACCAAACATTACTTCAGAGGGGTCTTTGCCCTCGATCAGCTACCCAAGAGCCACGTCCCCCGGCCGAGCGCCCTCGTTTTCAACACCGACCCGTCCACGAAACCCGGACAACATTGGGTGGCCATTTACATCACGGGAGACGGAGTGGGCGAATATTTCGACTCCTACGGACAACCAGCGAAGCTACCCCAGGTCAAGCAATTCCTCCAGAAAAACGTGACGTGCACCCACTACAACTGCCGATCCCTGCAGGGCCCATTGTCAGCCGTTTGTGGACAATATTCCATCTTCTACCTGCTACAACGCTGCCGGGGATTAGACATTACCAAAATTGCGCTCTTATTTTCTTCGGATAAAAGAGACAACGATGTACTCGTTAATGAATTTATTAGGAAGCACTTTCCTCGTGTAAACACATCGGTGTATGACGAAGAATTTATTGGAAGACAAATTGCAAGAGCTTTATTAAAAACCTTAAAATAGTGTTGTTATAATTAGTTGAAATAATTTTGTTTTCTTCATTTTCAGTTGTAGGTAGACTTATGTTTATTGTTTATTCTTTGTATTTGAAATTGAGTGTGTCCAAATAAAATACTGAAAATGTATATTGCCCGTTGGTTTTAGGCACCCGTGTCGTATTTTTATTTATCCAGCCATGTCGTCATCTATCCATCGATCCCTCTGAAATTTTCCCGAGTCTGTCCATGACACCCCAGTACCCCCCAACCCCCTACGTCGTCTATATTTCAACAAACAGACTACTTATTTCCCAACCTACCAAAACAACAAACTAAACTCTGATCAAATATTATTTTAATTCACCAATCAGCATCAAACATATAATTCAAATCAACCAATCACCATCGAACCTATTATTTAAATCAACCAATCAGAATTAAGCATTTCTTCAATTTACCCAAACAGCGTTTTAATTTCTTATCGATTCCCCAATCCGTTCTAATCGATTCCCCAATCCGGTCTAATCGATTCCCCAATCCGGTCTAATCGATTCCCACACCACTTTCGATGGAGGCTAGCAGGGAGGTGGGAGGGTGCACCACCAACACCACCTGCACCAACAACACCACCCTCAGAGGGGCACCACCTACGGTGGTCCAAGCTGCTCCTCCCATACTACTACTAACATCAACCTAAACGTGCCGGCCCGCAGTATGAAAGGCATCCTTATGTTGTTTGAGGACAACCCCAGCGCCTTTGATCGTGAAACTGAGGTCTTTTATAACCCGAAGATCACAAAAGTAGAAGTCACTATTGAGGGGATCCCCAACCAGCTATATTCACAGGGCATGCGCGCCCATCAGCAGTGGGACGAGGCGCGAAAGTTTCTCGCCGCTGCGCCTGGCAGCAAGCGGCACCCCGAAGTGGCGGCGGTCGCGAAAGACCTGGCGTTGGCCGACGTCTCCCTGGTAGAATTTCTGACTAGCAAATACGCCCTGTGGCTTGACCTCCGGACAAGCGACGACGACCGGCTTCACGGGAGTGGCCGACGCATAGAGAATGCGTCGGAGGGTGTGACGATCCAGATCACAAAAACTGCGGAGTCGGCTGGCTCATTAAACATATACCTATACGTCCTTATGGACGCACAGCTCAACATCGAAGATAGCCGCTACATCTCAGCCCTTTACTAATAATACGCCATGAATCTGCTCCCTAAATACCCCCACTCAGCCATAATCTGCGGCCAGACCGGCTGCGGAAAAACGGTCTTTATCTTAGACCTCCTAGAGGGATGCTACAGTGGAATGTTTATGCACATTGTCATACTATGCCCCACAGTACGTTGGAACAAAACGTACCATGGGCGATCCTGGGTCTGGACAGACCCGCAGGTCTTCATCGTCGACCCTGGCGATAGACTTCAAGAGCACCTGCGAGCCTTTTACTCGATTTTCGCCGGCGAGTCCACGTTGTATATCATCGACGACTGCTCGGCCAGTAAAGCCCTCACCAAAAAGAAGGACATGTTGTCTAAACTTGCTTTCTCGGGTCGGCACGCGGACCAATCTGTGTGGGTTCTGACGCAGAAGTACAACTCCGTTTTAAAAGACCTCCGTGAACAAACCAAGTGGATTGCTGTCTTCCACTGCAAAGACAGAGACTCCTTTGAAGATTGCCTGCGGGAGAACGATGTCGTCCCTACAATAGAGGAGAGAGCAGACCTAAGGAAGTTGCTATCTGAAACTAAGCATGCTAAGCTCATACTAAGAACTGATCAGCCCGTTGCTTATCAATTGTTAAGCAACTCATGTGGGAGCTAATCATACAGACGGCGACTCTGATAGTAGTTCTTGCGATTTTCGCCGAGTATATTAAACTTAAGCGCGGGACCACGTATGTAATCTCACTGTTACAAACTGCCCTCCGCAAGATGGAGTGTGACGATCTAGTCGACCAGCTGTTGTCTCTTGAGCATCAAGAGGAGGATACCAAAAAGAAAAGCACGGGTCCAGCCGTCGACAATACGGAGAAACAAGAGCAGAAACGATCTCGTCTGGCTGCAATTGTGGCGGGCGGTACATCCAAAAAATACCTAGGTAAACCACTAACTCTTGCGCAAGTTGACGAGATGACGGATGACGAGGTTTCCAAACACTACAGCCTCCATGAGGCACGACTTGGAGCCTCAATGACAAAAACACTTAGAGCTTCCGCGCTAGAGATGTATGCACTAGCAGCAGGCACATTCTTACCCATTCCACCCGAAAATCGGCCCCAGCTTGTCTCGGACCTTGAAGAAGACCCCTTTGTTGAGCACGCACTGATGACTGCTTGCTGCGAGCTATATTATCGCTATGGGGTATACTTAGCTCCGCTAACGGCGGCGATGACCACGGCTAAACACTGTCAATTTGGAAAGAGGGAAAACATGCCCATAGAAGATGGAGACAACGGAGATAAAATCGATGGCGGAAGAGCCCGCCGTTCCAGCCGCGACGAGCGAGAGGGTGACGCAAGAGAACGAGAGGGTGACGATCCGCAATAAGGATCCAAAGAAAGTCTCGGCTGGTCGAAAAGGTGCAGCAGCCAGAAAAGCAAAACAAGAAGCGATACTTGAACAGCTTCGAAAAGCCAAAGAGGGCTTCCGACCAACTCAAACCCAAGAGCGGGCCAACCCCGCGGTAGCGGCAGCGGCGTCTGCTGCTCCCGCTAAAACAGCGGAACCCACCGAGCAGAACGCGTGGATAGCGTATATAGTCCTCGCAGGAGCTAACGCTGTAGCCGCTGGTGCCGTTGTATATGCGCAGAAGTCGGCACCCCCTGCCACAAAAAATAGAGTCCGTGTGAGCGTCGCCCCCGTCGGAACTGTGGTTGAGGCACCGGGAAAAACACCAGTATTAGACAAACAACGCGACCCATTCTATATGCAATAACCGACATGTCTACCCCAAGTACTGATGGTAAACAGCTCGCCAATTTGGCATACCACTCCGCCGTTGTGAGTGGCCTTGCAATAGGATACGCCACACTTGGCAAACAAATCCTGAAAGGGGCTGCGCCAAAATTGGATTTAACACCTTATGATGTTGGCATGGTCATTCTGGATGTTGGCCTGGCCATGGCCACTAAGGACATGCTCGTCAAGCAGGGGATACTCCCTGCGGACATATTGAAGTAGTGTATACAAGTATAATATACAAGATGGCCTCTCTCTTAATGCTTTTAGGTGGAGCCCTCGTGAACGCGCT
This sequence comes from Hippasteria phrygiana, assembly GCA_037893225.1. Lineage (NCBI taxonomy): Eukaryota > Metazoa > Echinodermata > Asteroidea > Valvatida > Goniasteridae > Hippasteria > Hippasteria phrygiana. Next base: position 692,012 of record JAZGUH010000726.1, read on the forward strand.
CGCGTTCTCAGGGGCAAACGCTCTCTTCTCAGGGGCAGGCTCTGGGGAGCGTGAACGACATGACAGGGCCGTGGAGCAGCTCCAAGCTGCACAAGCCGAATGGTCACACAAACGTACTGAACGTATTGACTGGATCAATGAAGAGCTGCGGCGTCAGGGACATGCTGTGCACACCTTTCGTGATGTTGATGAAGCCATTCGTCAGTACAACCTTTTCTCTGACAGCGGTTCTCTTCCAGAGGAAGAGATGGCACCACAACCCAAGCTCTCAGATTTCTACTCACCATCACCGGAGCAGCAAGATCGCGAACTCGCCTTTGTCGTTATGGGACTTGGAGCCACAGCGTTTGTAGCCTACAAGCTCGCTGAGTGATTATTGGAAGAGCCCGACGAGTAGAGCTCCTCGCTAGGCCGTAAAAACAACTAGCACTGAGTAGAGCTCCTCACTAGGCCGGGGAGAGCAAAAAATTGTTGTATGCGTATACCACACGCGTGATACACACATGCAGCAATATTTTGCGCGTGTTGGAGGCTGATTCGGTTGTTAGAATACATCGCCATGGATGCCAAGCTGTCTGCGCTGTACTATAGCCCGAGGGGCTACTGGAAGGGAATTGAGGCCATAAACAAACTGGCCGAGGCTGCAAAGGCCTCTCAAGATGTGAGCAAGACTTGGCTCAAGAAACAGGCTATATGGCAAATCTATTTACCTCCCCCACGTCACATCCCACGTCAGAAATTTAATGTTGTTACACCAAACGAGGTCCACCAGGCCGACCTGCTGTTTCTTCCCCACGACCACCTCAAGCGCAAGGTCTACAAGTATGCCCTTACTGTGGTTGATGTGGCCAGTCGCTATAAAGAAGCCGAACCACTAGCCACAAAACAGGCTAAAGGCGTCGCTGAAGCTCTGTCTCGCATCTATAATAGGAGCCCTCTTGCCTGGCCGAAGCTTCTCCAGGTTGACCCTGGGCGTGAGTTCATGGGTGTGGTTTCCCAGCTATTAGCTAAGCACGGAGTTTCCGTTAGGCGCGGCCGCGTAGATGTCCACCGAGACCAGGGGATTGTGGAGCGGTTCAACCAGACTTTGGCTGAGCGGTTGTTCGAGCACCAATATGCTCAAGAAATGGTGCCTCCTGCTGGAAGGCGATCGACTGAGTGGGTGGCTCGGCTTCCCGCCGTTGTTGCGGCTTTGAACAATCAGGTGACCCGCTTGACTGGTCAAAGACCTAGGGATGCTATCAAGGCCTCTAGGGTGCCGCAAAAGCCCTCTTCCGTTGTTCCTGGCCGCCCTGTTGGTCAAAAGGAGCAAAAGCCCCCCTCAGGCGTTGGTGTTCGGTACCTCTACCTACCCGGTGAGCTGGAGGGCGGCCGCCGTCGCGCGACTGATCCTGTATGGTCCCTCAAGGTGTACAGACTGGGACGCTCGGTCACCAAGCCCGACGAGCCTGTGCTCTACTATTTGCTGGATGGGCCTGCCCGTGGCTTTGTCCGGGAAGAGCTCCTCGTGGTGCCTCCTGATACCCAACTACCGCCGGATGGGGTTCTACGTGTTACGAAGTAGAGAGTCGATGTATGCATTCATTCCAGCCGTGTCCTTATATCCATAGGCCAAGGTGTCAACCCCATTTTCCGCGATCCAGCGCTTGCTGTCAAAGGGAGACAGCGATACCTTGTGTAGACGCTGCCCATAGATGCGATGGCGCTCGGACCGGAGCACATCCATGCCGTGACGAAAGGTCTTCTTGCCGAAGAGGGCTTCTTTATACTGCTCGTGGCGAATGTGCTTCTTCACGACGCTCTTTTTCACACCCTTGGCCTTCTTTATGTTCTTGCCATCCGCCTCTAGGATGGAATACATCTTGGGGCGCAGGCCCACATACTCGGCGATAGGGCGCCCGGCGCACTCGTCTTTCATCTTACCCAAGACCTTCTTGTTCGTATCGCTGCGTAGTGGGTGCTCCTTGGGATAGCCGGACGTGTCGTAGAGATGCGCGTGCTCTGCAATGTCTCGGTATACATCCTCGGTTTGGAGCTCGAGAAGAAGGCTATCCGTGTCGGTGTAAAGGAGCTGGCAGCGCTCTCCATACTGGCCCTTCATCTGGTTGTAGTAGAAGTCGTACATGAGGTGTTTGGAGAGGTCCAGGATACTCATCCCAACGAACACCGGGCGATTGAGAACCAACCTGCTCTTGTGGACCTGGATAGCCGCAAGGTCGTCATCGAAGATGTTTGCCCGTGCGAAGGCTGGGCTGGCGATGAGGCGCCTGAGTATGTCCTCTTCATCAGCCCTGACGAGTTTCACGTTGACCCGCTTGCGGAGGTTCTCCATGGTTTTGCCGAAGACGCTGTTGTTCATCAGCTTGTAGAGATCCTTCTCGAAGTCGCTGGTGGCGTCTTTGCGAAGCTCGGTGTTCATTCTGATGTAGGGCTCCATCCAGGGGCTTTGCTCGAATCGAAGAGCCCTGTGAATCTTTTTCAGGCGCATGCCCATAGACAGGTAGAGCTGCAGGTTGCGGTAGTGGAGCACGTAGCGTTCTTTATTGCGAAGGTTGGGGACCAGCTTCTCAACCTCAGTAGGCGCCACCCCGACACCAAGAAGGCTGTGCTGATACTCCGACATCCACTCTTTCTCTTCGGGGTACTCCAGGCCCACCTCGAGGATGTAGCCATTGGGACTCTCCGCCGGGTGCTCCGCTATGCTTGTAGCGAGCCCATCGCAGTCCTCCACCCACCGAAAGCCGCCTGTAGGCAGGGGCTGGCTCATCGCCCAGCCATATAGGTTGTTAGCGTCGAGGTAGAGGATGTGGCTACGTTCTTTGGAGGAGTCATATCCCTCGACCAGGGGGTTGTTTGCTTTCGCGTACCTCCTCGAGACCATAGAGGTCCCGCCGCGCATCCCCTTCTCAATGAAGAGGTGCTGGTCGTAGTCCGTGAGTAACTCGAGTTCTACTCCCGTTTTCTTGAGCAACGCATCCCAGGAGAGACCGGGGCTCGTGTAGTAGTTGGCGGGATCTAGGCCGTATTGTTTCATGCAGGTCTTCCGGAAGGTCTCAAAGACGTCCGCCAAGAGTAGGACGTCGGTGCGACAATATAGGTCGCAGTAGTCCCCCAGGTTGTGGCACCCGAGGGCCTCCCAGACCTTTCGGGCATGGGCATAATCACCGTCGCTGATGTGCTCGTCCGAGAGTTTGCTGTAGAAGGCCTCTTTTGGTGGTAGCGCGGGCTCGGCGAACCGCTCCCAAGAGTCCATGTACTCGTATGGGTAGATGCCCTTGCGCAGCAGCAGCCCGCGCCTTTCTACGTTGGGCTCAAACTGGGTTGTAATGTGGAATTCTTCGGGCTGGTTGGCCGCCGCGAGCTTGTCCAACGAGGCTAGCAGGAACTGCGCACTGTCGATGAAGCGGAGCTGTCCGAGAGAGAAGGAGATGTATTTCTCCGTGTTGTTGGGGATACATGAGACCTTCCCCTCTACCTTCGAGATCGCCTGCATGAGCAGATGGGAGTCGTAGCCCCGAAGGTTGTGGAAGACAACTGGTATGGTCGTGGTCTTCGGGTTCAGCCTCAACTTGAGGTTACAGGCGTTATGGGCTGCCCCTCGATATTTACCTGTAATGTGGCAGTGGTCACGCACAGAGTCACCCTCGAGAGGTTTGTCTCACACGTGGCACGTCTCAGCTGTGCGGAAGACCAGCCAGTCCTCTCGTGTCATCCTCATGGCCTTAGGATTGGCCAGCACGCCCTTGATTTTGCGCTCTTCTCCCTGCAGCGCTTTAAGGAAATGTTCTGCCGCATTGGGGCCGCGATATTCGACTGGCGGCTCTGTCTGGCCATCACACCGCACCACGATGTAGCAGTAACTGCAAGCCTCGTGCAGCTGTGTTCGTCGGGTGTTGCTTTTTGTGGGGTCGAGATCAGGTCCTTCAACCTTGGTGGTGAGAGCCTCAAAGTCCGCATAGATGATGTAAGGGGCCGGCAGCTGCTTGTGGTGGTTCTGGAAGGTGAGCTTGTTCTGACCCACCTCCGGCATCTCCACCCGGACAGCCGTCTGGCCGATGCCTTGGCACTCAGGCCTGTGGGCCTCCAGCAGGTCTTCTCTGGTGTAGCCGTGAAGACAGCGCTCGCAGAAGTGCTTGCGCTCCCGGTGCTTGCTCTGGTCGTAGAGAAGACGGTTGAGGTTCTTGACCCATGTGTAGTGAAATTTGCCGGCCTTTTCAATCAGCAGCAGGTTGGTCCGGGGTAGGTCCTCTGGCTGCTTGCTGAGGCGGTGAATAATGATGCCCTTGTCCCAGCCAAAGACGTTAATGGCTAGGTTGTTCTGTTTCTCGACTCGCGGTATCTGGGAGTTAGGCGTGGGAGAATCGACCCCGTCAAAGTTCAGACCATCTTCGGTGGGGTACCATCTTGGTCTCTCTGGGTGATGTGGCGGCGGCGGATATGCCAGAGCCACTCGGAGCGCCCATCGAAGGCAGTGGTCATCCCTGTTTTTTATGTTTATTACTGCCTTCTTAGACCTTACAGCTGCTGGGAGTGGGATAAAAGACCCACCCCGAAGAGGCTGATATCTGGCAATGTCTAGCCAAAGGGTCTGCACTCTGTCAACCACCCACCCAGAGCCCCTTTGAGTCCATTTCTCAAGAGTCTCCAAGATATTGGGGAGGGCCTTGTCTAGCGCCTCGTTGATCTCCCTGGTCTGGAGAATGGCCTCCTGCCTGTGGCGGAGCACAGGATCGGTGTACTCCTCAGAGCCATCCGGGCTATCCTTCCGAAGCTGGACCTTGAGGGCGAGCTGGAACTTCACCCCGTTCAGAGCCCTGATCTCTTCCTCGAGCTTCTGGTGAATCTGGGGGCGCAGACCCTCTAAGAAAGCTTTGGGGTCTGCGTCGAGGGGATGCCCCTGGGGGGTATCCACCCTCCAACCCCTGAGATAGTTCCCTACCGTCCATGGGGTTCGTCGAAATACCAAGTCGTCTTTCTTCTCTTCTTGGAAAACTTCCAGTATCTCCTTTTGGTAGTCCTGGGTTGTTCGAAGCGCTTTGGAAGGAGTGATCGGGTCAAACTCCTTCACAATGGCCTTCCTTTTCCTCTCCTTGGCCTTACGGCTTGGGGGGAAAGGTCGGTGTCCCCTTGGAAGCAGAGGCTTAAGCAGGCGCCTCTGTACTTTCTCGGAGATAGGCTCATCCAGGATGTTTTGTGCCACATGATGGAGAGTCGAATTCTTCTCAGGCATTTCTGCCAGTATCTGCTCTATGTATTCATCCATTGTAGCCATGTTGCTAGATGGTTATATCGATGTGTTATCATTTCTCTAATATAAAATTTCAATCGCAGCTAAGCGCTTAAACTCTCTCCTAAGGTCTTGCTGCCTTCTCCTCCATCTTGCCAATCGGGCATACCCCCCACCGCAGTCTTTACACATCTCTAGGGTTGTTTTAACACCCTTACAACAGCCTCGACATGGATAAGTTCTCCCACCCTTAGCAATGCGCATGTTGTGGATGCCACAAAACCTCCCCCGGCATGCTCTACCACAGAGATCCGTAGACCCAAGAAGAAGCCACTCACAAGACCGCATCGTTATAATCGTTTTGTATATTCATGTGTTTCAACTCTTTAAATGAAAGCTATACTGAGCTGGTACACGGTGAGCTGGGGCCACAGGATGTGCGCCACAGGATGTGTGTGGAACATGGGCTGGGGACCCGCCAGGGGGGTGGGGCGGCCCGCTCGACCTACATTGACAATTGCCAATTCTTTATGTACGTGAGGCTGCCTCGGCCTACATTGACAATTGCCAATTCTTTATGTACGTGGAACTTTATATGCTTCTCCGGCCTACGGCGAGATGGGGCCACAGGATGTGCGCCACAAGATGTGGCGTGGAGCGTGGGCTGAGAGCCTCCCCAGCCCCCTGGGAGGCCCCCAGAAAAGTTGTCCCAGAACCCCCATTCCCTATACTACTCTATGGAAATCTGTGCCTGCTTCAGATTCCACTTCATCATACAATTTTTCCTGCTTCAAGAGGAATCTTAATTCCTACCTCTTGTATCTTTGATTTGTTTTTCTCTTGGTAGCTCCGTAACTCGAGTGGTTTTCTAGCCTTGTTCGACTATAAACGCCTCCGGTCGTGGACCTATTGCCTTCCGTTTTGTAATAATTTTGTAATTTTGTTTTGGAAGGTCCACATTGATTTTGAATGTAAAATGTTATCCTATGCTGCTGCTACTGCTGCCGCCGCCGAAACCATGCTGATGCATGATACTGCTGATGCTACTGTTGTGGCCACTTTCTTTTTATAGTGTTTGGTGTTCTTGATTTAAATGTCTGCAAATTCTGTTATTTTGTGGTATTGTGTTTTAGCTCATCTGTTTAAGTTTTCGTATTTGCGTGCAGTTTTATGTGTGCACCTTTTAGGAATATTGATGTAATTTAAACGTTCTGATTATGTTGTTTTGCTATTAAATATGCTTATTTTTATTGTATTATTTTGATGAGGAATTTTAATGTAATGCGCCCTCGAACAGGCTGGTCCTGGAGAGCGCGCAATATAAATTCAATACTATTATAACTGTCAATGGTCCCTTCAGGAGACATTTTAAAGTTATTTGTGTGTAACTTGGGGAGACAAGTGACATTAGGGAGACATTTCGATGTCTCCCTGATGTCACAGCCCTTAAATATTGAGAATTGTAATGTCGGAACTGGGTTATATCGATAGAGGATGGTCCAAAACATAAATATACCAAATTTCGTGGGGGTAGGATAGGGGATATTTAGGCTGGGTTACATTAAAGGTAAAAAAAAATGTGCACAAGTCTATGAGAACGTATCCCAAATGACCCATCGCCCGACGGTAATTATTATTATTCCATGTTTGTTGTCGTAGTCAGACCGCCACAAGGCTTGTGAATAACAAATACAAGCCTGTGGGGTATGAGAAAAAAACAAACATATTCGCTTTACAAACCCTATGTGAATGTCGAATATCGAATATAAAAAAAACATATTCGCTGTACAAACCCTATGTGAATGTCGAATATCGAATATAAAAAAAAGATATTCGCTGTACAAAACCTATGTGAATGTCGAATGTTTAAGGAAAACGATATTCTCTGTACAAACCCTATGCGAATGTCGCATGTGTAAAAAAAAAACGATATTCGCTGTACAAACCCTATGTGAATGTCGAATGTGTGAAAAAACGATACTCGCTGTACAAACCCTTTGTTAATGTCGAATTTGTGAGAAAAAAAACAATGTTCGCTGTGTAAACCCTATGTGAAGGTCGAAGTGTGAAAAACCCGAAATGGCTCGTGTGAAACATCACACATTCTCACCCCCGCGTGCGGGGTTTCGTACAACCTGGGTTGAGAAACAGGTGGTCCCGATGTAATTTACAAAAGAAGACCACAGGTCATGTCAAAGCGCGCGCTATTGTTAATTAATTGTACAGCTTGGCCGAAAGCGCAGTGCACCGCGTGTAAGTTGTATAGCCGTACTGTTCAAAATCACGGGAAGACAATAATGAAAAAAATAAAGCGGATTAGTGTGAAACGTTCATGCCCAACCCCGGGGCGAGCTCGCCCCAAGGTTGGCTGCGGTAGGTTTGCGCGAAACGAGTGTTAAACGACGCGGGGTTGAACTCGGGGCGGCCCCGGGGCGAGTTCGCCCCGGGGTTCGGCGCTCCAGGCCAGGGGTGAGATTTTTGAACCCGGGGCGAGACCGATCTCGGGGGTGGCCACGAGGCGAAATGGCTAGTGTAAAACGCAGTGCTGGAGGACTCGAGTATGGACTTGGACTCGAGTCTGGACCCGAGTCCCGATTTTCAAGGACTCGGATTCGGACTCGGACAGTCAGGACTCGGACTCGGACTCGGACTCGGACTCGGACTCGGACTCGGACAATAAGGACTCGACTAGCTCAAAGACTCGGCCCCAGTCCGGCAAAAAAAAAGCAGATTTACACCCTCAATTTTTTAACTAAGTCGGAGTGTTTAGTTTGCAAATCCCGTCAGTAGCCTACATGTACATACACGTATACATGAACTTAATTCGGTAGTACAGTACGCGTCACACTCGTCCCCATGGTGTTCGAGCAATACGCTTTCAGACCGAGGATGAAAGTAGACCCTGGGGACGAGGTTGAGTACGCGTATACGAGCCACTGATCTCTATAAAAAAATCTGGATTGCGCTTTGGCCGTTCAAGTTGTAGATGCAATCCGCCACATTACCACTCCATTCATAGCCGTATCCCTAAACGTAACGCGAACGTATAGGCCTACGTATCCACATGTACACAGGCAGGCAGGCGTGCGCTGGCTAGGACTGGAGGCATCACAATGTTTATTTTGGATGTTCTAATAATATTAATAATATTAAATTCTTATATAGCGCATTACATCAATTAATAATCTCAATGCGCTTTACAAAATTAATCATTACAAAACCGTCATTAAAATACATTTAAAAAGGCTCAATACAAATACAGGTACATCATAAAAAGTTAATCACATCTCTTTAAAATATTATTTAAAAACCTGAAAAAAAATAATATGTTTTTAGTGCTAACTTAAATGATAAAAGAGAAGGTGCATTCCAAATAAGATAAGGAAGTCTGTTCCATACACTGGGTGCTGATACTGAAAAGGCACGTCTGCCATAATGATCTTGGTTAAAACGAGGTTGAACTAAACGTGTTTCAGTGGAGGAACGAGTGGCTATAGAACTTTCGCGAACTTTCAACAAATCCGACAAATATTCAGGTGCTTGTTTATGTAAGATTTTATAAGCGCGCGTGCACGGACGGTTAATTCAAAATAACTAATCAACGTTGAAAATGGGGAGTGGGAATATGGCGGCTGCTGGCGACATATCTGCGTAAAGCACACAGCGGCCAATGCGCAATCCAGATTTTCATACATGGAGATCAGTGATACAAGCTCAGTACGTGAGGTATAGAGTACCGAAGTCTGACGTCAGTTTCCGCGGCAATGGTTCTACACACATGCAGTTTAGAATGTATTCTGGTTCCAAACATTGCATTGATTGACGTCATCGCTTCGGTGCTCTATGGACGGTTGCCTGACGAGACGTCGGTCCAACAGTGACGCGCGGAGACTGGGTACCGGATTATACATGGCATGAATTCGCCGTTTGCTCACTCTACGTACGTGCGTGTGACGTACAAAGTAGTACCTGCGATCAAATGCGCTATGCGCATGCGCGAAGGCGCGGTGTTTGTGTAGTTGCCAGTCGAGCCGCAATGTCATGTGGCTGGTGCTCGACGTCCATCACTTGCGAATACGCTTCGGAGACGGAATACCAGTTGTACTTGTAGTGTATGGTACGCGTTTTGATTGGCCGAAAGTGATTAATTCACAAACAAATATATTTCGCGCTATAATAGGTTGGTACTAGCAAAGATCGTAGAAGGCCTAAGGAAAGATCGGACACTCCGCTGAAAAAGTGAGACAGGAAGTAGTTGCTGATAGGGAAGGGCGCCCTCAAATCTTTGGTAGGTAAAACTTTCTTGTGCTCAGCACTGAATTAATTGCACTTAATGACACCTCCAACAAAATTTGGCAAGTATTGGTCTTAACATTACATACTTAATGTTTCTCCCTCTTTTTTCTTTCGTTATTTATTCATTTATTTATTAATTCTGAATTTCTGATATTCAATTGTGGAGAGCCACCTTTTGCAAATATCATTAAAATCAAATAAAATTGTACATATGGCACAAAACTAAAATATTTCTCAGAGAAATTGATCATTGAAAAGTATTTCAAAATAAAAAATGAAAAACAAATTGTTATTTACTATAGGTTTTCCCGGCCAATTTAAACAAAATTTAATTTAATTTAATACCCGGCTCATTCAATTTCGTTTGAAAATGAATGCTCCGTTGAGTAATTCCATTTCAGCAGTTAGCATTCACTGGCCTAAAAAAAAATCATTTAAATTCAAGAGGTCGTAAAGATCATTCAATTTCGTAAAAGCCAGCAGCAAGAGGCTGGTCTACCATTTAATTTCATCAATTGGCAAACATTTTTCAAATGTTTACATTCAAATTCGTTTCAATGGTATGTGCTTTCTGATTCGTATTTTAATTTGACGTGGTCCGAAAATTAGCAGAAATAAAGAAGAACACATAAAGACCAGTGCAAACTACCACAAGGCTATAGCGAAAGATTTTGTTTTCATTTCAAACTTATCACCATGTCTTCTAGATACAGGGTACAGGCTTTAACTTTAATCATGGGGTAACAAAGCAAAAGGAACAATTATTGCAATTAAGACAAAACACATGCATATGACGTAACTGAAATGCAAACAACACGGAAACGCATCTAACAAAGAAAAACTCAAGTGCCAGTAAAAGAGCTATTGCCAGCTTCCTCGAATAAACAAGCTATAACTTATGTTTAATTTGAACGCACAGAATTTAAAATTCATTGCCCATAAACGAAACAGAAAACAAAAACTAGCAAAAAATTCATGTGCGCTTCGATGAGTCTTAATTTGATTTCATGAAAATAAATAAAACTGCTGCAAACTGCTGACTGACTGAATGGACCTGAAATATACAAATAAAAAAATTAGCTGGCCTGACGTTTCGAACTTAAGCAAGTTCTTTCTCAAAGGCAAATGACAGAGTACAAGAAACAAACATGTAGGGAACACACATGCATGAGGAGGTGGGTGGAGAAACACAAAAGAGGGATGCAAAGGAGCATGGCAGTGGGTGAACATCAAAGGGAGAGGAAAGGACAGCCAGGAAGACAGGAACAAAGAAGTGTGGTTTGGGTAAGGATGAAGGAGGGGAGGGATTAAGATGAAGGTTGAAGATGGGGAATTGGACAAAGGAGTGTGGTTGGGGAGGGGGGGGGGGTTGAATTGAAGATGGTAATAGGGCAAGAGAAGGAACAAAGAGAAGTGGCAAGGATAAACAGGAAATGGAAAGACAACCCCATTTGGCCAAGAGACCCCATGAGGGTTTGCCAGGAGGATAATCTGTAAACAAATGACAATGGGGGGGAAATTAAAAGTTAATCATTCCCTTCCTGGATGTTGAGACCATGTGGTTGAATAGTCCGAAGACGTATCATCCAAACTTTCTCTCGGCTGAGGCGAACTGAGTCCTTGTGGTGGAAAAGTGATTCTATGCCCTGTAGAATCATATCAGAAATGGAATGGTTAGGCAAGTTGAAGTGATGACCAACAGGGGTGTCCATTTTCTTGGTGTTCACAGTCGATCGATGGCCATAGAAACGCTTTTTGAGCGTGTTCTTGGTCTCCCCGACATACTGGATACCACAAACCCTGCAAGAAATGAGATATATGACATTAGAGGTGTTGCAAGTAATGTTGCCATTGGTTCTGTGAGTAGTTCCAGATGAATGGCCAGAAAAGGAGTCAGACTCCTGCATGTGAGTCTGGCAAACAACACACCTGGAATCGCACTTAAAAGTACCATGCTGTATGGGAGAGGATGCAGCCAAGGGTGGGGACCTCGGCTCGAACAATCAGGTCTCGTAGATTGCGGGGGCGCCTATAAGCCAATACTGGGTTGTCAGGGGCGGCACGGGCAAGGCGATCTGAAGTATGAAGGATATGATGGTTGTCATTAGTTATTTTACGAAGGGGAGGGAGACTAGGATGAAAGGTTGTGACCAAGGGAATCTCGGGGTCGGCATTAGTGCTAGGCGTCTTTTCCTTGAGAGCGAAATCTCTGGTGATAGATTTGGCTCTGGCGATAGCACGTTGAACTTGGCGGGAGCTGTGGCCCCTGGCAACCAAGTTATTCTTCAGTACCCGTACAGTACCCTCCTCGTGGGGGATGTTGGTGTACAGGGATGAGACGTCAAAAGTCCCAATGATGGCTGTGCTGGGAATCTTGCTCTTGATTCCTTCCAGCTTGCGCAGGAAGTCTCGGGTGTCATGGATGTATGATGGCATCTGTGGAACGAGGGGTTTGAGAAAACTGTCAATAAACAGGGAGATACGTTCTGTTGGTGAACCATTACCAGAGACAATGGGCCTACCGGGGTTGCCAGCCTTGTGAATCTTAGGAAGGAGATAAAATCTGGCAGTCCTACAGTCAGAGGTAGAGAGAAATTTATGAGCTTTCTTAGACAGCCGGTCACGTGATCGCATATCGTCCAGCACCTGTTGTATCTCTTGAGAGAATGTACCTGTGGGGTCAGAGTCAAGGCAGATGTAGTTAGTATGATTGTTCAACTGGCGGTGGGCCTCGTCAATGTACTGATGACGATCCATGATGACCACAGCTGAACCTTTGTCGGCCGGCTTGCTGATGATACCAGTACGGCAGCACAAGGCATTCAATGCCAAGCGCTCCTCTCTGCGGAGATTGTCATGAGTTCTGTGGACAAAGTTATCAGGGTTAGTGACTTGAGAACTGACACGCAACAAGCAACATCAACGCAGACGGAGACGCTTCAGACGCCCCAGGCCCCAGTCTACACCACCACCCGCTTCCAATACTGTAGTTAACCTTTCTTCCTCATCCATATCTGACGCTGAACATAAACTTCTCTCAAAGGGTCTACATTTTTGTCCTACTCCCCACACTGTGAACCAGGTAGAGCTCAGCCAAGATCTCACGGAATACTACCGTAGGATCCGTCTCCGAGAGTTTTTCCTTGATTCTGACCGATGTGACACAGAACCGTTCCGTGTCAAAAGTACCTGGGTACCCCCAAGAATCGTGTACCAGCCCTCGAGACTTATGTTCAAGTTGTCAGTTCTCAAGTCACTAACCCTGATAACTTTTTGTCCACAGAACTCATGACGATCTCCGCAGAGAGGAGCGCTTGGCATTGAATGCCTTGCGCTCCCGTACTGAATTTATCATCAAGCCGACCGACAAAGGTTCAGCTGTGGTCATCATGGATCGTCATCAGTACATTGACGAGGCCCACCGCCAGTTGAACAATCATACTAACTACATCTGCCTTGACTCTGACCCCACAGGTACATTCTCTCAAGAGATACAACAGGTGCTGGACGATATGCGATCACGTGACCAGCTGTCTAAGAAAGCTCATAAATTTCTCTCTCCCTCTGACTGTAGGACTGCCAGATTTTATTTCATTCCTTAGATTCACAAGGCTGGCAACCCCGGTAGGCCCATTGTCTCTGGTAATGGTTCACCAACAGAACGTATCTCCCTGTTTGTTGAGAGTTTTCTCAAACCCCTCGTTCCACAGATGCCATCATACATCCATGACACCCCAGACTTCCTGCGCAAGCCATCATTGGGACTTTTGACGTCTCATCCCTGTACACCAACATCCCCCACGAGGAGGGTATTCGTGCTTGTTCCTCGGTCCTGGCCAATGCAGGACACACAACCCCACCCATCAGTGATATTGGCACCCTCATGAGACTTGTACTAACCAAGAAAATTTTTTCCTTCCTAGGTAAACACTATCTACCGGTACACGGTACAGCCATGTCGCCCCTGGGTATGGTGGAGATATATTGACGATGTATTTTTCATCTGGCCCAGTGATCAGGACAGTCTGGAGACTTTCATTAATCACATTAATTCTTTCCTTCCACAAGACCATCAAGTTTACATCAGAGTATTCAGTGCATCAGACCAGCTTCCTGGATGTCACCATCCGCAAGGAAGACAACTCGGTAACCACTGATCTGTATTCTAAACCCACAGACACCCACCAGTACCTCCACTCCTCCAGCTGTCACCCCAGGCATTGCAAGACAGGCATATCATTCAGCCAGGCACTTAGACTCAGAAGGATTTGTTGTAATAATTCTGACTTTGTCCATCATGTACAGGTACTGAAGAATAACTTGGTTGCCAGGGGCCACAGCTCCCGCCAAGTTCAACGTGCTATCGCCAGAGCCAAATCTATCACCAGAGATTTCGCTCTCAAGGAAAAGACGCCTAGCACTAAAGCCGACCCCAAGATTCCCTTGGTCACCACCTTTCATCATAGTCTCCCTCCCCTTCGTAAAATAACTAATGACAACCATCATACCCTTCATACTTCAGATCGCCTTGCCCGTGCCGCCCCTGACAACCCAGTATTGGCTTATAGGCGCCCCCGCAATCTACGAGACCTGATTGTTCGAGCCGAGGTCCCCACCTTGGCTGCATCCTCTCCCATACAGCATGGTACTTTTAAGTGCGATTCCAGGTGTGTTGTTTGCCAGACTCACATGCAGGAGTCTGACTCCTTTTCTGGCCATTCATCTGGAACTACTCACAGAACCAATGGCAACATTACTTGTAACACCTCTAATGTCATATATCTCATTTCTTGCAGGGTTTGTGGTATCCAGTATGTCGGGGAGACCAAGAACACGCTCAAAAAGCGTTTCTATGGCCATCGATCGACTGTGAACACCAAGAAAATGGACACCCCTGTTGGTCATCACTTCAACTTGCCTAACCATTCCATTTTTGATATGATTCTACAGGGCATAGAATCACTTTTCCACCACAAGGACTCAGTTCGCCTCAGCCGAGAGAAAGTTTGGATGAAACGTCTTCGGACTATTCAACCACATGGTCTCAACATCCAGGAAGGGAATGATTAACTTTTAATTTCCCCCCATTGTCATTTGTTTACAGATTATCCTCCTGGCAAACCCTCTTAGGGTCTCTTGGCCAAATTGGGTTGTCTTTCCATTTCCTGTTTATCCTTGCCACTTCTCTTTGTTCCTTCTCTTGCCCTATTACCACCTTCAATTCAACCCCCCCTCCCCCAACCACACTCCTTTGTCCAATTCCCCATCTTCAACCTTTATCTTAATCCCTCCCCTCCTTCATCCTTACCCAAACCACACTTCTTTGTTCCTGTCTTCCTGGCTGTCCTTTCCTCTCCCTTTGATGTTCACCCACTGCCATGCTCCTTTGCATCCCTCTTTTGTGTTTCTCCACCCACCCCCTCATGCATGTGTGTTCCCTACATGTTTGTTTCTTGTACTCTGTCATTTGCCTTTGAGAAAGAACTTGCTTCAGTTCGAAACGTCAGGCCAGTTAATTTTTTGATTTAATTTGATTTCATGAATTATAGATAGGTAGTAGAAATTCAACTGAAGATTAGTGAAAATGTAGTCTTGAATGCCTATAAACGAAATAGAATGACTAATACGAACCTGAATGAAAAGAACGAAATCATGTGTGCACAAACAATGAATGCAATAGTAGCTAAAAAGAAACCCTAGTTTGATTTAATTAGAGGAAGTGCGTGAATTTGAATGCATGTTAATAAAATTGAATAACTTTGTGATGAAATTGGCCAGGAAAACCTATATGATATTCATTTATTGCAATTTTATTCATTTTCAATAATATAATACAAAAAAAACAGATTTTGTTTTCAAAATCATATTACTGGGTGTGTCTTACTTTGTTACTGTCTGAAGTAGCAGTTATGAGTATTACAAGTACCTGGGTGTCACCATCAACAACACTCTGACTTGGTCTGATCACGTTAATACAATTGTTTGCAAAGCCAATAGAACCCTAGGATTTATATGGCAAGTTGCAAGTGGAACTTCAACCAAGGCCCTTTCATCCCTTTACCAGTCCTTGGTCCTACCAGTGCTTGAATATGGATTGCCTGCATGGTCGCCTTACACTGCTGCCGATAAATTTAAATTAGAAAGAGTCCAAAGGCGGGCCAGCAGGATGTGTCTGAAGGTAGCCAGGGGCACCGTAACATACGAGGAGAGACTTCAAGCTCTGAACTGGATTTCTTTGGAGAACAGACGGGCTAAGCAGTCTATCACATTTGTTACAAAATGTCTATTTGGAATTATTGACTGCCATTCTGTCCGTAGAAATACAACAGTGAACACTCGCCACCAAGATCATGTGCTATTCAACCACAAGTATGCCAGAACTCTTGCCCTTAAGAACAGTATTACTCATTCATTTCCACGCAGCTGGATTAGCCTTCCTTTATACATTAGAGACTCTGTTATACTTGACTCTCTCAGTTCATTTAACAGAAGTTTATTTGACCACTTTCAAGAATTAGGATAACTTTTCATTGGTGCTCATCTCATTTTTATTGCATGTGATTGTTGGATTGTTGCGGTGTTGTTTGTTTGTTTGTTTGTTTGTTTGTTTGTTGGGGTGCTCGTTTGTTTGTTTGTTTGTTGCGGTGTTTGTTTGTTGGGGTGTTGATGGTTGGGCTATTGGGGTGTTTGCTTGTTTGTTTGATGGGGTGTTTGTTTGGGGTTGTGTTTGTTTATTTGTTTGTTTGTCATGTCCTGTGCTGTCGTCCTGTGCTGTCATCTTGTCTTGTATTTTCGGTTCGTTAATTTTTTTTTCGGCTAAATTGCTTGTTTGTTGGGGTGTTGGGGTGTTTGTTTGTTTATTGAGGGTTGGGTTGGGTTTGATTGTTTGTTTATCCTGTCCTGTCCTGTTTTTGTCAAGTTGTTTTCGGCTTGTATATCCTTGGTTTTGCTTGTTGTTCTTCCTACACGTTTGTTGATAGCTACATGTTTATTTTGTTTTGTTTTATTTATTGCTTTACTTAACTTATTTCATTTGTTTTTATTGTTTTCTTATTTGTTCAAGTTTTCTTCATTTTTGTGTGCTTTCCCGACTCTTAAAGATGTTTTATTTAAATCAGATACATATATATATGTATGTTTATTTTTTCTATGTAAACGTTTCAAGTTTGGGTAGGCAGGCTTTAGGGCTACAGTGTTTAAGTACACTTTTGCTTACCCTGGCCGGCTTGGAATGTTTTATTGTCCTTATTTCTGGTCTCCTTCTCTCCTCCTCTCCCCCTCCCCCTCCCCCACCCTCCCCTCCCCACCATCCCCTCCCCACCCTCCCCCTTTCCACCCTCCCCTCTCCACCCCCTCCTTTTTCTAATTGTTTCCCCATCTCATTCCTCCTCCTTTTTTAATTGTTCATATTATATCTAGTATTCTTTAGTGACGTTCATGTATTTGCTTTGTCAAAGTGCTTGTTTTCATTTGTTGGCCGAATAAATAATAATAATAATAATAATAGTGAAAACATTGACAGAAATTAACACTTTTCGATTGGAGCAAAGTTTAATTTCATGTATTTTTCAGATGCTTCATTTAGCTTCAATAAATCGTTCAAGTACAACATGACTATTACTTTATAATTAAAAACAACTCAACTATAGATACTTTCCGTTACGACAAAGATGTTTGTGTTTTCTTTTTATAAATTTAACCAAACAATTCCACCCATAAGGAATGAATAAAATATGTCTACTTAAAGCCAAATATCTCAACATTTCAATCTGGTTTTCACATGTGAAAATAATTAATTGTCCTTAATTTACTGCATATTGGTCCGTCTCATCGCCTCGAAAACTAAATGATATTGTACACATGTTTTCCCCGATTGATATATATCACTAAATCATGACATTACCAGAGACAATGGGCCTACCGGGGTTGCCAGCCTTGTGAATCTTAGGAAGGAGATAAAATCTGGCAGTCCTACAGTCAGAGGTAGAGAGAAATTTATGAGCTTTCTTAGACAGCCGGTCACGTGATCGCATATCGTCCAGCACCTGTTGTATCTCTTGAGAGAATGTACCTGTGTGGTCAGAGTCAAGGCAGATGTAGTTAGTATGATTGTTCAACGTGCTATCGCCAGAGCCAAATCTATCACCAGAGATTTCGCTCTCAAGGAAAAGACGCCTAGCACTAATGCCGACCCCAAGATTCCCTTGGTCACCACCTTTCATCATAGTCTCCCTCCCCTTCGTAAAATAACTAATGACAACCATCATACCCTTCATACTTCAGATCGCCTTGCCCGTGCCGCCCCTGACAACCCAGTATTGGCTTATAGGCGCCCCGCAATCTACGAGACCTGATTGTTCGAGCCGAGGTCCCCACCTTGGCTGCATCCTCTCCCATACAGCATGGTACTTTTAAGTGCGATTCCAGGTGTGTTGTTTGCCAGACTCACATGCAGGAGTCTGACTCCTTTTCTGGCCATTCATCTGGAACTACTCACAGAACCAATGGCAACATTACTTGTAACACCTCTAATGTCATATATCTCATTTCTTGCAGGGTTTGTGGTATCCAGTATGTCGGGGAGACCAAGAACACGCTCAAAAAGCGTTTCTATGGCCATCGATCGACTGTGAACACCAAGAAAATGGACACCCCTGTTGGTCATCACTTCAACTTGCCTAACCATTCCATTTTTGATATGATTCTACAGGGCATAGAATCACTTTTCCACCACAAGGACTCAGTTCGCCTCAGCCGAGAGAAAGTTTGGATGAAACGTCTTCGGACTATTCAACCACATGGTCTCAACATCCAGGAAGGGAATGATTAACTTTTAATTTCCCCCCATTGTCATTTGTTTACAGATTATCCTCCTGGCAAACCCTCTTAGGGTCTCTTGGCCAAATTGGGTTGTCTTTCCATTTCCTGTTTATCCTTGCCACTTCTCTTTGTTCCTTCTCTTGCCCTATTACCACCTTCAATTCAACCCCCCCTCCCCCAACCACACTCCTTTGTCCAATTCTCCATCTTCAACCTTTATCTTAATCCCTCCCCTCCTTCATCCTTACCCAAACCACACTTCTTTGTTCCTGTCTTCCTGGCTGTCCTTTCCTCTCCCTTTGATGTTCACCCACTGCCATGCTCCTTTGCATCCCTCTTTTGTGTTTCTCCACCCACCCCCTCATGCATGTGTGTTCCCTACATGTTTGTTTCTTGTACTCTGTCATTTGCCTTTGAGAAAGAACTTGCTTCAGTTCGAAACGTCAGGCCAGTAAATTTTTTGATTTAATTTGATTTCATGAATTATAGATAGGTAGTAGAAATTCAACTGAAGATTAGTGAAAATGTAGTCTTGAATGCCTATAAACGAAATAGAATGACTAAAACGAACCTGAATGAAAAGAACGAAATCATGTGTGCACAAACAATGAATGCAATAGTAGCTAAAAAGAAACCCTAGTTTGATTTAATTAGAGGAAGTGCGTGAATTTGAATGCATGTTAATAAAATTGAATAACTTTGTGATGAAATTGGCCAGGAAAACCTATATGATATTCATTTATTGCAATTTTATTCATTTTCAATAATATAATAAAAAAAAAAAAGATTTTGTTTTCAAAATCATATTACCGGGTGTGTCTTACTTTGTTACTGTCTGAAGTAGCAGTTATGAGTATTAATAGTGAAAACATTGACAGAAATTAACACTTTTCGATTGGAGCAAAGTTTAATTTCATGTATTTTTCAGATGCTTCATTTAGCTTCAATAAATCGTTCAAGTACAACATGACTATTACTTTATAATTAAAAACAACTCAACTATAGATACTTTCCGTTACAACAAAGATGTTTGTGTTTTCTTTTTATAAATTTAACCAAACAATTCCACCCATAAGGAATGAATAAAATATGTCTACTTAAAGCCAAATATCTCAACATTTCAATCTGGTTTTCACATGTGAAAATAATTAATTGTCCTTAATTTACTGCATATTGGTCCGTCCCATCGCCTCGAAAACTAAATGATATTGTACACATGTTTTCCCCGATTGATATATATCACTAAATCATGTCACTAAAACACGTAACTACCTCCCTGATATTATTTATCCATTCACTTATTCCTTTATTTGTCTATACATCTCTTAATTTTATCATTTTTGTGGAGTTTTTTTTTCATCAATGAAAATCCCGCTCGCATTTTACACCTGATGCTGTACTTCTCGTATGGATTGACTGTCGCCGCAAGCACGCCCTTCCCTGTAGTCGAAAATAATGACGTCATTGCGTTTCACCGGCCGCTGTACAAAAAAAGATACCCACTGTCCGATCTTTCCCTTCTAGGATTTTTGGTACTAGCAATACTTCCCAACTGATAATCAGGAGTTTTACCCTTTTTGACCATGCTGTCTAGTATTTGTGTGCCGTCTCGGTGTCAACGAGAACACCGTAGCACTTGAGATTCACACAAGGACTCGGACTTGGACTCGGACCCCAAGGACTCCGACTCGGACTCGGACTCGGACTCGGACTCGGACTCGGACTCGGACTCGGACTCGGACTCGGACTCGGACTCGGACTCGGGTTTGGACTCGGACTCGGACCCTTAGGACTCGTACTCATACAGTTGATTCGAAAGCATGCTCTTGCTCATAAGCAGTGGCGTAGCCAGGCTCTTCCTAGAGGGGGGGGGGGTGGGGGGGGGGCGGGGAGCATGGCTATTTTCAAGGGGGGAAATTCGACTTTGTTAAATAGGTCCACGCTATAGTAACGCATATCTACACACTACAGATGGCGAAAATCCCAATTTTCCAGGGGGGGGGGGGGGGGGGGGGAGGGGGGGTGGCAAGAGGGGGGCAAGAGTTCCTACAGGGGGGGGGGGGGGCAGTTTCCCCCTTGCTCCTCTTGGCTACGCCGCTGCTCATAAGATGATCTGAGAACTACGATCCTCTACTCGCACCTCCAACCACCAAACCCAACCTGGTCACAGCTCCCTTATGTCCACCCATCTCCACCATGCTACGGACATAACGGGAGCAGACTCGTACTTAAGATCGACTTCCTATACGAGTTCGGGATTAAGTTTCAAAAGTCACCAGAAGGGGATAGCGCCATCACTCTCTCAAACTGTATCTCCACAAACATCACACTGTAAGCTTGACTCTCTTTCGAGATTTGCCCTCTTTAGCTTGATCCATGATTTTGTAGTCGTCACTAACAATCAGCTCAATTCGTAACTGCCTGCGAGAGAGCACGTAGGCCCTACCGAGTTTTACACAGCTGCAGCCGTCAACCGCTGTATATGAAGCGCCCTCGCGCGGCAGCTTATGCCGACACGTTCTTTTGCGTGGGTTGCAGACCCAGGTTTTAGCTAAGCGGGGTTTTGAGTAGCCTTGATCAAGGCTGTCAAGCTTTGTTCCCTATTAACGAGCTGAGCGAGCGCCCAGCGCTGACCTGGCCAACACAACCTAGTACGTACGTGCCCAGTCCTGGTGCCCAGTCACCACCATACGTACACGCATAGTTCGCCTCGACTATCTCCGTACGTATGGAGACTGGGCACGTACACGTACTGTATTCTTCGTACTGTTTACAGATGTGTGCGGGGGAGTACGTACGTGCGTGCATGTATGTGTAGGCCAGGCCAGCGCTGGGCGGCGCTTGCTCGTAATATAGGGAACAAGCTTGACAGCCTTGATCAAGGTTAGGTTTTGAGCAGCGGTGTTTATTATTTACATTCTCCATTTTTCTTCTTCCCCATTCCTTTCCCCTTCCTTCTCCATTCTTCATTTTCTATTTTTCCGACAGCACCATGATTTTGCCGACAAAACTGACTAATGGGGGTGTGACACCCCCCCCCCCCCCCCCGCCCCACACACACCCCCCTCTGGCGACGCCCGTGTCGGGGTTGGCTGAGGTAGGTTTGCGTGAGACGAGTGTGAAACGACGCGCGGTTGAATTCGGGGTTGAAAACGCCGGGGCGGTCCCGGGGGCCGCCCTGGGTGAGTTCGCCCCGGGGTTCGGCGCTCTAGTGTGAAAAGGCCTATATATTGAACCTTTTGCATCACTTCATTAAGCCTTATGTGCGTCCAATACGACCGACCCGCCTTAAAAGCGAAAACAATATGAGAACCATAGAAATACACAGGAATGACCTAATGTAATTATTTCAATTATTTCACAATAATTTACATTTGTAGCAAGCATTCGTATTCAAATATTGAAATTGTTCATGGGGAACCATGACTTAAGCATGGCGGGATAAAAGCTAAAGCACGACATTATTCACCGTGTGGTATTTAGTAGGTTATCGTAGCATTATGTGTACACTAGCCGCAGTAATGTAAAATAAGTTACCTCCATTTAGTCTGGTTCCACTTCATTTACCGGTATTTCTGTTAATTTGTAGTTACTTGCTGGTAACCTAGCTTCCAGTAACTTACGGTAACCTAGCTGGCACTACAGCTTTAGTCTTTTCTAACTCTATGTTTGGCATACTCTGATTTGGGGCGACCCCGCTTTTGCCTTTGGCGATCCTTTCTCTGTTTTGGACTAGGTTGTATAGATCTCTGCTGGTCATTTCGTAGCTGATGATTATCTCTGCCATTATGATTTTGTTTAAAATTTTGTAAAATAGCATCTGACTTACTCTGAGTAGAATCACCCCGTTCAATAGATTTTCTTATACCCGTCTTTTTACAAAAACAGCAAAGTTATTTTAAAGGGACAGTATAACGTAAAATGACAGTGTTCGTAAGTCGCTAGATAAGAGCTTGCACCCTTTTTCCACGGCTGCCGTTTTTACGCGGTGGTAATGGCGTCCAAACTGCCAGGATATTCCAGTAAAAACGGTATTTTTTATACAGTGAAATAAAAATGTAAACAAGTGATGTGCGAAAATTAAACATGAAAGTCGACATTACCCAGGCAACAGTAAACTTTAATATGGGTGATTATTTTCGCCTCCTTTGTCGTGTTTCCGTGTTTCTTAATTATTTACCTATGTCTCTTTTATATTATCTTTTTCTTACAATTCGGTAGAATTTTTTCCCAATTTACTCTTTATTCATACACATGATTCACTTAGCTGCTTTCTAGTGCTTCAATCTATGCACGACCATCAGAGAAGTGGCGGAATCTTGTGGGGAAACAGTTCTAATATCCATGTACTTTTGAAATTGGATCAAGTACTCCATTTAGTTTTAACAAACAAATAATTAACATGCACCTATTTCCAATTATGTTGCTAACTTTTCAAAATTGCTTGCTTAATGGCGAATTCGAATGACCAAACTTACGCAGCTGGAGGCTCCGATGAATTTTAATGTTACAGTGTGCAGTTTTAATTTGAATGCACAATTGTATAATTCGAATTTCCAATACGTGCATTTACTTTAAATTAAATTACGTTTTTAGTTAAATGAAAGTTGATCTCAACGTGCATTCAAATTCGTGCCAAAGTGTGTGATTGATCACCAATTTGGCTGCTAAATCTGCTAAATGGGACAGGAAAACCAGTATATTATTATCATGCATCAATAATCATTCGATCATGTCCTTTATCTCCACTTGGTGTTCGACAAGGACATACAATGTCATTTTATTTCTTGAATATTAAACCTATTTAATCTACAATTGACAGGACCCAGTACACCATTATACAGAAATTACAAGCGGCTAGTACACTAAAAAGAGAAAAGGTTCAACCTTTCATTAGCGATGTAAACAACCGTTTAAAAACCAACGACTTACCAAACGCAGTTAGGATAAGCGGTACCAAAGTCAAATATGACATCTTGGGAGTACAGTCTGTTGCCGATGATGGTCAGAAATGTAGACTTCCAGTTTTATTTAGAGAAGAAACCAAACAGCGCGACGAGAACTAGGCAGACACTTCCGCAATCAAAAGTCTGTTTCTCACCGTGTAACCCCGAGCCAAGGAATATTATAGCATACTAGATAAAAGGGCAGATCATTCCGTTGCCCGATCTTCGCTTGTGTGAATCGCGCACGAGCTTATCACGGTGAGTCAACCAATCACAGATGGGATGTTTGTATGACGACGCAGACTGTAACCAATTAACAGTAAAAGCACGTTGGCGTGCAGTGCGCATGATCTGAAGTCAGCTCCTATTGGATGATGCTTTGTGTTTCATCGACCTACGATCTACAAACGCGTGCTTCACTAGTACGTAAAGAACTGTCAGTGATGATAACATATCTCTGTATTTCTTCTTTTTAATGGTAAATTGTGCTTTGTATTTCATTATTAAAGATTATTAATTTACAAGGCTTAACAAATGATGATCTACAAATGCGTGTCTCACAAGAGCGGCATAAAATATTAGTAAGAATATTTGTTTTACTCTTTTTAAAATGGTTGTCGGTAACCGGGGTTAAAAATAAATATTTATGGACAATAATTCGTGGATGCCGATTGCCACCGGACTACTCAAGCCAACATTAACAATCATATTGTAAATATAAAGTTGTATACAGATTAATTCATATCTGTCGGTGGGTCCATATTATCTTCCCCAAAACAGTTTTGATTAGACTAGTGCAATCTCTTGGAAATTTCATACTATAAAAATATTACAGAAACGATTTGTATTACCAATAGATGTAGTGACTCTCGGTCTAAATGAGCCCCCTCCAAAGAAGAAAAATGACGAATCGGGACAAAAACAAGGTAGTTGTTGTACCTTAATAGACGCGATTGGGTGTTCTTTGGGTAAGGGTTTTGGTGTACCTGGGGACGGGATTTTGTGTAGGCTACTAGGTAGTAGTCGGGAGTAAAAGGGGGCTGAGTTTTGGGTGTTCACGAGGGAATAACGGGAGGTTAACGACGGTAAGATCGGGGCAAAGGTAAAGGTTAGTCTGCTGTCCCCATCACAGCATGACAGTGTTTGTATATAACAATTTAGTAGCTGTCTAATTTACAAACTCTATGGAATCGGAAATCCACATTGAACGGGCACTGTGAAAGTTCCTAACGAAGATTTTGAGGAAATCCCGTCTGGTTATAATACATTTTAATGCACTCGTGCACTGTAAAAAAAAAAAAAAATTACCGTGTGTTAGTTTTGACGGCTTTTAGAAGTAAACGTACGGTACTGTGACCTAAAAAAAAATCACCCATCCGTAGTTTTCATGTTTTAAAGTAAATTTATACAAAGAGGATGTAAATTCATTGGACCACGTTGTCAAAATACTGTTCTCCTACGACTTTATCGTGGCGTGATCAAGTGAAGATAAAGCTAAAGCACATGCTCTTCAGTAATTAATGCAAGGTGCGTTATCGTAGCATTTGTACACCCTCATCAGAGTTACAATGAAGTCAGTTACAAGTCAATCACAAGTCAGATCAAAAGTCAGCTCATACAAGCTACAAGGAATCGAATGCTTTTGATATAGTGTTTTTAATATTACTGGTATATTTTCCATCTCCTTTAGTAGCCTTCAGGCTAAATTGCACGGTGGATTACAATAATAATAAAAAAAAAAAACACGTTAATTTCAAAGTACATTGTTTGCTTCACTAAAGAAATCAATTAAATAGTTTTAAAATGCTCATCAAAAACCCACATACAAATTTGCCCCCACAGAACATGGTCACTCAATTACTGACGACACAATGGAAACATAAAAATACAAACAAAATGTTACAATCCACAATTTAAGCTAATCTAACAATTGGTTCAAAATTCTTGTGAAATATGGCACTGGACTGTTCTTAAATCTGTTTGTTGAGCTAGTTGGTTCATCTATGGTGCGGCAAGATCTAAGGCACATATTGTGGCTCCTTTTTGACACTGGAAACCACTGACTGAAATTACCTGACTTGTACGTTTTCTGAGCAAACTCTTGACACAAACGTATCCGTCTATCTACTAGAGACTGAATTCCCAATGAAGCCAAAGCTTTATCATAACTTGTGTAATTGTTTCCAAGGATTATTCGACAAATTCTCTTTTGAATAATCTTAATTTGATTATTTTGATGTGATGTGATACTTGAGTGCCAAACTGGGGCCACATATTCCATGACTGGTCTGATATAGCCTTTATATACAACAATAGGTTCCTCAGTATTACTATTAGGGCCATATTTTTTTTTATAGTTTTCTAACCATAAACAATTTCTTATTAGCTTTAGAGGCCATTTCGTCTACATGGGCATCCCATTTCAAATTTTGTTGGAAGATGACTCCCAAAAGTGGGACGACCTTTGTGGAGACAATAAACCCTTTTCATGTGACGTCATACGCGTCACTATATTTGACTGTCTGGTGAAGTGGTAGTAATGAGTTGCAAAATGCAAAGAGCTGTATGGACGGCCTGCGTATTTCATTCCATTTGCACTCATCTGCATTGCACTTGTGCCTTAACCATGACGTCATACTTACAAAGAAGACTGCATGAAGTTACATGTACATGTTGATTCTGGCATAATGGGTATCACCTTGAACATCAGCTCGAATCAAAAAGGAAATAAAAATATGTGTACACCCGTACGGCTACCATCATTGGAAGTTCGTAAGAACTGTATTGGCAGAGTAGTAAGGAACGTGTTTGGAGCGAATCTGCAATTTAACGGGCTCATTTTTCCCGTACTGACAATCGAGTGAATTTATATTATTAGTGGCATACATTCATGTTCAAAAGAGGTATGTTGAAAGTCCGTGTATGCGATTTTCGTATTCAATTCTAATAAGGGGATCAGCGGGAGTGTGGGATAGGGGTTGCAGATGATCACCAACTTGGGAAAGTAATTTTTAAAATGAGATATCAGTATGTACATAGGCCTACCACTGAGTTGGGGCTTTATTGTTACTTTAAATTAAATTCAAATGACACCAGGAGCATGTATAACGGCTCATATTCTATATCGGTCTTTTCCTGTTTGATTTTCTTGGCAGAAAAGTTGACAACAAATATTAAAAAGTGGTCCGCATTAAACAACTAACTTCTCCTTTTTTTAGGTCTGGAGGATCATTTTTTAAATTGGAGAAAGTCAAAAACCCTGTTTTGTAACAGCCATATAAAAGTGCACAGTAAACCCTAACCAGGCGCACAAAATAATATCGCGGTCAATTGAAGAGAAAACAAGGGCAAGGGAATTAACCCTTATCACAACTAAACATCTGTTTTATACTTTGCTCTAACAGTCAGGAGCGAATTCGCTGAAGTTACTTCCTCATTTTTTGAAGACGTCCCTAATTTGTTGTCTTGATTTTCATGGAAGATTTTTTAAGCGTGTAAAGCAGCTTCCAAAGCTCCCAGGTTATACCATGACGATTGCTCTCTTGAGGAACGTCGAAGTACATTCCATTTAAATTTGCGTCGTAGCAACCCCCGTACCACCAGGCACCGCTGACGTGCACGGCACAGTTTAAGTAATAGTAGTCGTTGTCGCGGTCTTTAGTCGAGAATGGCTGGTTGTTGTGTTGTGGCATTGAATCACCTGAAATGATATCACATCAACTGATCTGGATCAAATGAAATGAATTTTTCCGCTTGGGTACAAAAAGGTCAACAGATAAAATTATTAACGAACGACTGAGAAAACAGTATTGAGTTATAGATTATTATTAATCCCCATCCCCAAGACTGTAATTCTGGTAACTATACCATTGTATTTTCCACCAAACCTTACATTCAGGGTGTGCACACTCGTTTTTTTTTTAAGCAGGCCACTATTTGTGACAGGATCTTTTGTTCTTCTCACACTAAACGATAATGGTCTCGCACTTGGGGCGGACGTTTGTTGCGTTGGAAGTTAAGCTGAGTGGTTACACCACACATAATACAAGATTTGTTCAGCTGTGTTACAGGAGTCTATTACACACGAGTCTCGGTCCGTGCTTTGTGGTTAGTTGACGTTGTCACAAGCCGTAATTTTGTACTAATCACAAGATTCAAAAATTCTGTGAACTGAAATATCTCTTGTTTCCTTCACAAGAACAGACCATGGGTACACCATGGAGGAAAGAAATATCTGTTTAGAGAAAATGACGACGAACAGAGCACACTGTTCGAAACGTCGAGATAAAAATCTCACCACCGGCTCCTTTTTCAGCAAGCACCTCTTCTTAAAAAGAAATATCTTTCTTCCATGGTGTACTCGCAAAACTTTCTTCCATATTAATAGGTTCCTGCTATTCAAAAAGACTTCGTTCTAGAATATGCCCGTACTTCACACATTCCCGATTTTTAAGCCGAATCGCCGCGAATAGTAATTTTTAAGTAAATCGGGGAATGGTTCTTGACTGCCTCGGGATGATTCTGTTTAGTTGGGTGAAAGATCGTTAAAGATCGGGAAGCGCCCTGACAATTTTGGACATGTTCAAAATTGTCGGGGTGATTCGGGAACCAATTTCAATTCTTGGTTTATTCTTGTTGTATTCCTAACTAATTCTGGATATTCTTACAACATTCTTATAAGATTCGTAGATTTATTCTTGGTGTTTAACAGTCCAGAATCATGCCGAATCTTTACGAATGTATCAAGAAATGTACGAATAATGTAAGAATGTAAGAATAATTTACGAATACACTAAGATTTTGTTAAGAATAAATACGAATAATCTAAGAACTTAGCAAGAATGAATCACAATTAAGGCTTCATTATCCAGATTATCCTAAGAATTTATTAACAATAACCAAGAATCAAGCAGAATTTAATACGAATTGATCCAGAATAGTCCCGAATGCATGCCGATTTAATCAATAATACCCAGAATGGGCAGATAACCGGAACTGACTGACGATGAGCGCTTGTCTGGATCGGTTTAAGCCCCTATCACACTGAACCCCGACCCAACTACGTCCATTCCCGACAAGCCGATTTTTGAATTCACCTAAATCGGGACATCATCGGTGAAAAAATCCAAAAACAATCGGGATAACATTGGAATAATGCAGTTGTTTCCCGTTCTTGTCAAGATCCTTCCCGACTGCACCACGATCTTTCCCCCGTTTCCCCAACGTTTGTGCCACGTTTTTTCTAAGTTTATGCCTAGATACTACCAAGATTTAATCCGATTGTACACCGATCTACCCGATCGTGCCACGTTCTTGTCCCGATCAAGCCAAGACTAATCCAATTATGCCAAGATTGGGCCACGTTCCAGCCACGAACCAGCCGTTCTCTTACCCACTGTCGTGCGATCCGTTACGAACGCCACGATTGGCCATTCGTAGCTATCGTGGAACTTCTCTGAAATGTCAGGTTTGGATACGAGGTGATGCGAGTTGATACGTTCTGGTACGATTTGGTGCGCTTGGATGCGATATGGTCACGATTGGTCAATTTCAGGTGACACGATCTGTCACGATCTGGTCTCCCGTTCAGATACGATCACATACGTTCCGATAGGATTGTCCCGATTGGGTCCACGATTGGGTCTCGATCTGACACGATCATCACGATCGGGGTCCCCGATTTGGGACGATCTGGTACGTGCAGATACGTTCGGCTAAGTTGCGATACGATCATCACGAACCGATGCGCTCTGTTGCGATAGGATACGATTGTGGTCGCGATGTCTTTCACGATCAGGATCGAGAGTGATCACGATTTGAGCTACGATTGGACCCCGACGGGTATATATACAGCCCGACTGACCATGGACTTCATTGTTTCTTGAACTTCTACAGAGTGAACACTACAACCCACAACCATTGATGATGGCAGGAGTTGAGGATGATGACAACGTGACATTTTCAGTATTACTGTATGCTTACATTATCGCCAGAGAGGAAGAATACGAGCAGCAGCCAGACCAGCCACAACCCAGATTAATTCCCTCCCCCCCCCCAAAAAAAAATAAAATGAAATTAGCAAATGGCCCCTTTCCTCTCCCAAAATCAAAGAAAATTAACTTGAGATTGTCTCTACTCCTCTGGTGCCGGCTCTGGTTGGACTGGTTCAGGCTCAGGGGGTGGGACAGCCTTGCCCTTTCCCTTCTTGCCTCTGGTACCCTTGGGTGGCATCTCTCAAAGGCTCCAAAAATTACGAGGCGCATTCAATCTTGTCCGGTATATATATGGGCGCGAGAACTCGTAACAGATCGTGAACGTCCGTGAAAAAGAGTGACTACTCGTATCTACTCGCATTTACTCGCATCTACTCGTATCAACTCGTATCTGCTCGTGAGTCATTCGTGTCAGGTCGTGAGCAATGGTACCCGACAGAGCGTCACAGATCGTGGGAGATCGCAGCACATCTCAACAGCGCGTGGTGTGTGTCTTGTCCAAGGTTGATCCCGATCACCACGATTTGGAAGCACGATTAGATGCGATCTGTCGCGCTTTGTTACGATCCAATACGATCTGATGCGATGATCACGATTGACAATTAATCGTGTTGATCGCAGAAAATGTTTGAACCGTCCAAAACTTTTCTACGATCAACACGATTGCCACGACTGACCTCAAGATCTGATAAGATCTGATAGGATCACCACGATTACTCCACGATTAAGACCACGATTTCAATCGTGGCGCGAATCGTGATAGTGGGAACCTAGCATAAGACGTCCGTGCCAGGACTTATAAATACTGCCGATTCGGTCTATTTGTCATTCTTGTTTTGATGTCCACTCTGCAAATGATGAAACTAGCCAGAAACTTGCATTTTTATACCATTGGTATGTGAATCGGGTGACGTCGTGTGTAGGACGTAGTGGAAACGTAGCGAGAACGTCTAAAACGTAGTGGAAACGTAGCTCTTACGTCGTTAAATCTGGTTGAACGTGACAAAAACGGCTAAATCGTGGTATGATCGGGATGAATTTTGGTGGAAACTTGGTGTGAACGTGGCACAAACGTACAGAGAACGTAGTGAAATCGGGAGGGTCTTGGCAAGGTCGGGTCGAAAACGGCGTTAAATCGGGGAAAGCAAGCCCCGAGATGTTTCCCCGTTCTCATCCGTTATGGCCCCGATCTACAAGATTGTACCACGATTGAACCCAGACCTTGCCCCGACCAACCCGATTTTACTACGTTCTCACTACGTTTGTGCCACGAATTTTTCAAATCGGGGAAGTTTCCCCGACAATTAAGCGCAACCCTTAATGGTCGGGAAACGACTCCCCGATTGCCCCGATCTTCCAGATCATACTACGACCATTCCCGTTTCTAAAACGATCCCACTACGTTCTACCCGATTTTACCACGATTTGTACCACGATTTTCATTTATTTTTGATCGGGAAGGTCGTAACGATGTCGGATGCCCAGTGTGATAGTGGTTTTATATACCGGGATCGCCTGGATTCGGCCTCGTTCTGGATGATTCTGGCTTGTTCTGATTGAAAGCGGCTTAGTTTCGGGTTGTTAGGGAATGTTCGCATTACATTCGCTTATTCGGTCTTTGTTTTTGTTAAATTCGTAATGAAATCGGCATTGATCTGGGTCATTCTGGATGATTCTGGAGTTATTCGTATATTATTCTTGACAAAATCGCTACAATTCGGTTTTAGTCTTCACTAAATCGCAATCATTGAGCTTGATTCGGTCTGATTCCGCTTTTAATTCGTACCTAGTTCTTGCTTATTTTTGTTTCATTCTTAAGTTATTCTTACAAAAAGCGAATCGGTGCTAATCTTTCCCGATGCCATCAAGAATTTTTATTCGGGATAGATCGGGGTATTTGTGGCAAAAATTCAGGAAAGTGTGAACCTAGCATTACGTACCAGCAGTTCCCGAATAGCCTTCCACCGTCAGCCTGTAGTTGTCACTCTCATTAGCGACACTGAAGGTATCGTAGACGGCATAAACAGAGTTGCCATCGAAGTCCGCGATGTCGACCCTTAGTTTGTAGTCGCCCTGAGCGGTGAGTCGGTGCAGGTTGTCATTGCCGAGCCAGAACTCACCGTCTAGATCGCCGAACCCCTGACGGTAGCTCTCCCAGTCAAGGTAGAAGTCAACGGAGCCGTCCTGGCGACGCTGAAACACCTAAAGACAATTGAGGAAAGAGTTAACAGTAGTGTACATCATTGACAAACCTTAAAAAAAATTAATACTGAATTATTACGAAATACCCTACTAGACTGTAAGTAAATAGCAGTCTCAAGCATCCTGTGAAATCATGGCCCAAAGTGTGCTGTTGTTTTCAAGAAAAGTGGAAATATATACTTTTTTTCC
Source organism: Hippasteria phrygiana (assembly GCA_037893225.1). Lineage (NCBI taxonomy): Eukaryota > Metazoa > Echinodermata > Asteroidea > Valvatida > Goniasteridae > Hippasteria > Hippasteria phrygiana. The sequence goes on from JAZGUH010000726.1 coordinate 723,685, forward strand.
CACGATTGTCGGCCGACAATCGTTGGAAAAAAATTACGGATTTGTTTTACATACTGCCCTCTATTGACCAAATGCAGTTAGTGTGCGTTGTGTCTGAAATGGGTTAATTAACAATCCGAAAACGGCCCAAGGTTGCATTATCATACGTGTGTGTACGTGTCGCACGCGTTGTGTACCGAAGGAGAGGCGTCATGCAGTGGATCTTGGACGTTCGCCGCTCAACTCCGGGTCTTACTGTACACATTATCAAGCAAGGACGTGGAAGGACAGCGAAAACGCCAGAGAATACTTTCCCCGGCCCCTGAAACAAAGAGAAACAATGGTCGCAGCTCAACTAAAATTCCGAGCTGTACATCGGGAAGCCCTCATCCAGTTACAAGACTGAAGTGGCAGTGAAGCTGTCGGCTGCGGTCACTCGGCGATGGATAAATAGGGCGATGGGCCGCGCTTCCGGCCTGCGCGATCGGCTTCAGTGTGCCGACAAATTGCGCTAGCAACGCTTCTTATGGACCACAACGAAAGAGCACAAAGAACGTTCCTTGCGATTGCTGTCAATATGGTATAATCTTCAACACAAACTACCAGTGTACACGTAGGCCTGGATAGTCATCGGCTGTACAATTTCGAATACTGTCTCCTACAATTCATTCACGGGCGGATTCAGGGGGAGGGTCCAGGGGCAGGGTCCCGGGGGTCTGGACCCTTTTGTAATTTAAATTATATATTTTGTACATTAATGTTTTTATTTGTATTTTTTTTTGGGGGGGGGGGGGGACCTGACCTAAATTCCATTGCTCGGGAATCATTTTGGAAAAACATACAACTAACACCCCCAAGCACCGGATTATCCAGTTATAGGCACAGAAAACACTGTGCCTAAGGCCTACCAAATAATTGGGGGCCCTACGGAAAAAAAGCGAAAGCATACAAACATACACAAGGAATAGGTAGGCCTACTCATGTACAAACACACAAGAACCTTCAAAAAATCTTACAGTGACTCTCTAGACTGATGTGCCAAACACCTAATTAATCCTTAAAAGGTAGCATACGGATGATTTTCGAGTTGGGGGAGGGGGGTTACACAACTTGAAATTCATCCCATCTGTAACAAAATATATGTGAACCGCTGCAGAAAAAGGTGATATAAGTCGCGCTATGCATTTACGTGTAATGGCCCTTTCAACGTTGAGAGGGTAACAATTTTCGTCAACATTTATTTTTTGTTTTTGTCTTTAATGACATCTTAAATATCTAAAGTTTCAGGTTTGGTGCACAACAATGTTGATTTCAGTGAATAAAGTGAAAAAATAACCTTTTAAAAATGCATTGTTCCATTGCATTTTATTAGAACTAGCTATTTCAAAGCCTGTTTTCTCTGTTTGAACTCCATAGAATGCAAAAACGCGATATCTCCAGGACGGAAAGGGCTTTGGAGCTATGTCATGTACCAAATGAAAACTTACATTGCGGGCTTTCCAAACATGCATGGAACTCATTTTTCATATTTTGCGACATAGTATACCTTTTTCCAGAGCGGGTCACATATGTCCATGGGCGTCAATAGTTGATTCAATGACTTCAAACTCGAAAATGATGTTTAATCATGATGATCTTTTGTTCCCAAAAAAAATTGTTAAAGTGGTCAGAAATTGCCTCAGACCGCACCACAGAGCATCTAGAATCCACGCCGTAAAGGCCCTGTCAGACTGTCTGCGATCATATATGCGCTCTCACTGCGTCCTTGACAAATGGCTAGGGCGCAATAACAACTACTAGATCGCAGCGGGAACTACATAGGTCGCCAGATGGGCGCCAGAGGGTCTTAATGGTCTCCGATGAGCGCCAAAGTTTTTGAACACCTCTGCGCTCTGGCCAGGGCGCCGTAATGACGCAACTCGGGCGCTGTGCGAGCGTGAATTGTGCGACATTGACGTGGCATTGACGCAGCCTAGGCGCAAGGCAGTCGATGTGGTCTCCATGAGAAACTTACTCGACTGTGTTGCGCCAGGGCTACGTCAATGCCACGTCAAAGTCGCTCTCATTCAGTCGCTCTCATTCATGCGATGATATGGCGCCCATATTGCGCATGATGAGACCAAGCGGCGTCTGGCTGTGATCACGTGGGCTTCCAGGGGGACCATGTAGCTCATGGGACGTGCAAGTAGTTGTCAATGCGTCACCAGTTTGTTGTTGTGGCGTCTACGTTACGATATGAGCTACTCAGACACACAAATGTATATAAATAGCCTGCTCTGCCACTCCACACTCATTTCAGTAACAGTCTTTTCAACAGTTCACGATGGCTGCTGACAGGTTGAGAATTCTACAGCAGTTTGTATTTCTACAACAGCAACAAGCAGATGATGATCTTGATCTTATCCAGATCCTGATAAGGCCAAGGAGGAGAATGAGAGGTCAGAGGGGGAGGAGGGGGCAATGGGTCCGGCCTTGGTTAGACAGGGGCAGGAGAGTTGAAGTTGGCCACTACCACCGTCTCATGCCTGAGCTTCGTGCAGAAGATCCAGCATCATTTATCAACTACTTGAGAATGCCTGCCGAGGTGTTTGATGAGCTCCTGAACGGAGTTGGGCCAAGAATAACCAAGCAAGATACTTACTTCAGGGAGGCTCTGGAACCAGGGTTGAAGTTGGCCGTGACTCTGCGACAATTTGCTTCTGGGGATAGATATGCCAGCATGAAATATAACTTCAGGGTGCCTCACAATTCCATGTCTGTTCTGGTTAGAGAAGTCTGCAGTGCCATCATAGAAGAGTACAAGGACGAAGTCATCAGCTGTCCAACAACCCCTGCTGAATGGCGTGCCATAGCTGAGGAATTTGCCCGCAGGTGGAACTTCCCACATGCATGTGTAGCTCTGGATGGCAAGCATGTGGCATGCAGATGTCCTAGGAAAACTGTTTCACTGTTCTACAACTATAAGGGCTTTTACTCCATTGTTCTCCTAGCCCTTGCTGATGCAGATTATAAGTTCATCTGGATAGATGTTGGAGCAAATGGAGCAGCTTCAGATGCACAGATCTTCAATGCCTCAGACTTGAGTGAGTGCTTAATAGATGGCAGCATTGGTTTCCCAGCACCAGAGCCCCTACTCAACGATGACACAGACACGCCTTACTTCTTTTTGGGTGATGATGCTTTTGCCCTGCGCACCTACATGATGAAGCCATTCTCTCACCGCCAGATGACGAATCAGGAGAGGATCTTCAATCACAGAGTATCCAGAGGTCGTCGTATCGTGGAAAATTGTTTTGGCATCCTTGCCAACAGGTTCCAGATCCTACTCACCACCATGCAGCATGACCCTGACACAATAAGACTGATAGTAGAAGCCTGTGTCTGCCTCCACAACCTCATGAGAATTCGGTATCCTGGCCTTCAGAATGCAGTGCTGGATGCAGAGGATGACAACCATCAAGTCATCAATGGGGCTTAGAGAGTTGGTGCCAACATGCAAGATGTCAACAATGTCAGAGGACCAAACCGTGACACTGTCAGAGCGAAGAAGCAAAGAGAGTACCTCAAGCTCTACTTAAACTCACTAGCAGGAGCAGTGCCCTGGCAGAACAACATGATAAAATAAAATGTGGCACCTTTCAGTCTGAAATTACCAGTGTAATTTCAGGTATCACTTGCCTTTATATCATGTTGTAATTTAGTAAAACCATTTTGCTGTCTGAATTCATATAGAAATGTGAAAAAAACTTAATTTTGGTCAAGTGGACTTAATTTTTTGTTTTTATTTCAAAGCAATTTACATTTATACATGCATTAGACCCCATTTTCAGTGTTTCCTGTTAGGGTAATGATAGGCTAAATTGATGTTTATTGCTTAAATATGCACAAGAAAATTTTGAAATTGAAAAAGTAAACCTGATTTGACCTCACGTGACACCACATGCGTATAATCAGGTGTTTTTTCCATAATCATACATACAATTTAAGAATACCCTGTCATTACCCTGTGGGCTTTTACCGAAAATGGACCCCCCATACATATGTAGATGTTGGTAGTGTTGAATTTTTTTGACCAAAACAACATTTTTCTATTTGTGAACTTAACTCATACAGATAATGTTGTGTTTAACGTTAATTTAATATTTGGTATAAATTAATCACATAATATTTGTGGAATGGGACTTTAAAATTATTACTTTTATTATTATAAAATTCTTTTATTGAAAGGGACTTTACAATTAAAGTCAAAGTTTTTGATAAACCAGTCTTGCTGCACTGGTTTGTGTTACTAAAAGTTTAAAGGGAAATTGGACTCTAAAATTAAAAAGTTTAAGTTAATGTGGGGAATCGGGTTAGTCCTATTCATAATGTAGTGCCTTTAAGCAAAAGGTCTAGACTGCCCCTTTAATGAGTTGTTTACGGCGCGCACGTCACAGCTAGGTGATGTGGGAGTTCCCCTCCGCTAAACAAAAAGTAGGGTCTAGATTGATTGATGAATATAGCTTTTATTTGTTTTCTAATTTGTTCTTAGTATTCATACTTTGCAAAATGGGATGGTACAATAATTTTGTGGGATTAATCGACGTACCTGAACCACAAATGAAAAGGGTTTGATCTCACAGACAACGCGCATTTGTATAGAAGCCTGGCTGGTGATTCGGCCTCTTGTAGCGTCGTCTCAGGATCGGGCACAGAAGATATCACGGTGAGGGACAATTTTTGTTTAATTTGTGTATTATAATCTATCTGTGTACCACTTCATGTATCTGGGGGTTAGTATCACATATAAGCGAACACATAAGTGCAGTTTTATGAGCTTTATACTTAGAGCATTGACCAGAAACTTGTGTAATTCTGCGCTACTCGCACGTTCTATTTATGGCTGTTCTATTAATAGCGGATACTGCACGTAGACTCACTAACATTATAATTATGTACATGTACAGCATAGGGATACATGTAAACAACGCGTAACGCTGTGTAATGCATATATACAGTAGTACTATGGTTAGAGCGGGCAGACATGGTGTTACGTTGTGCTGTTGTGGACTTAATTTATCCTTAGGCCTGCTTATTTTTCATAACACAGGAGACCCAATACATGTTTATTACGAGTGTGATATTTATGTTTGCGTTTATGGTGGCTTATTCTTACACAGCCTGGCATCCATATAAATCACTCATCCTGGGTCCTGTACGTGTATAGCTGCCTGTCGAAGCCCTGGTTATATTAGTGATGGGTGAGCCAAATTTGTACTTTTAAAGAACATTTTGTGGAAAAACTGTCCAGATTGTAATTATGGCAAGCTGCAATTCTATTCTTTGTTTGTAACTACATGTGTATGACAAAGAAACTGAAAGTATTAAATACATTAATTGCTTAATGTATTAAATAAATGAAGGCATACATGATGGAAAATGTTACAATAAAATTAATTCACTGTCCTTTCAGGGGTTTGTTTTTGTTCCCCAAATTTGTGGAGAAGTTGGAAAGATTAAAGAGTCAGTAACACAACTGTGGTCGTCACCGTGTTGTTTGTATCGGCTTTGCCGCTCCCTGACCTTGGGATACACCTCCCTACCCCGTTGACTCAGCGTAAGCAGTCGACACCCCAGTTATCCCCCATCGTGGGATTTACTACATTAATAACATAGGAGAACAAGTTTTTTAACAATAATGACAATGACATTGACAATTTATTATTTACAATGAATATCAGGGTTGCATATAATGTGCCACAAATGTACAAACATGTACGTATTCAATATAATTGAATTTGGTTTTCAACATACAGGATACAGGTCATACAGGATATACAGGATTCACAGGATTCATCACCATTCACAGGATTCATCACCATCAGGTTTCTTCAGGTCCGGATTTGGCTTTGGCTGCTCAGGTGTAGATTTCTTTGGCTGGTCAGGTGTAGATTTCTTTGGCTGGTCAGGTGTAAATTTCTTTGTCTGGTCAGGTGTAGACTCTTGAGGTGGAGACTTGAGGAAAGATGAGAAACCACTCAAGTTGTCATCTCCAGCAGATGTATTAGGCCTGACAAACTCACTGAGGTTGGAGGCATTGTCATCAGCAGTCAGGATGCCTGAAGAAACAACAGCAGTAGTTATAGTGGAGGATCGTGGCCCACGTGACACAGCAGCAGGTTGACCAGCACGTGGAGAATGTGTAGTGCCCCATGGTACTGTAGTTGGGCTGGACCTGTAGCCACTGGTGGAGGGCTGGGCAATGTCATAATTCCATGAAGAATGTCTTCTGAGGGGCTGTAACTGTGCCATCTGGGGCTGGTGAAACTGCTGCTGCTGCTGCTGCTGCTGCATGTAGTCCATGGACTGTGAATGCCACAAGGACTGGGCTGTGCCTGCTGGAACTATGCTGACTATTCTTGGAGGTTGACTGCTGAATGCTGACTGCTGCTGCTGCTTGAGCTTGTCATTCTCTGTCAGGTATCTGTAGATCAAGACTGAATGCTCCTGCTGGAAGGGCCTCCAGAGGTAAGGATGCAGCTCTTCCATGGGTGTCTTTGCCCAGTCACCATACGTTGACCTCTCGGTGACTGCAGTCTTCAGCATGGAAAGTGTCTTCTCCTGCATGTCCTTGGCCTCTTGCTGGCGCAGGGTGATGTTGGCCACCAGGTCATCTTCTGCAGCAGGAGGGGCTGAAGACTTGCCCTTTCCCTTGCCTTTGTCACCAGCCGGAGGACGAGGAGGCTGTCAGCACCAGCATCAGCAGTTGAAGTTCCAGGATCAGCTTCTTCATCAGTGGCCATCAGGGGGGTCAGCAGGAAAAATAGGGTGAGGAAGACCAGCTTTCTGTCTCAACTGCAAAGACAAAAGAAAAGAAAACATAAGTCAGATATTTAATATTATACAAGTGCATATAGACTGAAATAAAATAGGGGAAAAAACAAAACTATAATTTCAATACTTACACTCACCACATTTCTCTGTTTCACTTCATAAATGTGTCTCTGCAGGAACTTGAACTTGTCCACTATCCACCTGTCCCTCTCGGTAAAGTCCTTGCCCCCCTCTCCCAATTTCAGCTTCCTGAGACGACCATACCTGGTCCTGAGAGACCTATACCACACATCCTTAAGCATCAGGGACACTTGGGAGACTTTGGTGGAGTAGGTGATCTGGGCTCTCTAGGAGGTGATCTGGCAGGTGATCTCTCTGGTGAAGACTCAGGACTAGGACTAGGTGACTTCTTGGCTGCAGCTTTCCTGCCTCTCTTGGCCTTGGCTGCATTGGCTACATGCTTTGGCTTCTGCACAGGCTTTGGCTTTGCCTTGGCAGGTGACTTTGTTTTCTTGGTCTTCACCATGATGAACTTGTAGATCAAAGCTGAAGTGTGATGAGGAACTGACGAGAAACTGATGAGGAGACACTCTCTGTAGAAATTTGAAACTGGACTGCGGATTGACCGTTTTATACAGCCCAAGTGACGTCACGTGAGCGTATTTTGGTGGTACTGAGAGCGCGACGCGAGCTACTAGGACGTATCAACAGCGAGTAGAGCGTAGTGTGAGCGCAGTGACAGCGCAGCGGCAGCGACTAGATCGAGCAATTGGGCTTGACAGGAGCGCATAGAGAGCAAGTTGAGCGCATCGTAAGCGCGGGAAGCAGTATGAGCGTAGCTTGAGCTTGTCATTTTCTTGCGTCCTCGCTGCGATTGTTGGATTTATTAAATATTTTTGATCGCCGTAAGGTCTCCTATGAGAGCGCATTTATAAGGGCTTTGCGCTTCGCGCTCGCATTACTTTTTATCACGGTATGTCCCCCCCCCCCCACTTTTAAAGTTGGACACCCCCCCCCCCCCCCCCCCCTTTGGAAAAATCCTGGATCCGCCTATGTCATTTTAATAAGTCGTCTGTGAATTTTACTTGACTTGCAGTTGCACTATTTGTAACGTCAACAGGAACTAAGTTTTTTAATATTCACTTAAAGTTGGCGGATATTGTACGACCTCCAAAAATTAACTACCTGTTGTTGCTCAGTCACACAAAAACTCGAGATAGGTTGATAATCAGAGTCCGATGAACTTGACGTTTTGCAAATGAAAATTTTGGAAAAGTAAAAAGGGCAGGCGTGTCACCGTGACTGCCGGTTGCAAGCTGCCCACTGAAAGCCTGTCACGCTCGTACAAACCCCTAGTGCAGATCACGTTTGACCACCGGGTGGCCAAACGCAATAAACATTTGTGGTAGCCATTGTTTATTTCCTGTGTATGGAGGGGAAAACTCGGCTACAAAATGTACAAAATGCATGATGATAGTGTAATTAGTGACCAGCTGGGATAACGTACTCATTAAAAGTCAGTGCGCGCTGTGGCCACTGACGAACGAATTTCCAACATACAATGTACATTATTTTATTAATTGTTCCCTGGTGGTTGTAAGCATTCATCCTGCACTGAGCAGGAAGGAAAGGTATCTAGAGGAATTTCACATTAGCCCCGTCTGCGCACTTCCGGGTTGAAATAGAGGATGTCAATGCCAAAAAAAAAAAACAGCGCTATTCAACAAATCCATTTTTGCATGGATGAATCAGGCCATAAATGGCAGCTCAGTCAGCTGAGATCCTTTTTTACAAACCCGGAAGTGTGCAGATCGGTTCTATTTTCGTCAATTCGGAATTCGTCTACAGACATGCGGTAATAAAGATCCGGACGATCCTGAAATTAAGAGATAAGAATACTTCTGCAGGGGGCTTTTTTTGGGAGAATATGAAGTCGGCGTCTCGACTCTGCCGATCCGTCTGATGAACCCTCTCGTAATAGTATTCCATTGCTTGTGCAAGGACTGCCCACCCTGAAAGTTTGCAGCAGTTTAATTAATTTTCACCCTAAAAGGATTTATATTGTAGAAGTGGGTGCCATTATTTTAGTCTGCAAAGTGTCTTCACCTACATGTACATACAGCATGAGAGGTCGAGGGTGCATTCCACCACCTGTAAATTTGTACATAAACAAATCCGTGCATTATTATATTAAAGTACAGAGTTTGTTGGCTATCCTAGTAATTATGATGTTAGCTTATTGCATGCACAGTGAATCTGAACCGTGTGAGAAATCCACATTACTCGCAGCATATCCGAATACTATACAACACATGCATTTTTGTACTGGGATGAAATGTCTAAAATGAAAATATTTGGGCCCATTCATTGACAGGTCAAACATTTTACTGCAAGTGTATTGTGTGAATTTCGGACGGTCCCGCAGACTAGGAGGTGTCATATACATGTACATGTATTATGTTCATTTCATAGCACGTGGACAACCTGATTTTCTCATTTTCTGCTAGCAGAATTATGTTTTTTACAACACAACACGCCCGTTTTAAAAAAATAAAATTTTCTGCTATTTCGATTTATACTTTGACGACTATTTCGGTACCCCAAAAGTGGACAAGTGAATATCATAAATTTTCACTAGCAGAATTTTATGGTGGCCCAAAAATGGACAACCCCATTTTCCCATTTTCTGCAAGCAGAATTTGTTTTATTTTTTAAGTCGCACAAACAGTTTTAAAAAATGTAAATTTTTTGCTAGCAGAAATTTAGGTTTAACTTTGACTTCCCAAAAGCAGAAAACCTACTTTTCTGACTAGTTGTAAGGCACACGCCCTTTTTGAAAACGGTTTGTTCGACTTCAAAAATAAAAAAAATTATGCTTGAAGAATATGGCCCACTTTTGCGCCACTATAAAATTCTGCTTGTGGAAATTTAGGATTTTTACTTATCTACTATTGGGGCACCGAAATAGTCGTCAAAGTAAAATCCAAATTTCTGCTAGCATAAAATTGAGTTTATTAAAACCGGGTGACGCGTCTTGTAAAAATCTAAAATTATGGTAGCAGAAAATGGAGTTGTCCACTTGTGGGGCTTCATAAGTACCGGTGGCCCATGTGCGACTCGCCGCGGGAAGGGGTGGGGAGTTGAATTGATTTTTTTTTTATTCCTTTTGTTTTCTATTGCAACAAAATGGATTAATCGGGGATGCTGGTAGTACCCGTTGAAAAGGACTGGCGCTGTCAATTCCTCAGCCTAGGGGAAGGGGTGGCACCCCGACCTCGCTCGATTCTCTATAGTTGAGGCCAGATAAAATATATTTGCAACAATGGCGTACGTTATGGTTTAGTTGCACTCGGCATGTATTTCCGCAAGACACGTAGTGAAGAATAGAAGTGTTATACATTAATCGGTCATACGAAAATGTTTTATTTCCATTTTTTTAAAAATCTCCTGACGTTAGCTGCTCAGAGTGTGGTTGAGTTTTAATGTTACTTTTGTCCGAGCGGAAAATGTAGGGCATAGTCCTGGCTGGGGCCACATACAAATGTCGCAATCAAGGAACATTTTACACGACAATCAGGAGATGAGGCCAACAAAATTGTGTTGCCCTGGGACAGGTAAAATTAGAAAATGGGGTCGGTCGGAAATTAGTTTTCTCGGCTTCGCCACCGACTTCTTCTTGAATCACTGAGAAGCAATCCAAACAGAAGTATTATAACTTTTGACTTCAAATCAACAGATTGAATGAGATACGGCGAAGTTTTTTTTTCCGATTCGATTTGACTCTTCCGCTACAATATATTTGCACATGTCTGAAAGAGATTGAATTGGTTCATAGCGTTTTCACATGCGCTGTCCTTTTTTGTGTTTTTAGCTACGCTACTCTTCAGCTAGTCTTGATTCCAAGACGTCCTTAGCGAGGTGCGACTTACAGCGCGCACGGCAGCGCCCTCTAGCTACACACACACACACACACACACAGTCATGTAAACGGGTGCAATCGTGGACCTCCCATTGTTTCTCTTTTGTTTATACTCTAACTTTTTCGGAAGGCCTCCCATTGGTTTTGTACACGATTTTCAATCGTGGACGTTAGGTCAAACGTGGACCCCTTTGTCTACGCCCGAATTCTTTTGTCCTAGGTCCACGATTTCTGGCATATACAAACTCACACACACACAGTCACACAGTCGTAAACGGGTGCAATCGTGGACCTCCCATTGTTCCTCTTTTGTTTATACTCTTTTATAACTTTTTCGGAAGGCCTCCCATTGGTTTTGTACACGATTTTCAATCGTGGACGTTAGGTCAAACGTGGACCCCTTTGTCTACGCCCGAATTCTTTTGTCCTAGGTCCACGATTTCTGGCATATACAAACTCACACACACACAGTCACACAGTCGTAAACGGGTGCAATCGTGGACCTCCCATTGTTCCTCTTTTGTTTATACTCTTTTATAACTTTTTCGGAAGGCCTCCCATTGGTTTTGTACACGATTTTAAATCGTGGACGTTAGGTCAAACGTGGACCCCTTTGTCTACGCCCGAATTATTTTGTCCTAGGTCCACGATTGCCGGCATATACAAACTTACACACCAAGGCCAAATCGCTAAGAACGTCTTGGGTATTTCGCAAGGGAGCGCGCGCGCTTATGCATTATTTAACAGGCGGGTCAAACGAATAATCGCGCTTGCGCACTGGAAAAAACTCATGTTTAAGTAATAACTTACTAGTCAGTTAACGTTCTGAGCAGAGTGATTCTGGACTGGCAAACAGGATTGAGAAATCTTCGGATTGTTTCAAAAATGTGATCTGGAATTTAAGACGTTATCTCTGCCAATTTCAGTCCCAGATGTTCAGCACGATGCAACTGATCAACGGCCAGAGCTTCCAATGGCACGACGACAATAGCCAGCGCTTTCTCCTGTTTGCATTCGGTTACTTCGTTCATGGAGGTAGGAAACACCTCCATGCTTCGTTCAAGAAATCTAAGACCAATGGAGCAGCTTGAAAAATTACACTCTTGCCAAATCCCGTTGGTAAATTAACAAACAAATCATGGCCACGTACAAATTGATGAATGGCACTGATCTGATGACTTTTTAGCTTTCCAAAGCCCAGTTGTTTTGCTGTAAAATCGATCGCTTGGTCCACGCGGTCAGAATTGTTTTCCAACAAACAACGAATGGCTTGGTACTGCGCTGCACGTTCATACGTACGTACACGTAAACCCGACGTGAGTACAGAAACTAGACTAGTGGGTGTGGGCTATTTACATGCAATAATGCAGCTACGTCACACGCCCTTGCAAATGCCACACAGTTCTGCTCGCGATTTCGCGAGCATAACTTGCGAAATTCCGAAGACGGTATCAGCGATTTGGCCATGGCGTGTGTGTGTAGCGAGAGGGCGCTGTCGGCCTGCCGTGCGCGCTATACGTCGCACCGCTAAGGACGTCTTGGAACCAAGACTACTCTTCAGCCCGAATGGAGCTTGACAAGCGTGACGAATCGAAGTCATACCTTAGGCCTAAGCGTTGGACAAACCCGCTGGTTTCACTTTTGTTACATGAAAATATGCATAAACTTTTAAAGAAGGTACATCAAATACAAACTCTTTTTGAGACAGAGAGGCTGAGTTGTGTATTTATTTGTATTTTATAAAAAAAAAAAAAAAACGCTGACCCCGACGGATTCTGTCCATATTTACGGTCGGTCGGTCGGTCCGAGGGCAATACAACAATTTTTGGGGGCCTGATGGTGTTTGTATGCAGAGGAACAGATACACTTTAACCGCCGCACACCTTTCGGATTTTCCGTACAGGTAAATTTCAACTTCGGCTTCCACATCTTCCCGGTAACATGTGATCCGGTGAAATATCGGATGCCCCCCCCAAAAAAAAAAAAAAAAACATGTTTGATTTCATGTGCATTGTTTGATTTCATTTTTGTAGCGCCCTGCATGCACCTGAGATCTATTCTGTAGTATAGTTCTGTCAACATTTAACCCATGCTATCTTACCTCTGCAAAAACCTTTAAAGGAAAATTCTTTTTAAATGTAATACTCAGTACTGTCAAGGATGATTTTATAATTTCACTGTGCTTAACTTTAATTATTTAATACTGACTGCATTCCATGGCCCGATAATCGGAAAGGTGTGCGGCGGGATTTAGGTGCATGTCTACGTATATCGCGTTGGCGGTCTCGATGACATCTTATGCCTAGTGTCTCAGGACATTTCATGTAAAAACTGCAATGACAATGTAATATCTGTGTTCACGTCAACAATGTGCAAAAAGCTGCAACAATTCACTTGACCCTTGACATCTTCAGTGCTCCGATTCCCCCCCCCCCCGGGTGAAAATCCACCCCCGGAATTTTGTTTTGCGATGGTGTCGCAGTCATTTTGATTTTCGTTCTGAACCTTTATGATTCTTATTGCTCGATATCGAAGCTCCATCCATCATTTCTTTTAAAACTGAAACCCAATAAAACCGAAGTCGCAAGATCACATTAAGATGCTGATACACTTACGAAATAATATGACGTCACTCTGTTTTCTCCGTTGCATTCGTGCAGTCACGTGGGAATGGAACAGTGCGCTGTTGTATTACGGCATGCATTTCAGTACATAAAAGAGCAGATCGTGTCAATTTCTGCCTGGTTTTGTGACAAGCACAAAGACTGCGTTTGTCAAAATCGTAAGGAAACAACGATGCTTTAATTTAGGTCTCTGATGTTCTTTCTTGTTATACTATATGATCAATCACATGCACCACTTCTAGCTGTGTGTGATAGGTTTGTCAAAGATTGGACTGGTCGATAGGCCACATTTAGGGTTTTCTTTGACCTACAATTACAAGAATTACAAGTAAGTTATTAACAAGTTACAATATTTCATGGTAATTTAAGCATGCATCATATTTACTTACGGTCCACCCACCACCGTGTGCCTCCATATCGCAGTACACTGCGATCGGTTCACCATCGTCTCGAGGGTATACCGTGTACACGCCACTGGTGGTCATATTCTTCGCCAAAGTCTCCGAACAATCCTTGGCAAGAATAACTTGATTCAAAAATGAAAAGAAATTTATTTTATTTTATGAACATTTTTGGAAATAAAAATATAGAAATGCTCTCTCTTGGTAGTTACTTTTTGTCTGTGTCTTTATCATGTTTGGCTTTGGGGAAAAAAGCGGCAGTGTCAATTTGCTATAACATAATTTCGTAGTGGAATTTAAGTCTGGGATGATGTTAATGTTTGTCAGGCACTGTATGCTCATCCGTGCAATCAACTTTTTCCATATAAGTGTCTCCGGCATCTTGTAGCAGACCGTCAAGCGGAGGAACTCGCTTCTGAGTCAACGGTTGTTGGTCATCAGGCGTAGTTAGTTCGCTACTGCGGGGCAACCTTCCTTCATCTCAGCCGTCACGCCATGCGTTCCGCTGGTCCAGATGGATGTTAGGTCCAGAGTGGAGCATTTGTCCTGGGCAAGCATTCGCTCTCAACAACTTTTGCCTCGGCGCTCGGCGCTCCACATTAATGATTGCACGCCTTAATCAGAATAAGCGACTGGCAATTCGGGGGTCATCCGTATCGGGGACTTTCGTTGCCCGGCAAGAATCGCGTTCCAGGCAGGCGCGTCCGGGTCGACATCCTGCTACTGCCTCCCTAGTGTTAGCTTGTTGGAACGTTCGTTCCTTGAATATTCATACAGATCGTCAATCTTCTTTCCCAAGAAAGTCTGCGATAGTCCACCGCGAACTTACTCGTTTGGGCATAAGCGTCTGTGCTCTTAGTGAGACCTGGCTTACTGGAAGTGGCTCAATCCGTGAAGCTAACTTCTCCTTCTTCTGGAGTGGTTACCCTGATAACGCAAGACCTATGTATGGAGTTGGCCTTGCAGTTCAGAACACTCTGCTCCCATGCATCCAACAACCTGTCTCTTACTCCCCCCGACTCATGTCCATGTGGATCTGCCTCAGTAGTGGCCTGGTGACTGTCATCTCTGCGTATGCTCCTACTCTCATGGCTGATTCTGTGGAGGACGAATGTTATCAACTCCTTGAGAATGCTTTGCTTAGCATACCAGCCGGGGATAGCATTGTGCTTGCCTGAGATTTCAACGCACGAATCGGATCTGGAGTGGAGTGGTGTGATTGGTCCTCAAGGCCTGGGCAAAATAAACGACAACGGGCAACGTCTTCTTGAGTGCTGTGCCGGCCATGATCTGTGTCTTACAAGCACTTTCTTCGCCGGTTCACCTCACTCCAAGGCCACCTGGATGCATCCTCGATCACACCGATGGCATCAACTCGACCACATCATCGTTAGGAAGAGGCAGCTGCGCGACGTTAAACAATGCCGTAGCATGCACTCTGCAGACTGTAACACGGACTATGCCCTTGTCCGCTGTAAGCTCAAAATGCGACTCAAAAAGTTTCATCAAGCTCAGCTGAAGCCAACCCCTGCAGTTGATACCTCTGCTACTCGGGACATCACCCGCGTCACCAAGTTCCGAGAGCTCCTCACCGATCATCTTAGTTCATCTCCTATGCCTAACAATCCTGGTCCCGCATGGTCCAGGCTTCAGTCTGCAGTCACGGACTGTGCTCTCACCGCCTTTGGTCGGCGTACTCGAACACAACCCGACTGGTTTCGTGAAAGCGCTGACATTCTGCTCCCAGCTCTAGAGGCCAAACGTGCAGCCAGAACCAAAGTCACCATGCTTCACACCCGCTCCTCGTCGTCTGTGCTCCGTGCTGCTAAGAGTAACGTTCAACGCCTTACTGGAACTGCCCTTCGTCATTACTGGTCTGGTATCAGTGCCCGCATCCAACACTGTGCTGATTCTGGAGATCTTCGTGGCCTGTACAACGGTATTAAAGAGGCCATTGGTCCTACCCCAAAGAAGAGCGCTCCACTGCTGTACGCTTCTGGCGTATCCTCACTGATCCATCAGCACAGCTTAACCGTTGGGCAGAATACTACAGCTCTCTCTATGCTAGCGATGCTGAGGTCAGCTCTGATGCACTAACCTCCCTGTCACAACTTCCCATCCTACATGAGCTTGATAGTGATATCACCCTGGACAACAAGTTTCCTGGTGCAGATGGCATTCCTCCTGAAGTTCTGAAGTGTGGCGGTGCTGCTCTAACAACTGAGCTCTTCCATGTATTTCTGCTCTGTTGGCACTCGCACTGTCTCCCACAAGTCCTAAAAGATGCAAATATAATCACCCTCTACAAAAACAAAGGTAACAGAAAAGATTGTAACAACTACAGAGGCATTTTTCTGCTGAGCATAGCCGGCGAGGTCCTCGCCCGTGTGCTACTTCCCAGGTTGCAGGTCATCGCCAACAGAATTCTTCCTGAGAGCCAGTGTGGGTTTCGCACATCCCGTTCTACTGTTGACATGGTTTTCTCCATCTTGAAGCGCCTGGGCTGCCCAGACACACTTCTGTCCATCCTCATGGGATTCCACGATGACATGCAAGCCACAGTTCAATTCAACGGCTCTAAATCTAGGAAGTTCCCGATCCATTGTGGTGTCAAACAGGGTTGCGTGCTAGCTCCCACCCCGTTTGGGATCTTCTTCTCCTCGGCTCTCCTCCATCGTGCCTTTCCTGACCCTTCTGGCGTATTGCTCCATACTCGCAGCTCAGGAAAGCTCTTCAACCTCTCTCGTCTCCGTGCCAGGACTAAAATCAGACGCGTCCTCATTCGAGAACTCATGTACGCAGATGATGCTGCACTTGTCGCCCACAGCTTTGCCAAAGCTTGCTCGGAGTTCGGCATGAATATCAGCCTTGGCAACACAGTTGGTCTCTCGCTGGGTTCTCTAACACCTCCCACCATCTCTATCAACGGGACAAGCCTGAGCGTGGTTGATGAGTTTGCATACCTTGGCTCTGTCATCTCGAACACCAACTCTCTTGATGCTGAACTCGACTCCCGAATCGGCAAGGCTGGAACCACATTTGGCCGACTTCGCCACCGTGTTTGGAGCAACAGATACCTCTCCATCAAATTGAAGATCAGCGTCTACGTGGCCTGTGTGCTAAGCATCCTGCTGTATTGCTTTGAGTCGTGGACCACATATCGTCGCCAAGAGCGTCGTCTCAACTCCATCCACTTCCGATGCCTGCGCTCCATCCTTGGTATCTCCTGGCGTGACCATGCCCCAAATGTTTCCATTCTGCAGCTCACCGGAACTCACCGAAAGCTCCTCGCCCTCGCGGCCGACCCAGACTGCGATACAAGGATGTCCTGAAACGCAATCTTGCCGCTTTTGGGATACCAATTACTACATGGGAGTCAACTGCCAGCAACCGTTCCCATTGGCGCTCTGCTATCTACAATGGTTGTTCTTTCTCAACTCAACGGTACATAGATGACTGTGAGAGTCGCCGTCTCCATCGTCGCTTACGCCGGGACGGGCCGTGATGATGATGATGACTACGGCAGGACTCGAACCCATGACCTCCTGCTTACTAGTGTGGACGTACATTCCAGTCCTCAAAGCAAATTCCGTCTTTAGATTGTTTGCGCTGAACCAGCTGCTACATTCAATGTATATTCGAACAAGGAACGGTTAGTTGTCGAGGGATTAAGATGTGCGTGCTAGTACGCAGGAGGTAGTTGGTTCGAGTCCCACCTGCGTAAACCTGTAATTTATTTTTCCACTGACGCTCAGATGCGAAAAAGTACTGAGCATACAGGGCCTAACACTTTGTCGGGAGGGCAACATCTTGTGTACACATTTGAAAGTGTCATCTAATAGTGTTATGTACGCACAGTAAATGTAATAAGTGTTATGAAATTCCCCTCACAGAATGTACATAAATTATACGCCCCTCATTCAGTATACGCCTCTCATGTACAACCGTCACAAATGTGGGCGAGGCCGTCGCTATATATGTTTTGTCACAGGCCACGCGTCACTTATTTGCATACGCGTGCGACCTCGGCTGACCCTGTGAATGAATGGGTCAGAGTTGTTTACGCCAAGCCAGAAGGTTCTCGCATACGCCAGGTCTATCTCGTATACGCTATAGACTTTTCCAGAAACACAGTAATTGTATTCGGGGGCTGTGTAGAGGATTATTTTTGGATGTGACGTAATTTGTACGATTCTCTAGAATTTCTAGTAATCTCCGGAATAAATGAAATCCTTAATATACGGGCTAATTTCGGAATAGATTCAGGACTTGATTTTCGACAGTGGACTGGAGATTATTTTTGACGGACGGAGAATTTCGTTGGGAGTTTGGTCATCGAGTTAATCGAGCTGTTTTTATCCGGACCTGTGACCTGTATATAACTCGTCTGCTTAGGAGCGTCTGGAGACAGTTAGAGCTGAGTTTTATTCCCAGAGGAGACATTTATTTGTAAACTGTCGTCTGTTCATTATTTGGGGTCTCATATCCCCATATTTTCGCGACGGGAGCCAGTTTGTGTCGTCCCCCGCTGTTTTCGTCTCTCTTCGGCTGTTTTGGAGGTGAATTCGCCCCGTGTTCCAGTTCGCCAAAGAACTGTATTCGCTTGCATTATTGGAGTCGTCCTCGTCCGTTGCTGAGTGCCCAAGCCGTCAAAGTCCTCGCCCAAGTCCTCGCCCATTGCAGAGCTGCCCAAGTCGTCTGAGACCTCGCCTATATAAGTCCTGCCCGTAAGATTTGTTAAGATATATATTGTATAAGATCTTTTCTTAATTCTACACAAACCATGTTGATTCTCGAATATTCTCATTATTAAATCACATTGTTTCTTTGTTCTTTACATCAGTGTGATCTTGTTTGATTTTTTTGTTGCATCTGAGCAAATTCAGGCTTTTTCTAGTAATATATATTTGCGGATAGTCTGGAGATTTTCAGACCGTAACAAATAGTATTGAATCAAAGAATTTAGCTGCATTCAATAGCATTGGACCGACTTGGTGCCTCACCATTTTGAGTTAAAACTGAACATGATTAACAATTTCATACCATTACCTTCACACCGGCTTCCATTGAACTCTTTTGGACACTCACAGGTCAAATGCCCATCAAGCAGGCAGCTACCTCCATTCAGGCACGGGTTGGAGGAACACGGGTCTGGAATCATTAAGCAAACCATACCTTGTACATATAGCATACACAGGAAGGTTAACACTCTCCTTCAATTCAGAGAAATACCTTAATACCAAAATATACACCTGAATGATTGTTTGGAAGTTCATTTGTGGTCGTCTTTTTTTCGTAAGCAGAGACCTTTTCGAGAAAACTGTTTTCCAAACCTTGTAAAATGTACACTGTAAAACATAATTGGGCAACTGTTATTTACCCAACATTGGTATTAATTTACCACATTGTTGGTTAATTCAGGTGAAAATGGACCAATTATTAGGAAGAATTTGCCCATGATTTTGGGTTGTTGATATGTTGCCCAACATTGGGCAAAATATCAACCCATTTTGTCCAACTTTGTTACAGTGTAACACATTTAAAAGGAAGAAGTCGAAACGTTAATTTCGTCTATAAGCTCGCTTTAATTAAAATCAATATCGTTGCTCAGAGGCAAGGAAAAATCTGCCACCCCACCCCATTCTTTAGATATGTTTTTTGAAAAATGGGGAACAATAAAGAACTGACATAGTTGATTTAAATTAATATTCCTCCTTTCCTCCCTCCCCAGGTCACCGATGTGTGGGTAGTCACCGCCCCTCCCAGGCGGGACGTGGTGTCATTTCACCGCCCACCCCGGTGGCCTGACTTTTTTCCCTCCCGGGGCTAGTGACATTGGGCACGAATGTGCCCACATCCAGAACCCAGTGGGCCCCACTCCATTTTCCCCTCTCTTCCCTTCCCAGAGTCCTTCCCCTCCCCACTTAAATCATAATGGTCATAACGAGATTTCTACTCTAGATTATCCTTTGAGTACAATTGTTAAGTTTATTTTCTACATAATGTTCTGTAACTTTATGTACTGATTTTATTATGATTCTCTTAATGAATGTACTGATTTTATTTTGATTCTCTTACTGAATGTACGAATTTCATTCTGATTTCCCTACTGAATGTATTTAATTTATTATAATTCTCTTTACTCCTACAACCTTTGTTAAGGTTTCTTGATATGTTTCTGGAATCATTGTACCGATTTCTTTATGAATTTTTTAACTTTGTAAATATTCTGTTGTTTCAAGGATTTGAAATACAAGGGCGGCGGAAGCTGATTTTTATTGGGTGGCAAATCAGGCCGGATCCAGGAATTTTGTA
>JAZGUH010000727.1:0-221393 GCA_037893225.1 Hippasteria phrygiana
GAAGCGACGAACTTCGCCAGCAAACTTCTGCTTGCCAGGCAACTGTGCAAAGTCCAGATGCAAGTGCTGCAGCTAGCCCAGCAACTCGAGAGAAGAAGAGATAAATGTAAGGACAAATTTGTAAATTCCAGTTTTTTTACACCTAGTTATTAAGTTCTGCTGTAACAATATAGGATTTTGATTATGCTAAACTGAACAAATGAGTGGCTTTTTTTAAGAGTGGGGGTTCATTATGAACTTTAATGACTGAGCAAACAATTATAGGCTATGACAATTACAATTTGTTTAAATACTCGATGAAGCCAGTGCTGGTACATGTTTTTACGTAAGGATTTTGAATTTTTGCAGTACGTAAGGATTTTGAATTTTTGCAGGTGTATGTATGCGCTGTTGACCGGTTACCCCTTTGGTCCAGCTATTCCTGGGTTGTATACGAACAGGGGTAACAAAGTAGTTTCGGACAATTCTGTGAACCCTTGACCCCCACGGAGACTTTTGTATGTCTTTTTCTGCTTTTTCTGCAATTTACGCGAAAACACGTACCAGCTGTGCTTTTGAATCATGTTTTCGACAGTGTCTCGGAGGGTAACATTTTTATTATTGAGAATATTATTAGAAAATGTTGAAACATTTTGTAATTCGAAATTCAAAATTTTTAAATTAAAGAAAGACTACATTAGGAAACTTCAAATATAAAGTTCAAGATTATTTTTAAAATGTATATTTGTTAACTTTCAGAAATACATAGCGGAATTGCTGAGGCATGAACTTGAAAAGGTAACGGCAGAACTTTTCCGACGGCAGGCGGCAGCTTATGCAGACTTCATTCTCCAACATCCACATGAAAGTCCCCAACCTCCTAGCCCGCAACCTCCTAGCCCCCCACACCATGATTCGCATCCTGAATGGTGTAGGGGGTGTGGCAACTGCAGAGAGATGGCCACACCAGTTGAAAACAAATGCTGTACTAGGAGAAGAAATGCCTGCATCACTCACACGCAACTGTTTACACAATTAGTGCTGTAGGCACATGTGCTGGATGTGGCAATGAACTACAGGGCCGATTTGATGGCTGCAAATCCAAACAGAGATAATGATGGGTTCAGACACGCAGCATACAGACAATATATTTTATGGCAACATGGACGCCTTGGAGCCGGGAACCGAAGGGTTATTCCATCATGTGTTGTTTGGGCAATTAGAGATCGATTCCCTTCCCCCCATGGAGTCTACACCGGCTATAGGCCAAATAGACTTTTAAAAAGTGTTACATTATACATACAACTTATATGTTAGATACAACTTTCTTTTCTTTGCATCTTGTAAATACACACTTTAATAGCTCTAACTCAATAATTCAGAGTACAACCCTTCTATCACTAGTACATCAGCTGGATGATCAAACTAACATGTAGGCCCTACCTTTTGTAAAATGTTGAGTCGAGAATAAATGTACCCACTTAGTTTGTTTATTTATCTATTATTGGTTTTAATCACAAAATTTCTCCACTTGTATCACTGACACATCTTTATGGAAATGTTAACCCATTGAACAGCAATACACTATACACCATGTGATTTTCATACGATTTTGATTTGAGATGTAATGATGGTGCCTCATAACAAGAAAACCTCAAATATCACATTTTATGGTTTCTTTTCATAGACTCCTGTACATTTTGTGCCCACTTCAATTGCCCCTTTGTAGGGCTAATGATTTTCTGTTTCAGAAAAGTGGGTACTCCATTTCAAAAATCTTGAATTCTGTTCAGACTAAAACAAGAACCGTATTAGGTTTTTCAGTGGTAAAAATTGCATTTAAACATCGCATAAGACTAATGGGTGATCTCGGTTCATGATTCTATATAGCAAGCTATTTTTATGCAGCCAACTAGCCGTGCCTAAAACCCTTCGAACCATTTGTCCAATAAAAAAAATACAATATGCGATCGTTATAATGTTTATTTCAATATTTTTTGTAAATGTCTTAAACAATAACAAAACCAATAAATAAATAATAGCAGTGCGTAAACACGGGAAGGAGTTCAGGGCCCGCCGATTTGTATTTCTTTTTTGTTTCGTAAACAAATAAAACTGAAAAAGGGGAAATTGTACACAAAGTGATGTTCAAATTTCAAGCGGTGTTTGGGGTGGGGGTATCCCCCGTTGAGAACAGTTCGAGATGCAGTACTTCGTTGACAAATTCAATAATCATCCCCAGTGGCGTAACTACGGGGGGGGGGGGGGGGGGCACGGGGGGCACGTGCCCCCCCCCCCCCGTGCCCCCCCCCCCCCGTGCCCCCCCCCCCCCATTTGAAATTTCGAATTGCACACAAACAATACATCTGTTGCCATTCGGTGCCCCCTTAAAAATTGGTGCACCCCCAGGTGCCCCCCTACAAATTCAACCATTTACGCCGCTGATCATCCCCGCTTTTCGACACGGATTTACTCGCCACTGTGAAATCTCAAATTCATTGGCGTATATTATTTATTGGTAATAACTGTTATTATTGTGTTTATTATTTGATAGTGTTGAAATAACTCTTATGATGTAACTATTTCCATAAAGTCCTGCCGTCAAATGTAACACAAGGTCGTGGACTCAATATCGCCATCAGTATAGCTGTTTTACTTTGATTTGCTCATCATTGCACGCACAGCCGATTTTAGTCAAAATTTATTTTGATATATAGGCCTACAACTTTATTTTTTGTATAGGAAGGGGCTGGTACATTATTTATTTTACAATTATAAATACAGATTTACTTATTTACTTGTTTTCGTTTGGTTCTGTCATGGTACATTTTGGCGTTTGGCCGGCGGGTGGTGGCACGGACTATGTTCGACTGTAGGCCTATCGTATATTTTTGGTGGCACAAACACATACAAAATACTTGTACATGCAGTATGTATCATAACTACAGGATCATGCATGCAGCAGTCATTGCAATATTGTAATCTGATCTATCTGGCGCGCGCGCGCGCCCTGTAGGTCAGCGAGCGCGCACCCTGTAGGTCAGCGCGCGGTCGTGGGGTATTATTTGCAGTTACTGGGTTCATCTGCGTTCATCTCAGTTCGGAATTCAGTGTACAGCCGCAAGCCTGCTATGATCGTGACGACACAGCCCCTTTAAAGATCTAAAATTGTGCACTTCTATTATTATTATTTATTATTAATGGTTTATTTAAAAGTTCTCTCGCAGCCAAAAGGTGAATTACAGTCAATTTACAATAACAATGACGTTTACAATAAATATAATATAAAAAGTATGTATAAGCTACATTATTGAAAAACACGAAATAGTATTTAAAAGGACATGGAAAAGTGATAATTTAACAAATTCACAGTACATTTAATGATATAAAAAGGGGGCATTTACAATAAATATCCACAAAAATAAAGACATTGAACAAAAACACAATAAACAAGCAGGTAGACTAAAACCAAAATAGTTATACAAAACATAAGGATAGTTTGCTTAACAACTCATGTTATTTATTTAAAAGTGTTATTAAAAATGGAATAGGGCTGGACTTATAACGGTTGGTACGACAATGTGTGGGACGTGAGCTTGTTTGAGTCTCTCAGATTATTATCACGGTTAGGAGGAAGCCAATTCCTAAAAGTACTGGACTGAAGGAGATTTTTACCAAACTTGGACGTTAGTTGTTCAAGCCTTTCTGATACAGTAGGAATCTTAAGCGACACACAAATCTCTTTATAAGATTGAACATAACACTGAGCATCAGATAAGATTACACGAAAGCTTTCCTTTGTAGTTTCTCTAAGCACTCTCTCTGCATCTTGGCAAGGCCACAGAACCAGGCTGGTGCCGCGTACTCCAAAGCAGGTCGGGCATATCACTTTGGAATATTACACCCGCCTTATAGATTAGCTGTCTTAGAATATACATCTTTCTTGTTGAAGGTTTTGCACAAATTTTCGACCTGTAAATCCTATTTCAAATTCTTTTGTATATGAACGCCTAGCAGCTTGACACTATCAGCCTGATTAAAACCAGATTTTACCAATATGAAACGTAGGTAAGGTAGTAGGCAACCTCAGAAAACAAGATACCATGGCCTGACATTTATTTGGATTGAGGGTCATATTATTTGCAACTGACCAATCACTCAATCGGTCAAGTTGTTGCTGCAAAGCACATATTTGATCCATGTTCACAAAGGTCAAGTCATCAACATACTTATAACCAAAAACATCTGGGTGTGGGGACAAAAAAAATAATTTATCATTACTAAAAGGCAACAGGGCCAAGGTTTTGTACCTTGGGAGACCCAAGCTTTAACAATTTCCCGTTCCGAGATTTTACCGTTTAAACGCACAGCTTGGGACCTATTAAATAAAAAATTAAAAATCCAAGGAATGATACTCGGCCTCACACCAAGATTAATACCATTTTCCCACAACAATAGTATGATCTACCCTGTCGAAAGCCTTAGAAAAATCTGTGGCTATCACAACTGAAGAATATCAAGCTTTGTCAGTACCTCTCAAAACATCATCCAGGACTTTTAACTAGACAATGGGTAGTTGAAACACATTTAAGTGAGCCAAACTGATTTATATCAATAGCATATCTGATATCATCCATTATCCAGTTCACAACAAAATCCTCAAACACTTTTATTAGCAAATAAACAGGTAAGAGATATAGGGCGTAAATTATCAATACTCGGAGGCTGAGACTTGGGAACCTGCACGACATAAGTATAGGCCATTGTATAGTGACTGCACGTGCCGTGCTGATTTAGTACAAGCAAGCGTGCTGTAATAATAGCACTCAAAAACAGCTGAAATAAATGCCACTTCAAGTGCCATTTCCAACAACTCATAGGACACAAAATAGAGAAAAGCGGAAAAGGTTTTACTGGAAAGTTGGTTTACATTAATTAACTACAAAACAGAGACAAATAAAGTAGGAACCAGAATAAACAGAATTACTATACATTTCTATGGTAGAGTGTACACTTTCTACGATAACCTATACTTAAACACTACAAACTGAATGATGTCATGCTTTAGCTTTATATTCAGCTTATCCCACCATAAAAAAGTCATGCTTTCCATGAACAATTTCAATACTTGAATACAAAGGGAGATGTAATGAGATTATGTTCGTAAAAAGTCCAAATTCTATTGTGGAATTGTTTGAATAAGACATAATTGATTATGGTTCAAGAAAGTGTATTTTTGGACTACAAACTGCAATTTAACCTGACTTTTGTAAACACAAATTTCCTCATTTCTGATTGGTCATGCAATTGCTACCGTACGTAATTTTTACATTTAAAGGGACACATTGGTTTGGATTTTGCGATTTGGGCTATAAAACGGAAATGGATATGGTTGGGAAAGCTTTTTAAAAAGTAGAATATAAAGATTCCACATAACAATCCCCTTCAAATTGCGTGGTTTTTGTTTAATTTCGTGACAAATAACGGTCCGCCATTATGTAGAACCCAATTTTTGACTCCACAAAATGGGCGGACGTGTTCACCAGTCGTATTTCCAGTCGCAGCTGGTTGAAGTACGTTCTGTTGATCCATTTTGATGTACTGTGGCACGCGGCGAGGTAGAGAATGGTACCTGGCGATCATCTGATAGGTTTACAAGGCCACTGGCTGCGGCGCCAGCCTAAAGACTTTTACAGCGTATTTTGCGCATTATTTAGACGGTGGTATTTACTACTGGAAATAAGTCTATTGTTTTCAGCGGGTCAGATGTCAGGGGTCAGAGGCAATTTTTTTGTTTTGTAATCACTATATATACTCACTAATTACAACACATTATACGTGTTTTTTGCATGAACAACTCTATAAAAGATAAGGAACATTTCTAAAACAGCAAAATTTCATGACATTTGAAGGCAATGTGTCCCTTTAAGGTGCAGTCAAGGAAGCCTCGTTATTCAGCACTCACCGTGCAACACTTCCACTTTTTGGGGTTCAAATTTAACACCTGAGGTTGGGTGCACCATGGTGCACGCACTTGTTTAGCACTCAGTATTTAGCACTTTTGTTTTTAGCGTGTACAAAAATCATGACAACAGATAAAGAATTCTTCGGTTTTAGGAGTTACATGAAATTCCAGATTATCCACAATTCAAAGGCATATAGACATCTTTTCAATGTGACATCACCAGTCTAACACTTTACCAGTACCGGCCACATTGGCCAAAAAAGCGAAATGTTTGACGACGATTCCTTACTGTAACAAAACGCGACGTTCACATGTTTATCTAAAGTTACGTAATCATGGAGCTTGATCGCTGCCATGGGCGGGAATCGTAGGTGATTCTATACTCTCTTATTGGCTACATTTGTCAGTGCAGCAGCGTAGCCAGGGCTGTCTCCATGGGGGGGGGGGGGGGGGGGTTGGGGGGGGGGTGGATGACAGGGAGGGGGCTAGATGTTACAGTGGGGGGGGGGGGGGGGCGCTCACAGTGATTTTTCTTTTGCGAAATTTTCAGTGGGGGGGGCGACTGGGGGGGCGACGATTTTTTTTACGGGGCGTGCGCCCCCCCCCCCCCCCCACCCCCCCCCCCCCCCCTAGCTACGCCACTGCGTCAGTGCACAAACCATGGGCGCTGTTTCCTTATTGGCTCTTTCTGATTACGTAACTTTAATCAATTAAATGTCACTTCTATCGAGAGTGTCCGAGTAATGACGAAATGAAGTTGTGCCACAATTGAAAAAGAGGACGTTTCCTGACCTGGTATTCGGTAAAATTCCTGCAGATTAATCATTGAGATACGCCAAGGTCCAGACTCTATTTCAAAAACTAGTCTACAAAAATCCAAAATGGCTGATGGCTGCTAAAGCGAAATGGCCTGGTTGGTCACGCACAAAATTAACTGCATTGAGACAAGAGAAGGTTTGAAATATATCAACAGTAACCAAGCTTTAAATCCCAGCAGGTCCATAGAAAATATTGGATTGGGTATTACGAAGGTGTACAATGGGAGTCGCTTTATAGGCCTCCACTGTAGCTGAATAAAAGAAATCTGAATCTGGTTTTATCACCAAAATTCTATGAATTGTACCTTTAGAAGTACGGTTAGAAGTATGTCTGAATTACCTTAATAAAACACGCAATATCTTTAAATACATTTACAGAAACAGCCAAATATAATGTAAATATAGAAATTTACGAGAATGTCAAATGCTATGCGTGCCCTACGTCTGGAAGAAGAAAACCGAATGCAATAAAGTTTCGAAATTGACATAACGCGTGTACGTCTTATTTGCAATTTGTATGTAAGATAGTTGCATCCACATGCAAAGCCTATAATTGAATTAGACATATCAGTCTTATAGTACAGACAATGAATGTTAGCATTTGGAATTACCAATCAAAACTTGCACGATTCCGCCCACCCAGGAACTTTTGGACGTTATGCATTCTGATATGCCAGCAGGACTTTCACATCGACGTACTGGCGGTCTGCAAACTCCTACTAGCGACAGTAGACCTTTCCGTGCGGGGCGTCTTTTTCTTCAGTTGCAGTTTTTCTCGCCACATACGCCTGATGCGGCTGTTGAAAGCAAAGGACGTGAAGATGAACAGACCCTGCAGCGCCCCTGAGACAATGAACAAGTACCAAAACACACTAACATTGGTCGCCAGTGCGACGAAACCGATGATCCAACCGAAGCCCATGACACTTGATATCTAGAAATTGAAACACAAAATGTTGACAAATATTGCGTTAAGGTACTTCATGTACAGTTCTTAATTTTGTACAATTACGAAAGAGTATAGGCCAAGATTGGAAGCAATCATAAACGCAGAGCATTGTGGCCTCGTATAGTCTAATGCGCCGGACTTTGGTGATACTACAGATTGTGGGTGCGAGCAGGAGTTTTGGTGCTCGAGTCCTTGAGCAAGGTACTTTGTTACAGGTTGCTTCTCTCAACCCGTAAATGGGCCCCTGTGAGGGCAGTGATGGTTTAGTGTTTGATTGGTCCATGTGGGCTGAACTTGCAGTCGGGTCTGTATACTCCCCAAGAGCTGATAAGGTTCCAGGAATGATTGTCGGGCCTGATAAACAATTATAAATGCTGCAGATTAGGCTAAGTTGAACTAAAAAGAGCTTACTAAATTCTGGGAAAACAGATTTCAAAATAGACGTTGTTAAAAAAAAAACTGGCAGGAGCGGGATTCGGACCTGTGATATCCGGAAAATCGTATACCGGCATTCTACCAACTGAGCTATCTTGCCCTACGTTTGCGGTCTCCCAAATTGTCATAAACCCATAATATCGTATAGCCACGGATCACGCCCAATTTAAAATACACAGACTGACCTTCACGTAAATAAGCAGTTCGCGCGTAGTTTCTTTCCTCTTGTCCTTATCCTTGTTGATTAATGATGAGGCTTTCTTAGAGGCTCGAATAGCCTTTACCGTCAGTACGAAGAAGACGAAGTTGGCGACGAGAGAGACGGCAATTGGAAACCCGAAGGCCACCAGTATGGCTCCCTCGTCAGAAATCCAGCAAATCTTGGTCTTCACGCGGCCGTAGCTGAAGCTCAGATCTGTGCAGTCGCAGAAATTGATGACCAGACTGGGTATCAGAACTACGAACGGGGAACACCAGCCGAACAGCGAGAGACGAAGGAACGCACGACTGCCGGTGCTGACTTTGGCGCGGTGAACGGGGGCCGAGAACGTGAGCATAAGATCCAATGACATGGCGGTCATCCAAGCAAACGCTGCCAACCAGGCGTAGTGGGCAGTGATTGCAACGGCAGCACAGACGCCCGGGTTGCCAGTTTGGTTCAACGCAAATAGGAACAGGAACTGGCCAACGAACATGGCTACTGACAGGCTGACAACATTCAGGCCGTGGAGATTCCTCAGCGTCGGGAAGACGCAGTAGGTCATAATGGTGGCAGCGAGTGCAATTAGTGAAACAGATAGACAGACGACGTTGACGATGTGCTCCGGTCCCGTAAATGGGTCTGTGTAAGACTGGGTGGGGAATGTACAGACAATGACATTACCATCCGGTAAAATAGCATAGGAACTCTCTTCCAACATCAGACCCCTGTGCGATAACAATCGTTTATCGCCATCTTGAGCAAATTCTGCTTGATCAAATGGGAAAAAGTCGCAGGTCATATCTTTCGGACCCAACCCGCATATGTGGACAAACTTCCGTTTACCAAAGCGTGTTGTGTTTTCGTCCTTTTCGTAGGTTGTCACGAACGATACATTTGAAGTGGTTATCAGAACACCCCTGCCAATGTACAAATACTGGGTGTCATTAATAGTTGCACTCGTTATGTTTTCCGATGTTTGAAAACAGTCAGCACTGCTGATATTATTCAACACCACGCACTCTTCCTTTAGCGTGATCTCTGAAGCATTACACTTCATACTCCAGCCAGCTTCGTCACTGTCACCATCACAAGGCCTATCACCCGTCAGTAGGAGGTCACTCAACGCACCTTCCAGTTCACTGATATGTGGATATGTAGGATCTGACACATGGGCAATGTTTTCATTACTGTTATTCAATAGCATGGATGGGAGGTCATTAAAATCTACCATAATGTCAATGTTCGAAAAGGCAACCGCGCGAAGAAGACACTCCATCGCCGAGAAAGCAGTTGAGTATGAGATCGGTTGTGCCTTAACACTTATCCTGAAATCCTTGGAGTCGCACTGAATTTCTTCACCAAGAGTGATTGTCAAAGACTGCCAACGAACCACTGCCTCCGGCAGATACAGTGAAAATTTGATGGGCAAATCACCGCCATCACAGCAGAATGGACCAAAATGTATGACCTCACCGGGACCAAGATCTATGTCCTCGAGTGCAATCCCATTGCAGAGAGCGCAGTGGGGATTCTTAAACCGACGGATGTCTTGACGGGCGGACACCTCAGCCGAATAAGAAGCGCACGCCTCGCGCAAGCTGTCTGAGGTGTTTAGATGACATTCATCGGTGACGTCATCAGAGCTACAAGCGTGAAGGTAGACCGAATCAACGGCAGAATCAATCGGACGATATGCAAACTCATTCATTAAAGGAGTGAGAACAATAGGTCTCAGGGTCGGAATGACGTCGATTACAGAGGTACTGCCGTTAATGTCTAGTTGCGCCACTCCACTGTCCGTGTCTACATAAATTGGATCTCCTTGGTGAATGCGAATTGCGGGGTAGCCGTGGCACAGAGCACACGCGGTGTTCTTAAAGGGAACATGGATGTTGTCTACGGTGTGGTAGAGTATGCCCTGCGCAAAAAACGGCTCTTCGCAGTACTGTCTGACCCAAGCGTCCTGCCATGCCTCCGGACATCTGCTGATAAGTTGGTAGTTTAGCGGCGGGTAGGTCAGATCGTTGACTTTGAAACACTTGTAATACTGGGAGCTGCTGGTCAGATTGTACAGGCTCGTCTGCTCCTGGCTGTCTTCTCGTTCCGTTGACGTATAATGGATCGATGGGCTCCCACACACAGGCAACACGTCGAAGCAGCAGTCCATGAACACGTGGCAAAGGACATCACAGCCGCAAGTGTGATAGCGAGATGGCGGCCTCCCACACCAACCGTCACACGTTGCCCCAAAAGGCAGGAACACAGTTATACCATTCAATGTGAAGCCTGCAAAAAATAACATCAGATTCAAGTTGAGTTTGAGAGTTAAACATCATGCTCTGATATAGCCCACACAACACCCGAGAGCGTTTTCGTTTGTAATCGTTTTTAGAAATCACCAAAACCAAATTTAATATTTTTGGTTAGTTACCTAAGGTCTAGGAGTGAAAATCCTACCATTAGGCTATGTGTAATACTTTCGGTGTGGAAAAACCCGAAGCTTGGGCATCCGGACATTCAGACTGGCGCAGCACATAGTCCAGCGTGTACGCAACCAAAGCGCTATAGACCAGGGGCACCAGTCTGAATTCCAACGGTTCGACTTTTCCGAACCAAACTGGCTTCCCTGAAATTATTTTCGTCAATGATTTTCAGACAAACCTTGCATTTTCAAGGATGGTCGTGTATACTATTAAATTACGTTTTAATGATCTTTGCAACCATAGAGTGATTTTAGGAGGAACGCTTTTGGTAGCCCAATTGGGCGCCATGCAAGGCAATGTGTCTAAATAATTAGTGATAAGACTACATATAAAGATAGATACGATTTTAAGCTTTGCATGGTGGGTGCGATATGAGAGAGACTGGGATTGCGGGTAACACCATGTAAAATAAATCTCTTCTAGGACGAAGTGTGGTTCACTCACACTACTGAGGACGGACAGAGCACACTGTCCGAAACGTCGAGTTACACACTCACCCGGTTCTTTTCAGAACCACACTTCTTCCTAGAAGAGATATATTTCACATGGTGTTACCCGCAATCCCAGTCTCTCTCACTACATAACTTGGAAAATGCATAGAAATCTCGTGACCCGAAGGCATTCTGAGACATTGCGAAAGTGTTATTTGTAAATATGTTCATTTTGGTGTTTTTTTGCAAAATTAAAATACGAAAATGCACACAAGGGTCAACATCTTCGACGAAATCACACCTTTTTTGCAGGTTACGCTGAACACTTTCCCACCATTTCTAGCGCAGTGGCCCTGCCATACCCGCACCCAGTGCGTTTCTCCGTCGCGATCGACTCGGAAGACGAACTCGAACGAACTTTCCCCGGTAGATGTAGGAGCCGTATACTCAGCTAGCTGTAGATTCGTCGTCTCGACGATGGGGGAACCGTAGTGGTGACACACCTCGCTAGCTACGGTCGGTGTCTGGTCCAATTGGTAGAAGCAGGCTAAGCCCCAACTAGATCCGTTATGGCGCAGCTGGAGGAGGCCGCTCAATTCACTGCCGTTACCAACGCCCTCCAAACGGAGTTCGATTCCTCCCGGGAAGATCGTCTGCGCCTCGGCCGGCGCCAGGACCTGATCATCTGCACGTGGGAATAATTGTTGCAAACTTTGTAGATTACTGCAGATATTTGAATGGCAAAACGATTTTCATAATTCACGTTCGGTTAGGAATTTACTCACGGATGTTGATGCATATTTTATTGTGGGCCAAAATAGATGGGCTGCCGGTCCTTGATTTTCAGTCAAGGATTTTAACCTTTTGAAAATTGACAGTTAAACATGAACGTGCCGAGTATAACGTTTCAGCTTTCTTTTTTCAGCAGCTTACATAAATTTTAAGTATTCAACAATTTGACAGTGGATTAGTAAATTATGCTATAACTGGTTTTTTTGGCGTTCCTCTACCGTTTCAACAGTTACCTTCAGCTTGAAGTTTCCAAAGAGCTCCCTGCCTCTATGAACTATATCACTATGGCAAAACCTCTTCAGGGGCAGATCCGGGATTTTTTGCAGGGGCTTGAATTTTTGAAACTTTTGCCATCCCTTCACAATCCCATACATACCTGTTGCACACTTCACGCCAAATGGTGAAATACTGCCTGATTTAGAACTGCAAATGTGGGCACAAAAAGATCTACTCAGACAGTCCTTGATGTCCACCTCGTTCTGCTGACATGTCTTCTTCACTGCAAATCGTTCCGTGGAGGTGCTGGCACTCGGCAAATCGATGCCGTCTGATACGGCCAGTGCCAGGGGATAGCCGAAGTGTTGACACACCAGATCCGCGTCCTTGATGGAATGCGGAAGCAGCTGTATCACACTGACCCACCGGTCTCCTCCAAGGCCTACTTCGAGCCACCCTTCTCTGTCGGTGCTGCCGTTTGTAAGACGGAGGTCATCTGTCGTACCAAATAATACAGGTTCGAAAAGTAAGTGCCATGGAGAGACTTTTTCATGCCAGCATTATTGCAACCGGCCCAACTAACAAAAGCTGTCAACAATTAGTTCCCACAGGAACTATGATAAATGACTTTTGTATGGAATTCCATTGCTGCCATTTACGCATCGCATTTGTGGCAGTGTTACTTGGGTCCGCAGCCGTTTGCGCCGTCAACGGCGCAAAGTCGCGTCGTACCGTCGGATAGTCGCGTCGTGCCGTCGCATAGTCGCGTCGTGCCGTCGCGTCGTACCGTCGCATAGTTTTGTACTGTTTGTATAGGGCCGTCGGATACTCGCGTCGTGCCGTCGCGTCGTACCGTCGCATAGTTGTGTACTGTTTGTATGAGGCCGTCGGATACTCGCGTCGTGCCGTCGCATACTCGCGTCGTGCCGTCGCATAGTCGCGACGTGCCGTCGCATAGTCGCGTCGTGCCGTCGCATTGTCGCATTGTCGCATTGTTGATTTTCAGGGTTTACGGCGTAAACGGCTAAGGACCCGAAATCAACAATGCGACAATGCGACTATGCGACGGCACGACGCGACTATGCGACGGCACGACGCGACAATGCGACGGCACGACGCGACTATGCGACGGCACGACGCGACTATCCGACGGCCCTATACAAACAGTACAAAACTATGCGACGGTACGACGCGACTATGCGACCGCACGACGCGACGCGACTATCCGACGGTACGACACGACTATGCGCCGTTGACGGCGCAAACTGCTGCGGACCCAAGTAATACTGCCACAAATGCGACGCGTAAATGGCAGCAATGGAATTCCATACTTTTGGACTTTCTCATACTGAACGTTGTTTAGTGGACGATGGTTAAGTAGGCTAAGTCTTGACGACTATTAGAAACTAACCTAGAGAAGTCTGTCGCGTCACTAGTTATTAATAACCGTGTGTATCACAATGTACAGGGAGAGCCAGGACCTGGGGGTTTCGTGGTAAATTTGCCTTATTGTGATAGACGGGGAAGGCTTTCCTTCACAAGCGAAGTCAATCGGTCAGGATAAAAGGGAACCTTACAACTATAGTTAAATCTTGATAATTTTCAGGGAGACGGAGCAAATTGCCAGATTATGCAAAACATACTTGTCAGACAAGTCATGCTGAGGTCGGAGCGGTGATCACAACTGTCCCACTCCATAGTCCACGGGAGCAGCTCGCACGGACTCTGTCCGCATTTGCAGTTGCCACCCTTGTACCATATGTTTCCGTTGGACCTGCCGTAATCATACCGGTGGTTGGACGCCGTGTACGACGCCAGGTAACCCATGGCCCTGCACATACCGCACGCTAGCTCGTTGACGTGCCACTCGCCTTCCCACGGTCTGGATGCATTGCGTTGGCAGAAACTTCCCCACTCCCCACCGAACAATCGGATCTCCAGTCGACCCTCGTTGCTAAAAGGTCCACCTACTAATCTGGCCTCAAAATCTAAAAATGTGAACAAAAATTAATTTACCAATTAAAATTAAAACAGTAGCGTAATTAATGGTATAAACGTGATAAATCCGGTGCACATATAGGGCACGCATACCGCATACCCCTAAAGGAAAATCCTATCTTTCGTCAATTTGGTAATTATTTCTTATTAATAACAGTACTGATAAAGTAGAATGTCACCTTCGTCTATAGAGTACCGAAGTCTGACGTCAGTTGCCGCGGCAATGGTTCCAAACACATGCAGTTTAGAATGTATTCTGGTTCCAAACATTGCATTGATTGACGTCATCACTTCGGTACTCTATTGCTGTTACATGTGCGCTCTCTGTATTGGCAGATAAGATTAAAGGGACACATTGCCTTCAAATGTCATGACATTTTGCTGTTTGGAAATGTTCCTTATCTTTTATAAGAGTTGTTAATGCAAAAAAACACGTATAATGTGTTGTAATTAGTGAGTAGTGATTACAAAACAAAAAATTTGCCGCTTACCCCTGACATCTGACCCGCGAAACATAGACTTATTTCCAGTACTAAATACCACCGTCTAAATAATGCGCAAAATACGCTGTAAGAGTCTTTAGGCTGGCGGCGCAGTCAGATGATCGCCAGGTACAATTCTCTACCTCGCGACACATATCGCCAGTGCTGCGCGCCGTGCCACAGTACATAAAAATGGATCAACAGAACGTACTTCAACCAGATGCGACTGGAAATACGACTGGTGAACACGGTCCGCCATTTTGTGGAGTCAAAAATTTGGTTCTACAAAATGGCGGACCGTTATTTGTCACGAAATTAAACAAAAACCACGCAATTTGAAGGGATAGTTATGTGAATCTTTATATTCTACTTTTAAAAAAGCTTCCCAACCATATCCATTTCATCTTTATGGCCCAAATCGCAAAATCCAAAGCAATGTGTCCCTTTAAAGGCCATGTTGAAAAGCGCCACCACTTTAGAACTGGCTACGAGCTGCATGCTCTAGCAAAGTGCTAGAATTTGTCATGCAATATCTAAATTTGCACCCGTCCGCCCTACGAAAAACCTGCCTACAGGCCTGTAAAGCCCCGTTCTCACTTGTACAACAACTGCGGTGCGACTAAAAATCGTACAGCCGTGTGATTTCCGTACGAATTTCCCTGTTTCTTTCCCGCGCAGTCTCACTTGTACAACTGTCGTGCCACTGCCGTTCAACTCTCGTGCGACCTTTCCTCCTGAAACATCCGATAACGGTTCCGTTCGACTGCCGTACAACCTGTACGAGTCCCGCGCAAGCGCCGTGCGATTTTTGTTTAACTCGCGTGCGACCTGTGCGCATGCGGTACAACCGCCGTACAACCAATCAGAGCGCCGTGCGACCGCCGTACAAGCGCCGTTCGATCCGCGCGAATCGCATAAAAGCAGGGCCTTTTGGCGTCGATCTTCAAAACCGCACTTGATGTTCGACAGTCAACAAGTATTCAACACAACACAACGATGCCACCGAAGAAGAGTGATGGCAAGCAGGCGGGCAGCAAGAACGGCACGGCCGAGCCGTGCGACTTTCTTCAGACCCCCGTGCGACCTATCAGACTGCCGTGCGAGTGCCGTGCGACCCCCATGCGACCAATGCGAACTATGCGAACCGTGCGACAACAGCCGTATGGAAATTTTCAACATTTGAAAAACTCGCACGGGCATGCGACCCGTCCGAATTACACACGACACCCCTACAACATGTGCGAATCATCAACAGACTGCCGTGCGACCCTAGTACGCCCTGTGCGATTTGCTAGTCGCACGGCATTTGCGTAGAAAATCGTTCAAGTGAGAACGGGGTATAAAGGCGACATCGTGGATGTGTACACACTAAACACTGAATCCGCAATAGCATTGAGTCGATTAGAGATTCCTACCATTAAGACCCGCCCCTTGACATATTGACCAATCACAGCCGCGAGTATGGTCCGACATAAGTCCCACAAAACTGGCTGACGTGTGGCGCGCGCAGCTGATTGGTCAATACGACAAGGGCGGGTCTTGATGGATCGGTCTATTAGGAATCTCTAATCGACTCAATGCTATTGCGGATTGCATGAATGGAATGACGTAATAAATCTATAGGAGCAAGATGGGGATGATTGTCTGGCGTCCCGACCTGGCTCCCATAGGAAAGCGCACACGTAAACAAAGCCATTTTACGTCCTTTATGCCCCCATCACACCAAAGTAGTTCTCAAAACGTCCTGCCCCGTCCTAAAAAAATCGTAAAACGGGCTGTGGTCGGGGTAGAACGTGTAACTTTGGCCAAATAATGTCTAAAATACGATGCTAGTTCGTTTATAAACAGTCCTCAATACGTCCATCTCGTCTTTATCCCGTTCGCAGTCCGTTGGTATCAAGTTCAGATCGGGTAAAATTGTCCGTTCACCTCATGCGGACAACGTTTCCAAGCAGTCCAAGCCCGTCCGTATTCAGTTTAAACCCGTTCTGAACTAGTTCTACCTCGTTCCTAATACGTCCAAACCCGTTCTAACTAGTTCTTAACTCGACCACCTCGTTCCCAGACAGTTCACTACGTCCTCATCTCGTCCCTAGTGCGTGCGGAACGTAATTGCAATCGCGTCCTGGCCCGACTGCTATAAATACCCAGCGCGTTGTTGCCAGTCCTCATTCGCGTTCGCCGCTTCAAGCTCATGAACACATCAAGTCAACGACATTACCGACCATCTTCAATCATCATGCCTGCAAAGAGGAGTGGATCCAGAAAGACGTGCCGTGTGAAAGCAGCCAGTACTACCCCAAGATCCCCAAGCCCCGCTGAAGCCCATGCAGATCCCCCCAAAATTGCTGAGCCTCCTGATGAGCCTGCCTCTGAGTGTGGGATTCAAGAGAGGGAGAGAGCTGTATCACCTGGACCCTCTGATGCCTCTGCCTCACAGTCAGAGGGGCATATGTCTGAGGAAGATGCAGAACAGAGTCAGAAGGCCAAGAAGAAGAAAGCTAAGACCCACACCCATCTCACCATAGACCAAGAAGAAGACATGGTTGACTGGCTCAAGGCCCATGAAGTCCTGTACAACAAGAAGCTGGAGGGCTATAAGGACACAAAGAAAAAGGCCTTCCTGTGGCAGCAGCAAGGGTGTGAACGTTGATGAGCTGAAGATATGGTATACCAGCCTGAGGACCCGCTTCACCAAGCTAAAGAAAAAGAAGTCTGGTGATGGTGCTCCTGACCACTCAGAGAGAGACCAGTGGGTGCTGGACAAATTCTCTTTTCTGGCCCCCTTCACCTATGAAGTGAAGAAAAGGACACTAGTAAGTGTAAGTACATCTTACAATTACTACATTAAAATTTTATGTAACATGTACTGTACTGTACATGTATTGTTTTTCTTATAGCAGCTTATACCATGTACATGTACTAAAATTTGGTAATTCTAAAACTAAACTGTATTACATGTAGCAGCATGTACTTAGCATGTTACACTTATGATTTATTCTTATTGTTGCAGCTCAAGTCCAAGTTACTTCCACCATCAGCTACAACTCCCGACCCCATAGATGAAGATGACTTCATCCCTCCCTCTGGGCAGATGACAAGTCAGGGGTCTGACAGTCAACAGCAGCTGACCCTCAGCACAACAACACCCTCCACCACCACCTCCAGGTCCTCCACACCAAAACCAATACACTCATTCACCTCTGCCATCAGCGGCAAGATGGACCAATTCATGGAGATGCAGAATCGTCTCATGCAGCAGATGATCAGGCCCAACACAGACCGGATGAAGGAGGTTTTCGAATTTTTAGAGCCGTGTAGAAACGTGTTGCCAACTCCTTCAGAACATTTTATTTAGTTTTGAACGTATTTGCACGGAATAACGACTGGCTAAGGACGTAATGCGGTCGAGTTGGGTCTGTCTGCGAACGGGATGAACGAGGTACAAACGGACCCGGTCGGTGTGCACACGTACTGCAATTTATGCCCGACTGCACCACGTCGTAACACGTCCCTAGTAGGATCGAAGTACGGCAATTCCGTTCGTAGTACGTCCATCTCGTTTTAAGTACGTTGTCACTCCGTCTAATTGCAGAACGGGATGGCCGCCAGAAAAATTTGAGCTGGCTCGAAGTTCTGGAGCACCCTTCCCGTCCGAGCCCGTCCTCAGTGGTCTAAGAATGACTATACAAACATCCCATCCATGGCCGGCACTGCAAAATAGATTTATTGACTTCCTGTATGGTTTTGCTTCGAAATCTATTATGTCATTTAGAAGCACGATCCGTTTGTAATTAATTTCCAGCAGACTGGTCGATCCGCTGCGTCTCCCAAATTCATTACCGTACCTTTTTGGGTGTTTGTGGGTTTGTTTTTGCATTCAATAGGGGACCTTTAACAATAGAGGACAATAGGGTCCCCGATTGAGAAAGGTTCCCGTTTGAAAATCGTGAACAAAACCAATGATCGAGGGCCCTTCCGAAAAAGTATAAACAAAAGAGGGACAATAGGAGGTCCGCGATTGCCGGTATTTACACACTTGTGTGGTGTGTGCGTTTGTATAGCTATTCAGACCGTGGACCTTTAACAAAGAGGACAATAGGGTCCGCGATTGTGTCAAGGTCCACGATTGAAAATCGTGTACAAAACCAATGGGAGGCCTTCCGAAAAAGTTAGAGTATAAACAAAAGAGGGACAATAGGAGGTCCGCGATTGCCGGTGTTTACACACTTGTGTGTATGTATGTGTGTGTACATGTGTGTGAGTGGGTTAGGCTATGCGAGAGAGGACTTGGGACAATGGGGGATTAGGGATAATAATGACACCGAGGACTTGGGCCGAGTCCTCGGGAGAATTTCAACAAAGGGAACAAAAGAAGGGTTCCATTCATGGTCCTCATAAGTATAGGAAAACGGACATGGGTGTGTGTGAGTTTGTTTTCGCATTCAACAGGGGACCTTTAACAATAGAGGACAATAGGGTCCCCGATTGAGAAAGGTCCCCGTTTGAAATCGTGTACAAAACCAATGGGAGGCCTTCCGAAAAAGTTAAAGTACAAACAAAAGAGGGACAATAGGAGGTCTCCGATTGCACCGTTTACACACTTGGGTGTGTGTTGGGGGGGGGGGGGGGGGGGTAAAGTTGGGATAACTTTCCAGCTCGGCACACACTCTAAAAAAAGAGGTGTAATTTTTTCGTTGGGATGGTAAAAAAGAATTTGTACTTTTTGGTCAAATTTGAGCAAAGTGAGAATTTCTCTTTTTTTTACTTGTGTTACATTTTGGTACACATTTAAAAGGTTAAGCCTTACCCAACGATGGGTACAAAATCTAGCAGCCCAGCTGGAAGGTAACTTATTACCTTGAAAAAGGTTTCAATGATAATAGGTTACCTCCCATAATAGAGCTAAAATGTATTCAGGAAAATATAATAGTAGTTCCACAACGAGTAGTAAACAATTAACACGCTAGAGAGTAAACATGCGCACATGGGAAGTTTTTTATCATCTAAGGGGCCGCTGGTGATACATGGGCGTGTTAATTAACCAAGATGGATGCCGTACGGGAAGATTTTTAACACATGTACGTACATACAAAAAATACACAGGAACGTGCGATTTGTTTTAGTTTTCGCATGGTTTTCGTGTTGTGCAATAATTTTACACAAGTCGAGCATGTTCCCTTTTTACTCTCTAAAGTGTAGTTTTTTACCCAATATTGAGCTATTATTTAAAAAATTATTTCACAAAGCTGCAGATAATTATATTAGCTTCACGCACCGTCATGGGCCGGATAGGCCTAGCGCAGTGATGTTAATGAGGGTGCTTATTCAAGAAAACAAGTCAAGCGTATACCGTGTCGCGTGCCTGGATGTGGTTTAGTCAAACCTGCCCCATACAATTCATGTATTACGACCATTGATGTGAAAAGTTTTTGCGACAACAGTAAAGCTAAATTCGCGTATGATAGTTTTACACAAAAAAACAACAGGTTTACACCCAGGATTTATGTTGGAGGCGGGACTACCTTAAATGCACAATAATTATGTGCAATGTATTTGTATTGTCCTGGTTTGTCCATGACTTTATGTAGAAGGGAAAAACATTTTGTGTGCTCATTTGGGGACAATACTTTTTTTCAAGAAAGGGCTGTCAAAAACATGTACAACTTGACGATGTTTTCACCGCTATTTTTTTTTCTGGACGGGGCGTCTTTTACAAATAATATAGGTTTTCCCGGCCAATTTAAACAAAATTTAATTCAATTGAATACCCGGCTCATTCAATTTTGTTTGAAAATGAATGCTCCGTTGAATCAGCATTCAACAGTCAAAAGGAGTAATTCCATTTCAGCAGTTAGCATTCACTAGCCAAATAGGATCATTCAAATTCATGAGGTCGCAAAGATCATTCAATTTCTTAAAGGCCAGCAGCAGGAGGCTGGTCAACCATTCAATTTCATCAATTGGCAAACATTTTTCAAATGTTTACATTCAAATTCGTTTCAATGGTATGTGCTTTCTGATTCGTATTTTAATTTGACGTGGTCCGAACATTAGCAGAAATAAAGAAGAAAACATAAAGACCAGTGCAAACTATCACAAGGCTATAGCGAAAGATTTTGTTTTCATTTCAAACTTATCGCCACAACTTTACTTAACAGTCTTCTAGATATACAGGGTACAATCATCATCGGGTAACAAAGCAAAAGGAACAATTATTGCAATTAATACAAAACACATGCATATGACGTAAATGAAATGCCAATAACACGGAAACGCATTTAACAAAGAAAAACTCAAGTGCCAGTAAAAGAGCTATTGCCAGCTTCCTCGAATAAACAAGCCATAACTCATGTTTAATTTGAACGCATAGAACTTTAAATTCATTGCCCATAAACGAAAAAGAAAACAAAAACTAGCAACAAATTCATGTGCGCTTCGATGAGTCTTAATTTGATTTCATGAATTGTAGATAGGTAGTAGAAATTCAACTGAAATTCAGAACGAAATCATGTGTTGCACAAACACGAAATTGAATGCAATACTAGCTAAAAAGAAACCCTGGTTTGATTGAATTAGGGGAAATGCGTGAATTTGAATGCATGTTAATGAAATTGAATTAATTTGTGATGAAATTGGCCGGGAAAACCTAGGGAAAGAATGGAAAATTATAAAGGGAAGAACAATTTGGCAACATTGTTTAAATCATTGGAAGGCAATTCCACTTGCATTTTTTTCCTAAAAAAACTGAAACTAAAATTAAGGAGGTAAGGCGAAGGAACTTAAAAAAGGAATAGCAGGAAGCGATGAGAGAAAATAAAATCAGTAAGAAAAGCAATAAGCATTGGCTTTTATGAGAATTTTGAGAACGGAGGATTCGGTCAATTAACGGACGGGGTATAATCCATATTATATTCAAGTGGTCAATATTGGTGAGTTTGTATATGCCGGCAATCGTGGACCTAGGACAAAGGAATTTGAGCGTAGACAAAGGGGTCCACGTTTGACCTAACGTCCACGATTGAAAATCGTGTACAAAACCAATGGGAGGCCTTCCGAAAAAGTTAGAGTATAAACAAAAGAGGAACAATGGGAGGTCCACGATTGCACCCGTTTACATGACTGGGTGGGTTTGTGTGGGGATGGATCTGTGGATGGATTAATGGGTTGATTGCTTTGTTTGTTTGTCCTTTGGCCAGCCGGTGGTTTGCCTTTTAGCTATGGATTGGTCTGTGGGTCAGTCGGTCATAGTGGGTTGTTTGGTCCTCAGAAACAACCATAAAAGTGACCCAAAAATGGGGAGGGGGTTAGTAAGAACGCTGACCGCTGATCAAACAGGAATACCATATCTGATCATAGCTATAATGATAATAATAATAATTTATATATTTATTAAGCGCAAATTTTATATACAATATTCAAAATGCGCGTTGCAATGATAAAAACCAGATACATTAATATACTAAAAGTTAAACTCATA
The DNA here is from genome assembly GCA_037893225.1 of Hippasteria phrygiana. Lineage (NCBI taxonomy): Eukaryota > Metazoa > Echinodermata > Asteroidea > Valvatida > Goniasteridae > Hippasteria > Hippasteria phrygiana. The sequence continues at coordinate 22,231 of JAZGUH010000727.1, forward strand.
CCGAATTCGAACGCCATCTTTTCAGTTTTGCCCTCATTTGTTTCACTGTATCTATGTTAATATCTTATGGCATTTTCATGCATCTATAATGTCTAATCATAGGTCCGAGGCGCAGTAGATCTATAGGAGGTACTGTGATAAAACAAAAGCCCCATTTGGTTGTACACAATCCCGCTTCCACTTCCCTCCCTTTCAGTCATGCATAATAGGCTATACCAGGCACGACCGCTCACAGACGAATGTCTCCGGTTTCATGAATGATGGAACATATGAACACACCGTTAGTTTTCTTTTCTGTTAAAAATTGGCGTAGGCCTATGCGGAGAGCAGAAACACCGGCATACATGTCTCCTGTGGTTCAATGGTCTCGCCATACTGTCTCTACACTATATAGTTACATCAATCAGTATATTCTATTTAAGAGACAAGCCACCAGTAATAGAAAGGTTTTATTGCTGAAAGCAACCAGCTATTATTAAAACCCCTTGATGACGACCCGGGCATATACCGCGGGTATTTCATGGGGGCGCCGGGGCGCCAGGCCGGGTTATATGCAGCCAAGTGAAACGGAAACAAGAGGTTTGTGAGGCCAAGCATAACGTATAATACGCCAATAATGGATTAAAAATGCAGAAATTGGCGTGTATACACGTCAGCCGGCCAGGTGGCAATTTGCAATCTGCACATTATTTGTGTCAACCGTATACGCACTTAAACGTGTATCGACCTCCAAACGCGGACGTCCTATTGTTCCCTCTTTTGTTTGTACTTTTTTCGGAGCACTCTCATAGGTTTTGTACGCGATCTCAATCGCGGACCTATTCTGGGATTCGCGGACGATATTGTTCCCTTTGTTATACGTCCACGTTTGTTTGGGAAAACAAACCAAGGGGTTTTAATAACACCTGTCCAGGTAAACAGCAAACTTTAGCAAAATCATTGTAGACAGTGGCACATTGACTTTAGGGTGCGGTATAGTTGCTTCACCCTGGCGACTTTTTGCAATTTGTTTGAATTTGTTACTTTTAAAATGACAGCAAAATATTTTCGCGGCATTCAACATGAATAACAATGGGTAATATGCCCATCCCCTACATCATTCATTTAACTACAGTACATTTCCTCTAAATAAAGAGAATCCCCACTCGCAATTTATCGTATAGTTCAGCTTCCCAATCCCTAAATCTATTAAGTCATTTTCGTAGTAAATGGCATGTCCCATTTAAATGTACATGTTAAAATGGATTAAATTGCCTAAGCACTGAGATTTCCTTTGTAATTTATTGTACTTGCAAATAGTGGTTCTGTACTTTTCGGTCCAACGGTTTGGGAAGAACAGCTTTTGATTGACCCTACACTGTAAGAAAAAGGCTAACACTTTTTGAACACTTCAACGCGTTAATATTAATACTTTACACGTAAAGGTATAGGAGGCGTTGGTGTTTATAATGATTATTAACATTCTAAAGTGTTAATATCTACCTAAATTAACACCTCAAGCGTTAATAATCATCAAAACTAACGCCAATTTAAACGTGTTTTAGTGTTAATCGCGTGCAACGCCTCCTAGGCCTATACCTTTACGTGTAAAGTATTAATATTAACGCGTTGAAGTGTTAAAAAAGTGTTAGCCGTTGGTTTTTACAGTGTACACCCAGTGTTGTTCTTAATGTAACTCATGAACTAATGTTATTATACGTCCATTATTTGGCTTAGGGCCTATGTCTTAAAAGCATGATAAAGCACTATTAGAGCTGACAACACAGTTGTAGGCAGTGTTCATACTTTGTGTGGTTAAAGATTTACATGAAATTACTAACCTGTAAAGGTTTGAGCTCCATCCACCATGCAAATTATGAGAAAACAGTGGTAAACCATTTCCTTTTTAACCATGATTATGAGCACCGTTCATTATCTGTTTTTTTTTTCGATTCTGAAATCGAAATAAAAGACCGGGTTTTCTTTTGTGTGTCCGTGTTTTGTTTGTTTTGTTTTGTTTTATTTTATTTTATTTTATTTTGTGTTGGTGTGTGTGGGTGTATTTTTGCATTCAATAGGAGACCTTTAACAATAGAGGACAACAGGGTCCCCGGTTGAGAAAGGTCCCCACTCCCCAGTTGAAAATCGTGTACAAAACCAACGAGGGTCCTTGCCAATAAGTTAAAGTATGAACAATAGCTGGACAATTATAAGGTCCCCGCTTGAAAGTGTTTGGGTAAGTATATGTGTGAGTATGTAAATACCGGCAATCGTGGACTAGGGACAAAAGGGTTAGGGCATAGACAAAGGGTCCACGATTTTTTGACCGAACGTCCCCGATTAAAATTCGTGTAAAAAACATATGGGAGGCCTTCCGAAAAAGTTAAAGTACAAACAAAAGAGGGACAATAGGGAGTCCGCGATTGCCGGTATTTACACACTTGTGTGTGTGAGTTTGTTTTTGCATTAAAAAGGGGACGTTTAACAACAGAACGCAATAGGATCCCCGATTTAGAAAGGTCCCCGTTTGAAAATCGTGTACAAAACCAATGAGGGCCCTTGCCAAAAAGTTAAAGTATGAACAATATGAGGACAATAGGAGGTCCCCGATTGCAGGCGTTTACACACTTGCGTGTGTGTGTGTTTGTTTAACAATCTCCTCCAAGAAGGAAAGAGAGCGAGATATCCTCCCATCCCAGATTTACGTCCACTTTTCTTTTCTTTTCTTTTCTATACATTCACATCTACATTAAAAACAAATTAAAACGCTCTATGTAACATTTCACGGCTACCGTGCGTTACGGATCTGCCTGGTCTATGTTTCAAAATGAAAACACATACATGTCACAATGTTATCTCCGCAGATTCCTTTAAAGAAGGGGAAATTGTAAGTCTTGATCTTCAAGGAATGTATCAGTTTCCTACAGGAAGATAATAATCAGTGGTGCTGTTCTGCGATTCATCGATGTCCATCGGTTATTTCGTGTTCCAGTTTACTCGGACAGGTAGATTTATTACTCCATGATACTAAAGGCCCAGCGAAATGAAAACCATTCTCAGAGATGTTTTTTGTAAACATCAATGCGTCTGAATTGCATGTGTCAGCACATGGCATTCACTTTTGAACTTGAAATAAGGATTATGTGTTCTTTTTCATTTCAAAATTTCCAAACTATTTCCTGACATGTGCAGGCGTTGTTGATATGATACCGATCATACCCACTGTACAGTACTGTTGAGCACTTGCATTACACAAAAAGAAGTCAAATTTTGACTGATCACCGTTTTGACTGGCTACCATAAGACTTCAAATGAGGCCCAAACACAAACATTTAGAAAATTTACCCCGGGGAAAGTAAATCGAATCCTTCCATTTTATACACAAATGAGCTAGGATACTGAAGCTTTCCCAATTATGACATCACTGCTCAGGAATATGTAAATACATTAGTGTGATTTCCATAAGATTGCTAAAATGGGCATAAACACCTTCAGAATGGAATACCAAAGGTTGAAAGTCATGGTAAACTGGATGTATAGGTCTATGTGTTTTAGCATTTAAAATTCCGTTTAATGTGACCTTTAATTAAAAAGCTATTGCTGTTGAAAAGCAGTGGGGGGGGGGGGGGGGGGGGGTGAATACGATCGTACAACATTGTTATGTACACAAGTAAATGTTGTCAGTGTTATGAAATTCCCCTCACGGAATTATGTACAACCGTCACAAACGTGGGCGAGGCCACGCGTCACATATTTGCATACGCGTGCGACCTCGGCTGACCCTAACTTGTGAATGAATGGGTCGAAGTTGTTTACGCCAAGCCTTATGTGCCAGAAAGTTCTGTGTAGAAATCTCGTTCACGCTCGTTCTTTCGAGTAGTTTGTGGCGTGATCGTAAGCCTTAAGTTTTTAGATTGTAAGATGATTCTGGATTATAGTAATTTCTGGAATGTATGAAATTTCTTTATAACGGGCTAACTTCACAACAGAACCAGGACTTTAGACGGTGGACTTGAGATTTTCGACCAGGATTTTGTGTGGAAACGTCAGTACATTTTCTGGACCTGTGACTTGTATATGACTCGTCTGCGTAGGAGCGTCTGGAGACAGTTACAGCTGAGTTATATTTCCGGAAAAGAGACATTTATCTGTGAACTGTCGTCGGTTCATTATTTGGGGTATCATATCCCCATATTTTCGCGACGGGAGCCAGTTTGTGTCGTCCCCCGCTGTTTTCGTCTCTCTTCGGCTGTTTTGGAGGTGAATTCGCCCCTTGTTCCAGCTCGCCAAAGAACTATATTCGCTCGCATTATTTGAGTCGTCCTCGTCCGTTGCTGAGTGCCCAAGTCGTCCAAGTCCTCGCCCAAGTCCTCGCCCATTGCAGAGCTGCCCAAGTTGTCTGAGCCCTCACCTATAAGTCCTCGCCCGTAAGATCTTTTAAGTTATATATTGTATAAGATCTTTTCTTAATTCTACACCCTTAAACCCTGTTGATTCTCGAATATTCTCATTATTAAATCACATTGTTTCTTTGTTCTTAATATCAGTGTGATCTTGTTTGATTTCTTTGTTGCATCTGAGAAAATTCAGGCTTTTTCTAGTAATATATATTTACGGATAGTCTGGAGATTTTCAGACCGTAACACCTTTAAAAAGCTATTGCTGATGAAAAGCAGTGGGGGAGTGATACCCGATCGTGCAACATCAAATTAAAGAGATGCAATGACTTGAATAGGCCTACATGAAGGGCAGTGTTATTTGCATGTTATAGGTTTTCCCGGGAAATTTCACTATGTTTTCGTTCATTTTAACGCATTCGACAATCAAAATTAATAATTAAATTTTACTATCCGAGCATTCTATCGTCTTTAAGCTTCACTCATGCCTTTACATGATGTATTCAAATTAAAGGTATCGTATTGTTCATTCAATTTCGTCTGGACCAGCAGTAAGGGGTTGATCGGTCAGTCATTTTCATTAATGGGCAAACATATTTCACCCTTTTTTCAACCATCTTTTGCTGCATGTCGGTATTCCTATAAAAGTCTAATCTGACGTCTTCAATCCTTAGATGCACATCTCTGTTTATTAACTAAGTCTTCAGACAGATAAGATGGCGAGCTTACGGGAAGGGAGGTGCGATCGTCTGATGGAATCGGCCCAAGAAAACAAATTACCCAAGAGAACTGTTCCCAATGGTACAACCATTGTCAAACCATGGGGGAAGGAAAACAGATACATGCCCCGATGTCTTGCAAATGAAGAGATTGATAGGTGAATCAGAACGAAAAAGAACAGTAAACAAAGTTTAAAATGTAAAGGATTCATAAACATGTCAACATACAGACGCCCCTAATTTGGGGGTTAAACAAAGATCATCAGTTAGCTCTTTTCATTTCACAACATTTTCCATTACAAATTTTACACATTTTTTACAAAAACCTCAGAAAACAATAGGACAATATATAAATTAACAAATTTGATTAATTTGAATGACTATTTGATAAAAATGGTTCGCTAATTTGAATGCTTCAACCGTCAAAGGATGTCACAAAACTCAATGTAAGAATGCAACAAGTAAAGTCTTGAATGCACCAAAGCGAAATAGAATGCCCCCTAACGAAAACGAACATTAGGAACCAAATATTGGGCGCTTAAAAATTGAAATTAAATGCCCAAAGAGTGAAAAAGAAACCTTAATTTAATCAGATGTTTAAAACCACGCGAATTTGAATGACCAATAACGAAAATGATCAGGAAAATTTGCAAATTGGCAGGGGAAACCTATATTATACATTTCCAGGTCGTTTGTAATAAATCTATGAAGTTACTGCAATATTTTGATATTCTTGGTAATGCACATTTTCATATCAATCATGAGCTAAAGCGTGATGTCATCAACAGTAACGTCTATATATAGCGTTAGTTTCAAACTTTATTTTTGCAATGTTTTTCTATTTCATTTCTTTTTTAGGTTTAGCCAATTTTCATATTCAATTCAAGCAAATTTTGAGTAGGTTATTTCGAAGGGCGGCTTTTAGTACTGTTATGTTATTATTTCCTTTTGACAAGCAGTTCCTTCTCTTTGCCAAACCAAAATGGCGCCCTTGCTTAAGAAACCTGGAGATATATTTAAAGGAACTGAAAGACGCATTGATCAGGCTAGTCTGGTTCCCTGACCAAAATATTCTGACTATGTCTGATGAATATTTGGTCCGGTAGCCGGCAATGTCACGTGACCACAACTGGCAGAATTCTTCCAGTTTCCGAAAATATCCGAGATTTTACGAACTAGACTGTAAGTTAATATAGGTTTTCCCGGCCAATTTCATAACAAATTAGTTCAATTTCAATAACATGCATTCAAATTCACGCATTTCCCCTAATTCAATCAAACCAGGGTTTCTTTTAGCTACTATTGCATTTAATTTCGTGTTTGTGCACACATGATTTCGTTCTTTTCATTCAGGTTCGTTTTAGTCATTCCTATTTATAGGAATTCAAGACTACATTTTCACTAATCTTCAGTTGAATTTCTACTACCTATAATTCATGAAATCAGATTGAGACTCATCGAAGCGCACATGAATTTGTTGCTAGTTTTTGTTTTCTTTTTCGTTTATTGCCAATGAATTTCAAATTCTGTGCGTTCAAATTAAACATGAGTTATGGCTTGTTTATTCGAGGAAGCTGGCAATAGCTCTCTTACTGGCACTTGATTTTTTCTTTGTTAGATGCGTTTCCGTGTTGTTTGCATTTCATTGACGTCATATGCACGTGTTTTGTCTTAATTGCAATAATTTTTCCTTTTGCTTTGTTACCCCATGATTAAAGTTAAAGCCTGTACCCTATATATCTAGAAGACTGTTAAGTAAAGTTGTGGTGATAAGTTTGAAATGAAAACAAAATCTTTCGCTATAGCCTTGTGATGGTTTGCACTGGTCTTTATGTTTTCTTCTTTATTTCTGCTAATGTTCGGATTAATTAAAATACGAATCAGAAAGCACATACCATTGAAACGAATTTTAATGTAAACATTTGACAAATGTTTGCCAATTGATGAAATTGAATGGTTGACCAGCCTCTTGCTGCTGGCTTTTACGAAATTGAATGATCTTTGCGACCTCATGAATTTGAATGATCCTATTTGGCCAGTAAATGCTAACTGCTGAAATGGAATTACTCCTTTTGACTGTTGAATGCTGATTCAACGGAGCATTCATTTTCAAACGAAATTGAATGAGCCGAGTATTAAATTGAATGAATTTTGTTTAAATTGGCAGGGAAAACCTATATTACGAAATACCTTACTAGAATGTAAGTTAATAGTCTCAATCATCCTGTCAAATGATGGCACCAGGTGTGCTGTTGTTGTCAAGAAAAGTGGACATTTATATCGTTTTCCAACGATTTCCAGCTGGAAATCGTTGGAAAACTGCCCCGTAGCCTTTAGTCAAGGCGCGCGTGGCTACCCGGACGAGTGGCGCGCCCCGGACCATGCTGGCCATAGATATATTAGAAATAGAATACTGGCATATTTGGGGCGCGTCAAGCGTCCATATATTACTTTTACGCAAACTTTCAATACTAATACCCAGAGAATAAAATAGACACGCAATTTCTTAAAATGAGCATTCCAAAAAATGAATCAAGAAACAAATGCAATTGGCCGCTTAGTTGCCGAAATTGGCCGGAAAACCTATATAGTTTGAATAAGTCCATCTTCTGATTCTGTCGTAAATCTTGGTATTTCACGTACTTTGCTGATTTATTAGGTTATTTATGTGCCCCGCGTTGCCAATTTATTCACTCGTTTACGTGTTCCCAGATTTATGTACGTACGTACATGTTTATATGAACTTGCCCTCGCTTATCGTGGGTTTGATCTGAAATGGAAAAGTTTTCGGTCTTGTAGAAGCAAATTAATCAATGTTTTAATAAGCTGTATACTGTCCTGCAGGTCACAAGCCGGTTTCGCCATTGTTATTTCTTTGAAATGTTCAAGTTTATCCCAATACTTTATTTATTATCCTTTCCCGATTGTTCTGTTTGTTAATTTCACGAAAACCTATTTATGATCTAATACCGGTACCGAAAATTACCGTAGTTATCCACTAAACATTACCCGTAGATATGTGATTATTTGAGTGCGTTTTGCATTTATAATCATCCTAGACTTGCAAGTCGTTATTGAGATATCGTTTATGTTTCTATATTTTCAGAATCTGCCTTTCTCATCTATTACCGTACCCTACTTGCTAATAAATGCGAGTGCACGAAAAGACTGTATTAGAAGATTCCCGACTTCGTCCGTTTGATATCGAGGAGTTGCTCTAAACAAGTTGAGATGGATATTCAATGCATATGCCAAGGCTTTAGAGTAGACGTAGAGTAATGTCACATTTGGGCTCGAGGCCCGGCCCGCCTGTCGCATTAATTGTTCATGTTCATTTATATCTCCAGCACCATTACAAATTCTCAAAATGTTGAAATTTTTTTAATTACAAAAATAGCAGGTAAAATCAGAATTCTGAAGAGGTGTCCATTATAAAGCACTGCTTGTATGCAAGGGTCCCTTTAAACATATTAAGTTACTTCTATAAACAAAGTACCAGACAGACGCGCGTGTTGTCAATCTACATTCGTCGAGGCGTTTGGCACCTGGGGAGGTCATAAGGGTCCATACCATTACTCGCATTCTATACCGGTATGTAAAGAGGCTTAATTCCAGTTTGTGGAAAAGCTATACACACTGCCCATATGTCATACTAAAAAAGCGTTTCCCAAACATTACTATAATTAAGATATGAAAAAGTGAACTTATAGGGGAGGGTGAAATATTTAAATGCAATTTCTAACGAAATATTGAAAAGATGTACATTAGCCTAAAGACCTCGAGATTTTCAATATTCCACGTTTTCTAAATGCTTCGGACATATAAAATGTTTTGATGTTGAATATATAAAATTTCATCAATTTTAATGCAATGCCTTTCAAATGGCACCCACATCTGTGATTATTCGTACTTTAATTGATTATTAAAGGTATAGGATATATCATTGGTAGGGCCGACAAACGAGTTACAGGCAGTGTCCATATAGTTATAGTGTAAGTCACTTGAACATAAACATGAAATAAACCTGTGAAAGTTCGAGCTCAATCTGTCGTCATCTGAGTCGCGAGAAGAGTAAAAATTAGTTCAGTTAATTGTGTGCCTTATTTCCGATTGGTGAAATTTAAATAAACCAAGGCAGTTTTTGGATGCCTTCGGATACAATTTCTTGAAGATGACAACATATTAAGAAGAAATTACGATGATTGGTGCAGGTATATCTTTATACACAGTAAGCTTTCAGACTGAAACTAACCAATTTGGTTTTTGATCATACCTTTAATGAACTCTTTTGTGAAGTATATAGGCCCCCTATATAAAATGTAACCGTGCTTTCAGAAAAATGGCTTCATTATTAGAGACAGTGAATTAATTCTGACTAAATTTGATGAGTTTTGTTTTTACATTGAAAAATGTCAAGAATTCAATAAAAAAAATCAAAAGGTGAATTTTGATTGTGGAATATTTCTTTTTCGGTTTTCGAGCCGTTCTTAAAAATGTAGCAACTTTCCTTTCTGTTAAGCCCAAAAATATGCAGTATTTCTCGAAAATGACCATATTTGGTGAAACCATGGTGAAACTACCGCCATATAGGCCTATCTGTATATAAGGATCCGGTCCTCCCTTGATAGGCCTAAACCACAATAATTGCACATCATTAACTTACCCCTCTCTCCAGCAACAGCGGTTGAAATGGTCACAAAGACCATAAGAAACATCCCCACCATGGCGGGAGCCAGTAAAATACACCTATAGCAGACGTACGACAAGAGTTGACAACCACTCGATCAGTTCCAGGTAAACTGAAGTCACAGCTATCGCGTCCTCATCTGCATGGCCTTTACACGCCAAAGCAATCAGCATCTGTCATGAGGAGTCAAAATGACTATAGTACCGGTATGTACGCATGGTCGGACCAATGTGAGCGCCTTGCGTTGGAGACTTCCTGGAGGAATAATTTGGTCACCGGCAGCGGCGGGTATGACACTGGTAAATTAAAAGTTCTCTGAAAGGTGTCCGAAAGTTCGATTGTCCGAAGGTTCGATATTCCGAACATACACATTGAGGGGGTTCGTTAGTCCGAAAATGAAATACGGTTCGTTAATCCGAACATTTGATGCGATAGTCCGAAGGTCCATTGGTCCGAAGGGCCGACAATCCGAAGGTTCATTTATCCGAAGGTTCGGTAGTCTGAATTTAGAATAAGGTTAATTAGTCCGCAGGTTCAAAAGTCCCAAACTTTTAGTCCGAAGGTTCATTATTCCGAAAGCACACAAGGTTCGATAGTCCGAATTGACAATAAGGTCCGATAGTCCGAATTGACAATAAGGTCCGATAGTCCGAATCGGCAATAAGCTTATTGTCAATTCGGACTATCAAACCTTATTGTCAATTATAGGACTATCGAACCCTATCGTCTTTTCGGAATATCCAACCTGATTGTCCATTCGGACTATCGAACCTTATTGTCGATACTATTGCACCCTATCGTCTATTCGGACTATCGAACCTTCGGACTATCGAACCTTCGGACTAATAACCCTTCGGACTATAAAGAACCTTCGGACTATCGAACCTTCGAACCTTCGGACAATCGGGCTGTCACCCTCTGAAATACGGTGGCATTTCCAACAGTGAAAAACAACATCTATATACGAAGTGCAGGTACCAATAAATGCTGGATTAATTTTAAGTCTGCCCATATGGCCAATTTTAAACAGCTGCTGGGCATTGTTGCTTATTAAATTAGGCCACACCTGCGTGGTCTACGCAAAACTCTGTACAGAGCCAGCCTAGATGCACCAAACACATGATTGCAGTCTGTGCTTTATAACTGCCCGCACTTTTTATCTGTAAATAATTCACTGGCCATGACGTAGTCTTGGTTCCAAGACGTCCTTAGCGCTAGCGGTGCGACGTATATAGCTGGAAATCGTTGGAAAACGATATATATTTCCACTTTTCTTGACAACGACAGCACACCTGGTGCCATCATTTCATAGGATGATTGAGACTACTATTAACTTACAGTCTAGTCAGGTATTTCGTAATAATTCATAACAAAAAAATTCGAAGATTACCAATCGTGTACACTACATTTAACTATTAAGCGCGACACTTCGTCGCCCTGCGCGCCGGCGCCTCAAGCAGCTGGCAATAGAATAGAGCACCGAAGTGATGACGTCAATGCAATGTTTGGAACCAGAATACTTTTGTTATGTTTTTGCATGACTGGCTGTTAACAAAGGAACAGTCGAAATTTACATTTGTTTGGAACCAGTTGTCACGCCAACTGACGTCAGACTTCGGTACTCTATAACAAGTCCACCGACACGCCCCCAAACATAATCACTGTCACGAACTGTACGTTCCAAATTGAAGATATTATCGACAATAATGGCGACTCTGGGGGTTCCCGTCGCTGCCTCGCTGGAAACAAATGGGCTTATGAAGCCCATTTTGGGTAAACATTCTCAATTATTTTCAGTTCATTAGTTTGAGAAATTTATCGTTATGTTGTGTGTGTGTTATAGAGCGTGATTTATATCTGGATACTCCAACAAATCCTTCCTCCATATGTAGACAAGACACGGACACTGTTATAGTCGTGGTGTATATTTCTGTTGGTTCTCTTCCGTCGGTCCGATCCGTAGATAGACAGCATGCGCATATATGGGCACCAGCGGAGAGTGGATGTCTTGATGGCAAACACGCAGTGCACATTTTTATTTTTGACATTTTGTTGTTGTTGTTGTTTTGTTGTTGTTTTTATTTGTTTGTTTGGGGGGGGGGGATGGTGGGTACTTCCAAAAATGTAAGGCTCTCCATGACAACGCTGAACTATTTTGGACCCCGGAACTCAATAGGATTGGGAATATGCTTTTGTTAGGTTGGTTTACATTTTACAATGATCTAGTTAGAATTCCACTTTCTCAAACAGTAATCTCCCAAAAAGCTAAAGCTCTCTACAGATCTTTGAGACTTTTGCGGCACATTTGTGGAACATGGGGATGGACAATTTATTGAGAAATCAGAGTTTTACTCACCAAGCGACATGTTCAGCAGACACAAACAGCAGCAGCGTCAGACTGCGCAATGTGCGTGGGGTTGTTGAAGAGATGTGGGGCTCGACCATTTTTTGACGGGGAATTAGCTTCTTTTCATCTCTTTCAGAACAATGTCCTTTGCAATATTTTCCTTGACACGGCGAAAATTGTTTTAAAACCTAGATAATAATAGTTGCTGAACTGTTTCCATCACTTGAATTTTAAATAAAACCAGAAATATTAACTACTTACGTATATTTTGGCTAAAATTGAGGAGTCCTTTGTTACCAAAACGTCAACAAATCCGACTGTCTTTTCATTGCCTCATCATGCATGCACATTTTCTTCCTGCTTTAAACATCGCCACCATGCGGTCATTTGAAGGAACCCGCAATACCATCGAGATTGTATACGACTGTTTTATGTAATATACTAACTTTCATTGTTGATGCTTATCTCATGGAGGTATTAATAGTACCTCCATGCTTATCTCAATACCAAACAGTCGTCTGGTATAGTATATATTAAATATGGAAAATAACAGGAAAGATTTTACTTTAATATCCCCCACCAAAATCAGTAAGGAACAGCAAAGCTTTGAAAATAACCATCCATTTGTGTTCATAATTGTATAAACACTTGGCAAAACCTTTAATTTAGAGAATTTGTTGGGACATTTTAGTGCAATATAATAGGGGAAGAATGTTATTGTTTGTGTTTTCTGTGTTAGAAGTTCTTGGCACCATGTAAAGTCACTCAAAGTGTTTACAATGTTGATTTCTTCCTGATTTTTTACAGATTTTGCTGACATAAACCTTGAAATAGCAGGTTGTGCCACATGTTTAGACAGTTGTTATCAAGGAGGGTTGATTATTTTTCTAAGATTTTGCTGTTCTTGACCGATTTTGGTGGGGGTATTAAAGTAAAATCTTTCCAAATAGAAGTGGTGAAAGCGTACCCGACCATTGCTAGGCGCTGGTAACAATGCATGCTACTCAAAGGTACACACCGGCCTCAACCGGCCTCAACCGGCCTCAAATAATCAATTCAGAATCATGGATTATACTATTTAAAAGGTTGTTGTGAAATTGTTTTACCAAAATGTCTTTTTATTAACGAGAAATGGTAAAAAAAAGGAAATAGGTCAAAGGTTATCGTATACGCTTTTCCAGCCGCAACAACCGTCCACTGGAGTAGTAGACATTTTGCTGTTTCACAGATTTAGGAGTAAAACTGCAATTTGCATGAGTCAACGACGGGGATCGTGCCTTCAACGGGGTCCCATGCCTGCAGTACTGACCAGCTCTGCGACGCGTCGAAGCAAGCCGCCGACCAGTAGTACACACAGCCAGCGCCAGTACTGTACTGATCGGCGTACCGATATGTACAGTGCAGTAGAGTGCAGCGTTGATAGATTTATGCGGCAGCTGTGCTGGGTCTTCGCCCCACCGGTCGTGGGGGCTATGCCGCGCTGGCCCCACGCCGTGTCTCGTGAAACATGGGTCCGTCGCCCGGTCTTTGAGAAAAGTGTTACAACGTTTGCCAAAATTTCGCCAAATTAAAGTATAATCAACAATTAAACAATAGGTACAGTTTGGAAAAAATGGTCATGATTATTATGGTTAAATCAAACTGGAATTTGGTTCAGTTATTGAAAGGTTTTATGGCTGGAAGTAAAACTAGCCCTAATGATCACGTGAGTTACGTGAACCAAAATTTGGTGCAAGAAAGTCACGTGACTAACGTTATTTTTTTAATTACACGAAAACAGGAACATTTCAAGTTGTCGCGCTTGGACCTTTATATTCTAATTAAGAAAACCCTTCCAGTAATGGTGAAATCTAATTTAGCACCTAAAATTGCCCAAAAATCGCCCAAGAGGCCGGTGTGTACCTTCAATGCAAAGTACCTGCATTGACCTGTGACATGTGTTTACACTTGACAGTCATTTTTAGTGTGTTGACGATTCCAGACCTCCAAAAATTAGCTGTAAAAGTGTGAGTTGTCATTATTTTACAATTCACCTTTTCAAGGGTGGCTACCCGGATGAGTGGCGTGCCCCGGACATGCTGGCATTCGGGGCGCGTCACGCATCCAGGTAGCCACGCACGCCTTGACTAAAGGCTATCATCCCATCGACAGTTGAAAACGTTTTTTCGCCATCCAACAACGCAAAACCTTGAACAGGTCAGTGGAATGATATTTCCTATAAAATACTAACCCCCAAATCCGCCCATTTCTGAAAATTGTAACAATGACCAATCATTGTACATGTACACTACATTTAATGGCAATAACATAAGGAATAATTGGGGAATCTCTCTCAGGGTACCTGATGAATGCAACGCACTGGAATTAGAACAGCTAGTGTCAATTTTATTATCCAAACAGAATAGAATTTTACAACCATGACAACCAATATGGCAATTAACTATCCAATTTGTATTTAGAATTGTATAATAAGCACATGGCACAGCAATGTTCGTGTAATATAGGGGAAGAAAGTTTGTTTTCTGTGTTCCATGTAGATGTCCTTGGCACCAGTGTATGGTCACTCAAAGTGTTCTACCTCATTTTTTACAAATTTTGATGACATAAGTCTTGAAATAACAGGTTGTAGATGTTTAGAGAGTTGTTATCAAGGAAGGCAAATGTGCGGATGACAGGACTCGGGAGACTACAGGCTACATGTAAATAAATGTACATACACGTATTAGATATGAGTGATGTTTGTATTGTTGTTTTTCAATAAGCCAGTTCGGTATTTCAACTGCGCATACGTGTGCACAATGACATGTGTCACGGGTCATTCGGCATTGAATTGAATTTAACACGTGCGCAATGCGCACGTGTTAAATTCAATCAGAATCGCATGACATGGACCTGGACCTACATGTGTACACGTTTACAGAGTAATTCGAGATACCGAACTGACTCATTGATTACTGTGTTGTGTCTAACTGTAGGGGTTCAAATTGTATTTGTCTTCGGAATATTAAGGCCAATCGAAATGATGAAAGGTCCAGCCAAATAGAAATCATTCTCGAAGAATTTGTTTTGCCCATTAGTAATTTAAACCAAAACAAATAAAAATGTCTTGCTTTTATACTTTTATCTGTAGCTCCAGAGATGAATGGCCATAGCGGTGGGGAGCATGAAGAGGTTCTGACGTCATTGATGACGAAGCTCAAAACGACCAGCGAGCAGATCAAGGTGTGGTCAGAGACAAGTCGCAAGCTGCGTGCAGCTATGGTAGGTGTACGTACAGTTTATTTGCCGGTAATAGAGCGTGTAAGTCACTGCCTAAAAATGCTTATCATACATGTCAATGCAATTGTTGCCATCTTGCTCGTCTTGTGATTGGCTTATTGTGTGCGCTCATGAACATAGCTCCTCCAGTCTGTAGTGTTTGCGGAATCTGCTCCACAAAACGGAAAATGGGATTTGTATCTAAGAAAATAACTTCCGCAATTTTATTGATAAAAGACATTTTCGTAAAATGTATTGGTCCAAAACGAACTGTTGATTCATTGAACAGACGAGCCATAACAAATGAGCGTTGTTTAGATCACAATTGTTGGGGGACAATAACGTTCAAGATCAGAGTTATAAATGATTACCGTTAGCAAGCGAGTCACAGCCCGACGTACGCCATATTTTTTGGTCAGCGCACAGGTGAAAATGATTGCACTCACGGCACGCTCTTGCAGTGTTTTGCTTCATCGGCAGGTTTATTTTTCTCCATTCAATCATCAACCATTCATTTACATCTAACTTTGGCTCTATTGAAATGCATGTTGTGCTTATTCACTTATCCAGGTCCAAAAATCTACCATAAACTATCCTATTTTGTCGCCTAACATTAGCGTAAAAACAAATATGGCCGACATGAATTTCGCTTTGGCTTGAATAAATACAAATCATGATCATGTGATGTGTGTGTGACGTTGTGGCGTTTACGGCTATATTGAATGTTTCTTACGTGTGTGGTGGTGGTGGTGGTGCAGTATTAATGACTTGACTGTGGTGAAGTTAAATACTACGTCTGTAAATAGATTGGCCATTGCTAAAATAGCCATCTTTTGGGGGCAAATATGTTTAAAATGCACTTTTATATATTTAAAAAATGTGAAATGGAATTTTTCAGCCTGAAACGGAATTTAGGATTTTTGAAAACGGAATTTGGACTTTTCTGAAACGGAAAATCATTGGCCCTACTGGTGGTATGCCAAACTCAGTTTGGGGGTCCAGTACCCATCCTAACAGATTCCAACCAAACATGCTGTTGGGTTTTGATGGATTGAGTACTGTTGGGGTTAATTAACCCTAAACCTCTTGGGTAACTTTACTAGAAAGTATCCTGAATCCGCCAAAATCCACCTAATTTGTCATGCACAAAAAGTTGGTTTTGGTGACTGCTCAATATGGAGGTTTCCTGAATCCATCAAAATCCTGCAGTACCGCAAGGCTTACAATCCTCAATCCATCAAAATCCCTCAGTTTTCATCATGGAGGTATCCTGAATCCGCCGAAATCCTCCAAAACAGGGGTATGGATTCAGGTAGGTTAGGGTTAAGGCACGGTCAGTAAAGTTAAAGGGACACACATTGCCTTTGATTTTTTATGTACATGACCATCCCTTGAAAATGTGCCATTTGTCTGAAAGTCATTGTTGAAAATGAAGCCAGTTCGGTATTTCAACTGCGCATTTGCACAATGACATTTTATCCCGAATGACCCGGGTGACCTAACGCGCGAGTGTGAATACAAAAGGTGGTCGTACAACGCGCACATATTAAATTCAATCAGAATGGGCGTTCGCATATAAACATGGCGTGACATTACGTCAGCAATTTTATCCCGAATAACCTTTGACCTTTGAGATACTGAACTGGCTTATTACTGGTTGCGTACAGGCTGCGCTATTTGCGGCGCCAGTCTGAATGCCTGGATGTCAGTGCTTCAGTTGTTTCCTCATTTCTCTGGAAATATTTTAGATTGTTTGGGAATTTTTTACACTCGCACTTTGAAATTGGTTTTTTACCTAACCAGAGATTAAATTTGTGGAGATTTCAGGGCATTGTGTGCGCCTTTAACCCTTGATTGTTTGTTCCTTCAGTTCATACAAGTACATGTACATTTAGCAGCCATTTACTACAATGTTCGATTTTCTTTGGATTTTTGTTTTCATAGGCGAAATTGTCGGAGCCAGACGCAGTGGATCCCAACAGATTGCAAAAATGTTTGGACAAATTAAAGATGGCAATTAAAGGTATGTAATCTCATTGTACATTAACACTGACATAAACCTGTACGTGGTAACTTTGCCGTTGCACGATTTAATTACGTGTATATGGACCAGCCGATAAATACTTTTGCCGTAATTACAGACCAGAAGGCCATGCCAGCAGAACAATTTCCAATTATGGCTATTAAACCTTGTACCTCCCAAAAGGGAATTCCCAAGCGAATTACGATTTTTATAGTGAGAAGTGTGTTCCAATTACTATGTACATGTACATGTAATTGTTTTGATGGGAACCTTGCACAGTTGTCAGTACATTTCTCACAAGGCTATCAAGCATTGCAGAGTAGAGGTAGTCATTACAGGGGTCATGCAATGTACATGTACATGTACATTGTATCTCAGATATCTCTGTTCATCATTTTTGCATGATTTAACAATCATGGGCAGGTGGGAAAAAAGCACACCTTTGGGGTGTTGCATAAAACTGCCGAGAATCAATCATATTTCTCTTGACCAATCTTATATTTAAATGTAGTGTACACGATTGGTAATCCTCCCCAATTTTTTTACTGAATTATTACGAAATACCTTACTAGACTGTAAGCTAATAGTAGTCTCAATCATCCTGTGAAATTATAGCACCAGGTGTGCTGTCGTTGTCAAGAAAAGTGGAAATTTGTATTGTTTTCCAACGATTTCCAGCTGGAAATCGTCCTGTAGCCTTTAGTCAAGGCGCGCGTAGCTACCCACGAGTGGCGGGCCCTGGACATGCTGGCATTCGGGGCGAGTCACGCTCCCAGATAGCCACGTGCGCCTTGACTAAAGGCTATCATCCGCCCGTCGGTTGGAAACGAGCGCCGTTTTTCTCTCGTTTTTTTTTCGCCACCTAACAATGCAAAACTTTGAACATGTCAGTGGAACGATATTTCCTATAAAATACTAAACCCCCAAATCCGCCCATTTCTGAAAATTGCAACAATGACCAATCGTGTACACTGCCTTTAAGATTAATCTTGTATGTTTCATAAAACTTTAAATGTGATCTTAGAAGTCAATCTTAAAGTTACAAGTGATCTTGATCACTAGTAACTTGTACATACCATCAGTCTCAAATGTCGCATGCTATTTTGATGGAACTACGATGTATAAACCTAAAGTCTCATTTGAAGCACGATATGTGGCCAAGGGAACCCCCCTCTTTTGTGTCGGTCATTGTGTTCCCGGAATCTCAGGAATTCTTTTAAGAAATCTAGGGGGGGGGGGGGGGGAGATGTGTTAGGTAACAATAGTCTGGAGTGTGTATAGGATATAGGGACAAGAGGGGGGTACCCCTCGTCCACATATCGTGCTGGGTACATGTATGTAAAGTCTACAGAAATCCCTAAACGTACAATGTACATATGTACCTTGCGATATGTCAGACGATCAGATGATTTCCGTGGAGAAGGGGGTTTAAACCATTCGGAAAAGTGCTTGTTAAGGGAGAGCTTGATGAACAGTTTACCATCCAATCATTGCCAAGCTCAGCACGAGGGGTAACAATGTTTACAGACACGGAGATGATGACAAAAGAACAGATGGACGAACGAGTCTGTTTGCCCGGTAATCGGAAAAGATATACAGTAGAATTACTGAAGCTGTATGTGGGTAACTGAATTATCACAAATTTTTGGGGAAGACTTATCCTCACAGTTACATTGTAAATTTAGGAAGATATTTCTGAAGGAATTTATGGAGAAGACTAACTTTCACGATAAGGAGGATATTTTTTTAGAAGGAATTATCTTCGATCTAAAATGAGCGCTACCCGGGGATATCGAGACATAACGAACGGCAAAGCTGAAAGCATAATTGGCACAGTAATGGGATTAGTTATAAGTTCTTAACAATCTAGTTTTACATTGTTTTTAAAAACAAATGTCTAAAAGGAAGCAAGACTCATCAGGTGCAGTTCGCTTAGACCATGGTACATGTACAGGTTTCGTCTCCAGACTGCAGGACCTACATTTTGTACCCGTACCAAAAAAGAACTTTTACATGGTGTTAAGAAGAGGACACAGCAAAGGCTAATAGGCTACATTGTTTTTTCTTCAGGGAAGCAGAGAAGGGAACAATTGGCGGCACGTCAGATCCGCATGGTGGAAATAGCTTAAACACTGGTAAAGTTGATATGCCAGCGGATGGAATAATGTAGTACATGTAAATTACAATGTGATCGACGCCGTGGTTCCTTAACCCCTTGCGTACGGATGACGCCATATGGCGTAAAAAAAAAAGTACCACCAGGCTGGATGACGCCATTTGCCGCCGTTTGTGCAGTTTCAATCCATTGTTGGATTATTATTTATGTTACGCTTGACTGCACAAACACATTGTAGCGGTTCGCTTGGCTGCCAGAACCCCGATGTCTCCCGTAAAAAATCGTACTCAAGGGGTTAAAGGTACAATGTAGTATACACCATTTGCAAACATAAAAAAACAAAACTACTGAAAGCATTAGCCTTTTAGAGGTATGGCGGACACAATAGGAGGGCGCTATTTGATTTGGGTAAACCTTATGTATGGCACAAAAGGTTTACCCAAATCAAATAGCGCCCTCCTATTGTGTCCGCCATACCTCTAAAAGGCTAATGGCACCTGGTGTGCTGTCGTTTTCAAGAAAAGTGGAAATTTATATTGTTTTCCAATGATTGTCGACCGACAATTGGTGGAAATACATGTAGTCTAATTCCCCTACCAGATAATTCCATGACGTCTATAAATTGCCCTGTTTTGTATACGGTATGGTCAGGGAACCAGACTACTAGAACATAATTGTTTTATCTCTGTTTTTCTGCATCTATATGCACACAAAACTTTAAACGGGTCAGTGTTGCAGTATTTGCTAGCACGCTATGATAAAATACTAACCGCCAAATCCATTTATTTCTGAAAATTTCAGCAAAAGCAAATTGTGTATACTACAATGTACCTTTAACCAGTTCGCGTCTGATGACGTGTTCGCACTTGTGGGGAAGCTTGTCAGGCGTGCGATGGCGTGTGGGTGCGATTGCATGCATTTATCAAAATCAGAAGGACTGATTTTTACATGATGTGTCAAGAAGGCACACATAATTAATTTTTAATTTAAGTGAAATTTCATCAGTAGCCAGCTGTTTTTATAATGCCGTCTAACCCCTCATAAGCCTGTGCATTGCACATGGCTGGTGCATGTACATGTACCTGTATCAATGTGCTCAGTGAATGAAATGTGACCCGCTCTGCAAAAAGGGCACTTATGTTGCAAAATTTGAACATAGTGTTTTATATATAGCTGGAAAGGCCATTTTATAAGCTTTCATATGGTATATGTCTGAGGTCTGTAGCATTTTGCAATCACGAGATATTTGGACATTTGCATGTTTGTTTTCAGGAATTTCTTGAAATGACTTAAGGAGAAACAAGCCATTTAAAAAAACAAAAAGCAAAGCAACAGATGGAAGCACTCGACAAAAACACATTCTTTTTCCAACTTTATTAACTGAAATCAAAGATTTTGGTTATGAAATAGAATAATATAGATATCAAAGATGCAAAACATTCCCTCCCTTCAAAATCACTTGTTCAAAGAATTTTTCACCCTCTTCAAATTGAACGGCCCATAACTCGTAAAAGCATACAGCGACTTATGTGCCCTTTTTGCAGAGCGGGTCACAAATGGTATTAGAGGAATCAGTGCTGTTCACATTCATTACACATTCCAAATACACACACACACACATGTACACACACAGTCGTACTTCCCTATACTCGCGAGGACAATGCTTTGTGTTTCCTATTCTTCCTTTAATATAACCCAACCCCATAGACTAAGCACGTACCCTTACGTTCGAGGACCGATTTTAACAAAAGACCGTCTCTCGAGGACAAGAAAGATTCTTTTGTATTTCCTTTCTCCCCTTGTCCAAGAACGTAGTACAGTACAAGAACTGATATACATACATACGTACACACAGTCTGCATTGTAGCACCATAATTGTGGGGACATACATGTACACGGGTCATGCGATCGACGTCGTGGGGACCAAAACCGTCATGGGGACCAAAACCATTATGGGGACAGAGAAATGTCCCCATAACTCGGTCCTAATTTGCCAAACAAATAGAAATGCCCCCACTACGCTGTCGATGCCTACCCATGTACATTGTACATTGTACATTAAAACTCTAACCCCCTAATAAAGGTGCATGCAAAATCATATTCAAATTGTTGGATTTAGCAGGGTTTGTGTAATTAGGCCAGGTCATATTTATGTTTTACATTTTTTGTATGGTTTACATAGGTTTTGTGTGTGAAGATTTTTAAAATTTTATTTTGTCCTGAATAATTGGAAATGCGCTACCTAACGAGCCCTAGAAGCATAGGGGAAATTTTATGCCAGTGGATACATGTACATGTACATGTACATGTACATGCCATGTGTCGTCATTACCACATACATGTAGTGCATGCAGTGAGGCTAATAAAGTTCATATTCAAATAAACCAGTCACACATGTGGTTTATCCTGCCCTACAATACATGTGCTGTGATGACTCCATGCCGGTCCACACGTGGTGATTTTGTTACTTGGGGGGGAAAAGGTCTACATATACATGTAATGTTATTAACCCCCTTATGAGGCCGGATGACGCCATTTGCCGCAAAACAAAAATTTCCACCAGGCCGGATGACGTCTATACACACCATTTTCTGCATTTTCAATTCATTGTTGGATTATTGTGTTAGTTACGCTTGGCTTCACAAGCCTCTTGTGTCCGTTTCGCTTGGCTGCCAAGCCGGCCCGGCACCCCCGGCTCTTCATTATAAATAACCGGGTTCATAATTATGAGGCACAGAGCCATCACAATGTACTGTTTGAACATGTTGCTAATAAGCCCTCGTATAATTTTAAAATATTGTTCTCTTTTACATACTAGACGGCACAGTCATTATAAATATAATTGATTCTTAATGCGGAAATGGCATTTTGTTTAGCAGGACTGTTATCAGATGCCGTAAGACGTATACTGCACATACCTTCATGTACATGTAGCATGCGTTTGTTTTTATTGGGTGTGTTAATAACAGCGCAACAGCTTATGTGAAATCAAACTGGCTCCAGGAATACATGGCCATATGGTGGCATAAAAGCAGATGGGTGTACATGTGGGTGTAACAGAGCATGATCAGAATAATAAATGAAATATTATGGTCTCAATTTAGTACTTGTTATTTGACGTTTGATTTTCAGTTTCATCATTGCCTGCTATGACTGAGAGGTTGGAAACCATGGCAAGACAAGTTGGGTGGGTGTTGCTTTGTCATTAAGTGATTCCGAGTAGCCCCCAAGGATATGAAATGGAGATGGCTACAATTTGATTACAGGGATTTTCATTATGAGATGCGCAGTGTGCATTAATTGTACCTGTTATAATTTCAGTCTGCTTCTGCTTGATGATGACTAATTGCACTTTTTGCATAGTTCATTTTAAGCTCTTCCAAATGATCTCCAATTGGTTTACTGTGGGGGATTTTGGTTATGGGTTTGAGGAATCACAGGGCGTATGCGAGTGACTCCAGTACAGTGTTCTTGGGTCGCCTATTTTGAATCCGGAAGTTGCATGTTGAAGTGCTTATAGTGGCACCATTCAAGATGGCGACGCCCATGAACGATGCAGCGAAAGTCGAAACAATCACAGCTTATGTGATTTTTTTGAATAGAAAAGACGAATTGAAAAACAGATGATCGGGTATTTCCTTTTGCTGCAACTTCTCTTATTCAAAAAAAGCGTTCTGGGATCCACGAATGCCCTGCGCTGCCAGCCATCTTTGTTCTTCTTCTTCATCCACTCCCCAGATATCAGGGAGTGAAAATCCCGTTCGCGAACGGTGTTCGTGTGTTGGTTCTCGACATACGATACTCCGTTCTCGTGTTCAGTCAACAAGAGAACTGGTTTTCGAATATATGCAAATAGTGTCATGCTGCCGCATGACTGTGATTGGTCAATATACCAAGGAGTAGGGCTTAATAGATAAATTTGTTAAATGGTACATATGTATTACCTGATGTGGTAACACCCGTGGATATACGTGTGCGTCTCTTATCCCTGACCTTTACCCTTTGACCTGTAGGCTAAAGTTCACCTCTAATATGGGGGGTATAGATGTGTTCATCAGCTCAGACACATTTTACGTAGAAGTTTTACTGACCAACAACGGAGGCGTGAAGGATGTCAAAGTGGCCCACCACAAGGAACCAGTGGTAATATCTCCAGTTATGTCAATTTCTGACATAAAATGTAGCATACTACATTGTAGTACCAGAGTGGTGACAGTGTGAACGGGATCATATGGGGATCTTCATGCCAATATGTTTACATGACTCATTAACAAAGGAACCAGTTCAAATTCATATCAACAAAAAATATTCCTTTTATGAGTAACAATACAGGGCACTATAACCTCTTGTTCTTTATGGCCATTTGGGCCAACAATTTGACTTTGTAATGAAAAGAAATCATAATGGCAAGAATTGGTATTGGTTATTACTTGAAATGAAACACTATTAAAATGCCCCCACCATTGTCCCGCCCCCACCATTGTCCCGCCCCCACCATTGTCCCGCCCCCACCATTGTCCCGCCCCCACCATTGCCCCGCCCCACCATTGCCCCACCCCACCATTGCCCCACCCCACCATTGCCCCGCCCCACCATTGCCCCGCCCCACCATTGCCCCGCCCCACCATTGCCCCGCCCCACCATTGTCCCGCCCCACCATTGTCCCGCCCCACCATTGCCCCGCCCCACCATTGCCCCGCCCCACCATTGTCCCGCCCCACCATTGTCCCGCCCCACCATTGCCCCGCCCCCACCATTGCCCCGCCCCACCATTGCCCCGCCCCACCATTGCCCCGCCCCACCATTGCCCCGCCCCACCATTGCCCCGCCCCCACCATTGTCCCGCCCCCACCATTGTCCCGCCCCCACCATTGTCCCGCCCCCACCATTGTCCCGCCCCACCATTGTCCCGCCCCACCATTGTCCCGCCCCACCATTGTCCCGCCCCACCATTGTCCCGCCCCACCATTGTCCCGCCCCACCATTGTCCCGCCCCACCATTGTCCCGCCCCACCATTGTCCCGCCCCCACCATTGTCCCGCCCCCACCATTGTCCCGCCCCCACCATTGTCCCGCCCCCACCATTGTCCCGCCCCCACCATTGTCCCGCCCCCACCATTGTCCCGCCCCCACCATTGTCCCGCCCCCACCATTGTCCCGCCCCCACCATTGTCCCGCCCCCACCATTGTCCCGCCCCCACCATTGTCCCGCCCCCACCATTGTCCCGCCCCCACCATTGTCCCGCCCCCACCATTGTCCCGCCCCCACCATTGTCCCGCCCCCACCATTGTCCCGCCCCCACCATTGTCCCGCCCCCACCATTGTCCCGCCCCCACCATTGTCCCGCCCCCACCATTGTCCCGCCCCCACCATTGTCCCGCCCCCACCATTGTCCCGCCCCCACCATTGTCCCGCCCCCACCATTGTCCCGCCCCCACCATTGTCCCGCCTCCCCCCATTACATGTGTACATGTGTGTACCTGCCTCTTATTCTGTCTGTGAGCCAGTCCCGTGTCTGTCATGTATTGATGGTCTATTTCCCCAGTCCTGTCTAGAGATGTGTGAGGTGCTGAAGAAGAACGACTTCAAGGAGTTTGCAGAGCACCTTAAAGGTCTCCTTCAGCTCTACCAGGCAGGAGGAGACAGGTCAGGATCAGAAAATTGCAGTTTGTAGAAGACTGTAGCCATGCATTCATCTACATGTACATGCTCCTCCATTTGCCCTATTCATGAAACCATCAAAGCGAGGCACCCTGACAATTTAATTTGATAACATACGTACCTCGTGCAGCTGAGAGCATATGTAACGGTCACAAAACATGGATGAACCCTGCTGTGAATGAGGTCTTGTGTTTAACAGATTCAAGCTTGTTGTGTTCTGTTTCATAAAAAGCGAGATTGCGCTTGACAGAATAAAGCAGATGCATTTACGTGCACCTTGGCTTTCAAGCATGCACTTCCTGTTAAATATGTGCATACATGTATATGTACATGTAACATGTGGAACTACATATGATACGTGTGCATATTGATGTTCGACTGGATAGATTCAAGAAATGCAACAGCATGTTTTAGGGCAAATTAATTAACTTGAATTTTCCACATCTTAACCCTAACCCTCCAGGGCATTTTTGCTAGAACCTGACCCTGCCAGACGCATCAGATTGCATACTTTGTCACATTGACTAGTGTACAGAGTCCAGCAAAGTGGAGCTGTCAGCACATGCACTGTGCTGCGTCTGGCAGGGTTAGGGTTAGAGTGCATTTACAATACAGTGATCATGTGTACTGGTTGTACGAGATTCCATGACTTTTCAGTTGCTTTTCTTGAAACATCAATTTTCCGTGACTCCTTGTAAAATAGCACAATTCCATGACTTTACATGATACATGTAGCTTTAAATTCCAGGCATTCCAGGATTTTCCATAACTGTGTGGGAACCCTGGTTAAAGATTGTATACAAGTTCCCTGTGATGTTTTGAATCAAAACCAGAACTCTCAATCTTAATTCCTCCCGTTCTTGTAAATCTTTCACACAGTGCCCAGAAAATCAAAGCCTTTAACTGTCTGCAAGCACTGGAGACTGATCTGATAACGCTGTTCAGAATGTACAGGTACGTGTAGGCAGTGAACAGACTACATGTACCAGTCTGCAAATAAATGCCCTTTAACCCTGCTGAATGCAACAGAATGCACCAATGGTCAAAAGTTGTTGCAAGTTGTTGCATTTAGCAGTCAAGGCGTGTCTCCTGGTCTGATGCATTCTGTTGCATTTTAGCAGGCTATATTAAACAGAAGCACAAGTTGCACATATAAGCCTCCAGCACAGTGCAACATTGCATTTGGCAGGGTTCTTATCTCAGCTGTGTTGCATTCTGTTGCATTTGGCGGGGTGCTCAGAGAATACCTCGTGGGGGTTAGGGTTAATTTCCATGTGAAATGGTCCCACAATGACATGTGCATATGTGGTCTTTCCTCATAAAATGTTGTTAAAAAAGATAAGTAAATGTCGTACAATGGCATTTTGAGTTACAGGCAAAAAAAACCAAAAATAACTTTTTTTGTTTTTATCGGGAATTGATTCTGGGACTTTAACATTTAACACCTATTGTACGACCAGCGTATGTCCCCAAAACTACGGCACAGGAAGGTGTACACAACCTTTAACGCACAAAGGCTCTCTGCACCTTGCCCATTGTGCATGTACATGTACGCACATGCATTTCACATGTGCAGCGTTGTCTGTCTGATGAACTTCATTATGGTTTGTACGTGTGCCTCAAACACTCTTTCTCTCTCTGTTGAATATTTACCAAAAACAACCAGTTCTGACTCGGTATTAAAGTTTTAAGCATATCCATGCGACAGGGTCTCGACCAGTTAGGAATAGTAAAACTGTTCGGTATTTGTGGGTGCTTTTATTGTTCAACGTACTTCTTCAATATAAACCACAGGACAGTGACTCAGCCCATGTTGCATATATCGAGGGGACGAGTCGGCCTTCTTACACCACGTGTGGGTGGTAAGTAAACGCAAGAAATCACAAATTTGCTTTTCATTTCTAATTTTCGAGAGGAAGAAATCTTTTCAATTCTGGGTTATCTACCCCTGAATCATCTTGTGTACTTGAGTTTTATTTTTGCCGGAATTGTTTTTTCCATTAAAAATCTAATATTTTAACCTTCATGTATACCCTTCAAAGTCTACCAAAACCCAACACTCGGCTTTTGCTTGATTTTGATTGGACCAGGACTGTACATGTATATTATTATAAGTGGAACACGATGTCCCTTGGTTCTGTTACCCTAATAACCCCCTAGGCATTTTTACTATGAAGTGTCCTCAACCCGTCAAAATCCAACACTGTGCAGTATACCTATGGCAGATTCTTTAGACAAATTGGGGAATCATAGCTCCATGTAAAATAATGATGCCAAGGCCCTACAGTCCTGAACCCATCAAAATTCAACACAACCTGCTGTTGGAGTTTGTAAAGCTTGGGGTAGTTAGGGTTAAAGCATAAAGAATGTGCCATTTGATTTCTACACAGAGTTGGATTTTTGGTAGATTTAGGAAAAATGCAAAGTTGCTGGGGTTCATGAAAAGAATCTGAATATTGTGTACAATTTTTAGATCAGTGTCTTCTGTGCCAAACCCTTGTGCCTCATGCCATCACATCCCACACCACACCCGGGATATACTTAGTTGTGTGGATTTGTACTCCACATGTACATTGTACATGTGGAATCCGGAGGTCAACTGCATAGAAAGTACATGGTACTGTAAGCTTGTGCGGTTTACCAGTAAACCGTTTTTTTTCCGGTTTTATAATCAAACCAATCACGTCCGGTTTTGATTTTTGAAAAACCTCAAACCGTCTGCAACAATATTTCATTCATTTCAGAAATTCAGAGTGAAAAAGATTACCGTACTTGTCTGAAAAACACTGAACAGTCTTTGTCTTAGGCGCAAATGACATTTCCTGAATCGTGAGGCTTATTAATTTCACGCATCGCAAGCGCGAGCCCATGCTGGACACAGCGCTTGCCTGCACATGCACTACCCACACACTACACATGCCACATATGCGCTGCATGCACCACTGGATTTACTATACTATACTATACTCATGATACCTCCATATTGAGCAATCACCAAGACCAACTTTTTGTGCATGACAAAATAGGTTGGCGGATTCAGGACACTTTCTAATAAAGTTACCCAAGGGGTTAGGGTTAATGAAGTCTAACCCCACTTTCCCTTAACTACCCCCAACATTTTTGGTATATTTTTGTTTTGGACCAATATCTCTCAATATAACCTATTTGCGACTAATATTTTCCATCTAAATAGGAGCTGTGGAATTATAGGGAGACACTCCCTAATTCCACTTGTGTCCCTAAGGTATAAAAAATAACGACAAAGAGTCTCCTGAAGGGTACTTTTGTAGGAATAAATTTTTTAATTTATAGATGGTACCCATGTCATCTATAATTGCACTGGGCCGTTTTTGTGCTGGGGACCAGAGGGCACTACTCTGTCACCACATGTGCTCTGGGTTCATTTATGTGCACTGATCCTATAGAGCTTAATGTCCCATCCAAAGGACGTGACCCTTCGAGATGAATAAGCAGCCTGTTTTGGGTCATTCCATGTCAAATCACCCCCCAAAAATGGAATTTTAAACCCGACCCATTTCAAATGGGTTCATTTTTGGTTTATGGGTTAATCTTGGCTGAAAAAGCTGAAATTTCGAGTTTTAGCCCTGTCTCACCAACGGTTTTCGTGCTACGGCCCACCATTTTTGGGCGAATTTAGCCAAAATGGACGTGACCGCCAGTTTTCAAATGACCCTTTCTCCCTAACAGTTATCCAAAGTTGTTGATATTGGTATCTTTGGAAAGGTAATTGTGTAAGGAATCCAAATTTGCCATTATTTTTGATGTAGGGGCAATTTGAAGTTTGATGACCTTTTGACCTTGAATTTGACCTGTATGTAGCTCCTTTAGGGAGATTGACTGAGAGGTAGAATTCTAAGCATAAGGTGTGCCACACAATGTTAATTTTTGTGTTTACTCTTCACAGGCAATCCTACCAGACTGACATTTTTTGTTTCGCCCTATGACCTGTTGGACTTAGAGAAGAAGCAGTCGACGGTGCTTAATATGAAAGGTACCCGAGTTAACTGTAGTCATATTACGTATCTTGTCAATTATGAGAAGAATTTATTGGAGAAGTCTGGACCAGTATTTCAATGACGTTTCTATCTCTTTAACCCTACTAGTCTTTGACCCTTCAAAACTCTTTGAAATTGTTATGGTTACAATTCTTTTTACCATTTTCAAAATGTAATTCAAGGTCTAGGATTGACCTACAACAATGCACAATATATCACATTAACCCTTTGCGACGGAAGACGCCATATGGCGCCAAAAAACCAGTGCCACCAGGCCGGATGACGCCATTGGCCGCTGTTTGTGCAGTTTCAATCCATTGTTGGATTATTGTGTATGTTACGCTTGACTGCACAAACACATTGTGGCCGTTTCGTTAGGCTGCCAGAGCCGCCGCAACACCCCGACGTCTCCTGTAAAATACCGTGCTCAAGGGGTTAAAGGCTATAACTTGTACTTTTAAGAAAGACCATCATCTTAGTTTTCAAATGTTGCTGCTTTTCATTTGTTGTGTAGTAACGGATCACAATTTCAAAATTCTGTTTCCTTGTGTGATGCACAGATCCCTTACCCAAAGATCTGGGCTTGTCAGTCAGCGTAGGATTGGAGAGCTCGCCAACACGCAAGCTGCAGACAGCCCCACTGATCACAGTGCCGACCACACCAGACGGAAAGTTGGGGTAAGCCCCGCCCCCTTGATGTATTGATTAATCATAGCCGTGACAATAGGTCAAGGGGTGTGGCTTAATTGATCCCTCTCTTTCAGTCACTAACTTGCTGCGTTGGCTTGCCTCTCCAACAAAAGCCTTGAGATCGAGTCCTTATTGTTGGCTGAATTTTATTGACTGTGCTGCAAGTCCATCCCGGCATGCACAGTGTGGCTAGTCCAAGAGAAGGTCCTCTTGAAGTCCCTTATGCAACGCATTATGTTGCATAATCATCCTAAGGACTATATATATAGTCTTGTGTGTATTCTCCTTGCGGATGCCCAACATTAGAAATCTGAATATTTTTGTATTACTAAATATCCCAATATTAGAAATCGTAATAATTCTAAATTACTAAATATCCCATACATGTACACAGCACCAACATTCGCAAATTCTTGAACTTCCCCAGTGCTATGGCTAAGCCAGCCAAACGATGATATTGCATGTATTTCAGCCATGGTATGGACTTGTCAGACCTACGGATCTAATATATATTATTGATTTCACATGATAAATGGGCATGTTTGTATTGTCCTAGAGATAGCAAATGAATTAGACCAGGATTTGATCAAGAATCATGAAGGCCCTACATCCACCCCATCCCCATCCCCAACCCCACCCTACATCTCCCAACCCCACCCTACATCTCCCAACCCCACCCTACATCTCCCAATCCCACCTCCAACCCCCACTCCAACCCTCCAACCCCCAACCCCCAACTTCTTTTAACCCCACTACCCCCAACCCCCCACCCCCCCCCCCAAAAAAAACCACCCCACACCCCACCCCTCCCCCACATCCCCCTCCACACCCCCAACACCCCCAACACCCCCAACTTCCAATCTCCTACCCACAGTGCAAGACTATTGTCAACTCCTAGAAGTCCCCCCCCCCCCTCCCCGTAAACATTGATGCACACCCAAGAGCCCCGCCCCTGCATATTGAAGCCAAGTTCTGCCAATGGCAGGCTTGTATTCAACTGTGTTTTTTCATTTTTGGTTTTTTATTTTTTCAGGAGTCCTCAAGCCACCCCACTGAATCAGCATAACAGCGTGGCCTTGCCGGCTTCCTTTGTGCTGAAACTCAACAAAGCGATGGCCCTGTCAATCCACATCATCAAACAGCTTCAGAGCCTGCATGGTGAGCATGGTCTGATTGACACAATCTGAAGACAAACTTTTTTTCCAGCCACCTGTGAAGCATGCCCAGTGGCCAGTTATTGGCATCCCGTGTTTTTTTTATATATATATTTTTACCTCGACCTTCAGGCCAAACAAAATCTGTGTCTAGTTTCTGTCTCCATCCCATTTTAAATATGGCACAGTCACATCATTCATAAACGTCACTTACAGTTTATGTATGTGTACACTAAATAAATGCATGTTTTCGGGGGCGCTAGTCAGAAGTCATAAACCCAGAATGCCGTATAGCCAGGGATCACACCCAATTTTACGATACAACCTGGGAAGCGACATTGTGGGGATCACTCAATGGGGATGTACGACTTTTTAACTTATAATTCGTCAAGCAAACCACAAGGAAAACTGACTTAGGTAAATTTGAATAAATTTTCAAAGTGAACAAAGAAAACTGGCAGGAGTGGGATTCGAACCTGCGACCTCCGGGTTACCGTACCGGCACCTTACCAACTGAGCTCTCTTGCCCTATGTTGGTGGTCACCCAAATTGTTAGTTTTCTTTGTTTGGAGTGCTAGTGAGAAGTCATAAACCCAAAATGCTGTACATGTATAGCCAGGGATCACGCCCAAGTTTACGATGTTGGATATTGTTAGATTCAGCACGGTGAGGGATAATGACAGCCAATTCAAATGAATGTTGAAGGTGCTATGTTTATACCTCTTGTATTGATTCTGACAGGTGTGATTATGCAGTGTGTTGACGTCTCCTCAGCCGCTCCTCTAAACAGCCTGATAGCTCGTTACATCCTTGACCCAACGCTCGGTCAGACCATGGGCAAAGACTCCAAACACACTGGAAACACGTACTACGTGGTGAGTGTCCTAGTCCCAGACATGTTTAGAGAGAAATGCAGAATTACAGCAGAGTAAGGGAGCATTTCATATTATCCAGGTGCGATATAGATTAATCCGACGAACAAAAATAGAAGCCATCTTTGGGTACCTAATCGAGCGGTACCATATACGCACGCTCGCCATATGTGCGCACTCTTTGCGCCTTTGACCAATAGGATTGCCAAAGTAAACACACGCCTCAAATGTAAGCATGCATATGACGCACGCGCCAGCGCAGTACCACCCGATTGGCTACCCAAAGATGGCTTCTAATTTTGTTCGTCGGATTAGTCTATTGATTGTGGTACCGCTGGTTTTTTTTTCATTGCTGTGCCACATTTCTTACCATAAACCTAGCTGATGAATGGAAGTCGGACTGATTGAATAACTTAATAATCAGGAAGCCAAAACTGAAGCTTGGAGCTCATTAGAGCCCAGTCGGATTGTCAAATATTTCCAATCTGCAGCTGCCATTAAATGCTGAATAGGCATGGCCAGTCCATGGACCAAAAGAGGTCTTGTTTATGATTAAGAGATCTTGCTTGGAATACATTTATCCCCCATTTGTCCACGTAGATGGATCAGCAACAGAGAGTAGCAGTGGGATTCTTTGTAAAGTACTGGCATAGTTGTAGTCGAGTCCCTGCAAGTCCTTTCACAAGTACTTTCGCAAGCCCAGTCAGAAGTCCTTTCATAAAGCTGGTCACAAGTAACTGAATGAACAATGACAAAGGAATGCCTTTGTCAAAGCTCATTTGAATAGCTTGTGATTGGGATTAGGACTGGAGGGCTTGTGATGGACTTGCAGGGACTTGTGATGGACTCGACTACATCTCTGAGTACTGGCGGCCAGCGGATCACACACTCCTCATGAATATTGCGGTGATGAAACTCCTTGTGTACGTTGACCTGTATAGAACGAGCTCATTGTATCAGCCAGCTGGACGTTAAAACTGGTGCTGCAAAAAACAGCGTTACCGCAATAAGCCAGTTCGGTATTTCAACTGCGCATGTGCACAGTGACATTTGATCCCGAATGACCCGCGCGACCTATCTCGCACGCGTGTGAACACAAAAGGTGGTCTCACAACACGCACATGTTAAATTCAATCAGAATGGGCGTTCGCGTAACATTGCTTGACATTACGTCAGCAATTTTATTCCAAATAACCTTTGACATTTGAGATACCGCACTGGCTTATTGATCAAAGGGATCAAAATATAAATTAGCCACCCCCACTTTTTCTTAACCCCTTGTGGTTGTCTGTTATCGATGGGGTGCTGGTATGCCAGGACTCTTGCTGAAAAGGTTGTGCAGCCGAGCATACATGTATAAACGCTAACAGTAGGCACCACACTGAGCCCCCCCCCCCCCTTCGTGTGAATAAAAAGCTTTGTTTGAAAAAGCCCCATCTATTCATTACACTCCCATTCAAGAACAGTATAGTTGAAGAATGAATGGTTTGTGTACGCGCAGGAATGCGGCTATACACATCAACCAGCTCAGTGGTCACCCTCAAGCTGCAGCTGTGGTCGTCGTCCAGCTGCAATATGTTAAATGTGTACAGTATGGGTGGGTTCTGCGTGCCTGGAAGATGTTGCATATACCAGCATGAAAGATGAAGCATCTTATACGCGTACACGTACACGTACACGTACACACAGTCGTGTACCGACCTCCAAACGCGGACGTCCCATTGTTCCTCTTTTGTTTATACTCTAACTTTTTCGGAAGGCCTCCATAGACTTTGTACACACTTCCAATCGCGGACGTATGCTGGGAATCGCGGACGATATTGTTCTCTTTTGTTCTCTGGCATTTTACGTCCGCGGTTTGAATACGCCAACGCGCCCACGTACACGTACACGTACACGTACACGTACACGTACACGTACATAAACGCTCTCTGTCCACTGAATTTAATGCGTTTGTGTGAGCACCTCAAACGCTCCTGCTTTTGCATACCAGCTGAGAACAATTTTAAACATTTTTAACCCTAACGTCAAAATACTACTCAAT
The DNA here is from genome assembly GCA_037893225.1 of Hippasteria phrygiana. Taxonomy (NCBI): domain Eukaryota; kingdom Metazoa; phylum Echinodermata; class Asteroidea; order Valvatida; family Goniasteridae; genus Hippasteria; species Hippasteria phrygiana. Next base: position 56,195 of record JAZGUH010000727.1, read on the forward strand.
TCTCAAAGGCCAGTGTAGTAAAAGCACTGCATACTACAGTTTACTCAAGTAGTATTTTGTAGTATTCGGTGACGTTAGGGTTAAAACTTTGTGCCATGGGAAACTATGACTCTGAGGCATTTATGAGATTCCCATTTGTCCACAGAATCTGCCCGATCAGGAGCACTGCTACTTCATCAATGAGTGTACGTCGGGCAACGACATGCGCGGTGTCCTGGTCTCCAAGCTCAACTTCACCAATCAGATGCACGTCATCCAGATGCTTGCCCTGCTGCGCCAACAGGCCGTCTACAACACGCTCATTGCTAGCTGCGTCCGAGCCGAGGAGGACGGAGGTAATATGTTGTCCTGATTGGATCTACATGTACTTAACCCCTTGTGTCTGGGTGTTAATAATGGCGTGCCAGGGCACGGCGCCATGCCAGCTTTGTACAGCCAAGCGAAATGGACACAAGAGGCTTATGCAGCCAAGTGTAACACACAATAACCCAACCAAGGATCGAAAATGCAGAAAATGCGGCTATAGCCGTCAACCGGCCAGGTGGTAATTTTTATAAACCGGAGCTATAGACATCAACTGGATTCAATGGGTTAATATATAATTTGACGGCACAGAAAAGATTTGCTGAGCAGAAAAAGGTTACCGGCTTAAATACCATGCTTTGTGTATTGTGGCTGGTTCTCACTTGACTTGTGGTTAGCTGCTCGATGCAGTCGGGGCCCTGCCGTTTAATTTGATTCTCAGCTACATTATTGGATCATAAGAACACCCTTGCATAAACAATTTACATTTTTTTGAATAATATTTTGGACCTTTCACAACTTCCACACTTACGTGACACTGTGTGCCATCTTATCACTCAAAACTGAAGCAACCCATTTATTTCTTGAACAATGTTCATAACATGGACATTGTGACAAATGTCTGTTCCTGTGATGAACACAAAGTCTCGAAGATGTACACGCTGTAGTTTCAAAAATACCTAGAAGTTTATACTGTGATGGACCCGGTGGCAATCCCTTAATGGATAGTTTTGTATTGGGAACAAAATTGGGATAATTCATTCATTTCCTGTCTACTTCCCCACACTTTGATGAAACGTCTATCCATGTTATGAACATTACATCTTGAAGATGATCCTTTTTGGTGGGTAACATTCTCACAAGAACATGGGATGTAGAGAAAGAGAAAACATGGTAAAATTACTGAATGTGTCGACTCCTGTCCTTGGTTCCCTTTTAATATGTCACACTTACGTAACCTTTAGTGTGGAAAGACCTAAATGTATTTTATACGCTTTCATTGGAATTATCTACATGACACAAACACGACACATGTCTTCGGTGTAACACAATTTTCTGCCTTTATACCCTTAAGCAGTATTCTGGTCTCGGGGTCACAAAGGTTCACTCTGTGAAACAAAAGAAACTACTATTCATAAATTATACCTTAGACAGTTTTACCCGTTCCTATTGGTCGAGAGCCCATCACGTGTGTGGTTTTAAATGGCCGATAAAACACCAACCGGTTTTTAAACACTTTTTGTTGCAAAAAACAAGGCCCCTTAACCAGGTAGCTTCCGTGCTACCGATTCATGTCACTTGCGCCACAGAATCACGTCACGCTTGCCAACTTAGTGAAAAAAAAAGAGATTATCAAAATAAGTTGTTTTTAAAGTTCAAAATTGTAAAGTTCAATTCAGTTGCATTTCTGGTACAGAATTGTGGTTGTGTCTTCATTGAAAAACAATTATAATTTTCAGGTGTTCACAAAAGAGTGTTTTTCCTTGCCCTACACCTCTGGATCACCAATGCTTAGTCTGGTTCGGGTTGTTTGCATTACCTTATTACTGATAAAGAAGAGACAGAAAGCACCAAAAAATGGTAAACGGCAAAGTTTACTTACGACAAATTTCTGGGATTTTTTGCTGAATTATACAAAAAGGTTTTATGAATGGGATTCGGCTCGGGGCATTATCGGCATCCAGACCTCAAGGCGGTTTTAAACCTACTTGTTTAAAACCGGCCCAACGCATAGTAATTCCCTTAGTTAAGTGTTAGCACCACAGTGTTAGCCTAAGTGGCTATAAGAGTGTTATTGTTTGTGACGTTGGGTTCTTTCTCATGGTGTTTATTGCAGATCCCGCCTCGGCTATGCTGTTTGAAATCACGCCGTTCAACCATCAGAAGTTAACAGTGACCTTTGAGCATCCTGCCACGGATGGCATGGGATGTGGTAAGTCATTCTTGTTGAAAGTTGGAACAAGTCACGAGTTCTCAGTGGTAGTCGTGCTTACTTTTAAATATCATAATGGTGAGCAACCATCGCCCAAGTCTGGTTCTAGATTTTGGGAATTAAGATTGGTTGTCGGATTAGCAGAATACTTCAAACATGCATCAATATTTGGTTGTTCAGTGCTTGAAATTATCATTGTAGTGCCTAGTCCAGTGGCTTACCTGATAACCCGGTTTTACCGTTCACACAATGTTTCTTGATGGTTTCTGGGCCTTTGAAACCTGCTGATTCCAAAGCAAGCCCATAAAACAACTTTGATTAGTAATCTTGTGCGTAAATATGCGTTTCACAACTTTCCCTTTCAGTATTTTCATTAAAACATTTTTTTTGTATCTAGCATGGATTTCAAAATGGCCGCCAAGATGGCGTATGCCACATACAATTTACCATAGGCCTTTAGGTACAGTGTGATAGCAATTTACCAATTACGGGATTTGTGATCCAATTCATATCGGCAGACTTTTCAAGACATTTCTCTGTCCAAAAGGTCCCACAGTGAAAAAAAAAAGAATTGTCGTCGCTATAAATATAATAATCAGTGAAAAAAGAAGGAAAAAGAAAACAAATGGAGATTATTTGGTCAAATCCGCTTAGTGACCACCCTTTCGGTTGTCTTGATTTCTGGTACAAAATCCGGTTGAACCGAACATCTCATTAACATCTCATTAAAAAAGGTCGTTATACAATTTTCGAAAATACATGTAGATGCCAATTATCTGCATTAGCGGCCTTTGTGAAGGCCATTTTGGCGACCAAATCTGATGTAAAGAAACCGAAAGGCCTTGAAAAGTTTGCCAAAAGAAAAAACTTTTATTGACACATCCTGTATGTGTATTATTAACAGACATGACAGTCGCTATGAAACTTTACTCAAGGGCCTAGTGTGGGTGCAGACCAGTAAATGGGCTGAAAATTGCCTATACGCCGGCCAAATTACGATTTGCGACCCCTTAAATGCTTTGCTTTTAAAGCATTTTGTGGGCCATGGACTTGAGGGTTTGTAAAATAGAAGGCTGGAAGCCGTGCACAGGACTGCCAGCTTGTATTACTGTGAAATTCGGATGAAATTGGGCCCTAAAAGTGCTCTATTTTGCAATGGAGTGCAGGCATCATCTTTCAAGCTGGCAATGGGCTACGGGACTTTTAGGGGATCATCTTTGGATGAAAATTTCTCCCAAAAGTCATTTGTTAACCCCATAAAATTGAACAGAAACTGAAAAATGATGAAATAAGCTTTAATTTGATGTGTGTCCCAAACACCTTGGAGAGTCCTAAGTATTTTTCATGAATTCTTGAAGTTTGCGTATTTATCATTAGAGTCTATGGAAGTTTTTTTACTGGTGTGCAACCCTATGGTGAATTTTATGTTGCATACGCCATCTTGGCACCATTTTGGAATTCACGTTAAATAAATTTGTTATATATAAAAGTATGGAAATACTGAAAATATATCCACTGATTACTAAAACTCATATTTACGCACAACATTACTATAAATCAAAGTTGTTTTATGGGCTTGCTTTGGATCTCTTTGGATCTCTCTATATAGTGGCGGCCATCTTGAATATGTCAATTTCCCAAAGGGTGCCGAGATAGCATCATCCAGATTTGGAATCAGCAAGTCTCAAAGGCCTAGAAACCATCAAGAAACATTGTGTGAATGGTAAAACCGGGTCAAGGTAAAAATCGGTATTTGGCCACCGGACTAGCCTGTACAGTGCAGGTGAAAAATATCTGGATGCAATTTATCGTTCTTTCAGGAAATATTTTTGCCTTTGGTATGAAGATTATTTTGCTTGTATTTTTGTGTACAGACAGTTTGCTACTTTGACCTTTTAAGTGTGGTAAAAGTAATATTTTGTATAAGTTTCGTTTCATTTTCCAAATTTTGGAATCGGACCCCTTGGTATGAGAGTAAACCCAGTTTTTCTGAATGTACAGTGTGTCGTGTATTCAGAAAAGTAAAACCTGTATTTCTTGACTATTTTCACAATCCAGTTGAGATGGATCTGACTGAGCCTGCCAATGTGAAGTGTAAGTTGCACACGCCTGTTGGTGAGGAACCTATCTGCAGCGATGAGTACGCAACCAGGGTGCTGCAGAGGTGAGCAAAACAGCATGCATACACACGCACATGTAGGACATGCATGAGTTGCACATAATGTGACATGGCCCACAGAAAGTCACTCTCTGGCAGTCTGAGTTACAAGCAAAACAATATATTTTTTTTCACTTGAAAATCAGTGTTGGGATCTCAAAATGTGTACATTTGAAAAGCCGTTTTCTATCCTAAGTTTTGTAACTAAACTGACTCTTGAGGTGATTTCTCTGTGCGCTGAGATTGTTTGCACGGTTCACTGACTTTGAGATTCATTCCTTCAATACAAATGGTCATGAATCTAACAATTGAAAAGGTTTAGGATAGGAACGAGCTACAGCAACACACAGTATACGGGAATTCGCCGAACAAAATTAGAAGCTATTTTTGCTCTGGTGCCACGCTCGCGTGCAGATTGCCCGCGTTCTTTAATTTCAGTCGCGTGCGCATTTTGGCAAAAGTTGTAAACACCCTGTTGGTCGAAGCTGCATCGAACGCGTGCGTAAAATACGCACGCGAGCGTTGTGCCACCGCAGTAAATGCTTCTAATTTTGGGTCGCCGGATTAGTCTATATCAAAGTACAGTTGAACACTGCTACACTGAACATTCGGCTATACCGAACGCCATCCTTGGCTCCCAAATTTTGTGTAAAAAAAAATAGGAAACAGATTAAAACAAATGTACCGGGTATTTGGGCTGTTTGTAATTCCCAAACAGCCACAGCTTTATGTTGAAGAGTGACGTGGCTATTATTTCCCCAAGGATTAGAACCGAAAAGCCAACTGTTGCTTTCAAATTTGGTTAGCTTAGAAAGTATGAACATGTAATTACATGATTCAATGGCCGGCACATGTTCAAAGTCGTCCTTAAGTAACTGCCAGGGCGTGCAGGGTGACGTGCTGCCAAGATGATTATACAGTGGTTTCGTGTCTCTGCGCGCGGGTGTGAGTAATGCTACTACACTGACAATGGTTAAAAGAGGGCGCTGCTAATGCTTGAAAACCGCAAAATTTTGGGGAATATGGAGTACAATTTAATAAAATCTTCAATTACAATCAAAAGAGGGTGCACTTCAAATACGATGCAAGAGGGCGCTATTTAAGAACGGATGCCATGTTGAAAAATGGGCACGCGGCGGACCGGCTGCTGAAAATCGCTATACCGAACGATCGGTACACCGAACATAATCTGTAGATCCCGTCATGTTCGTTATAGTGGCGTTCCACTGTATTAACACTTTCCTTACCAATGACGAGTTTACTTGACAAGCCACAGCACCCTTGTTGCTTAACAATGTGGAGTTTACTTGACAAGCCACAGCACCCTTGTTGCTTACCAATGTCAAGTTTACTAGACAGGGAAACCATACACAAAGCAACCAAACAACAGATATGCTCACCATGTTTCAATGAACTCTATTATTTGTCTTTTTTGCTGTCCATACTTCATCCTCATACCACCGGAAAAAGCTTTTTCAGATCTTTCCAATGGTGCTATCAAATTTATGTGTCACCATTACAATATTTTGAGAAAACTGTATCCGAAGTTTCTTCCGCAGTCTTTTGTATGGAGTGCCATTTGTTCGTGTGACAAAACAAGTTTTCTGTTTGGTAAAGGGGGCCAGAGGAGAAAGCGGCAATAACTTTGCTATGACTTTCATTTTTACACCATATGAAAGGGCATTTGGCATGGAACAAACCTTAAACACATTTGCCATTTCAATCAACACTTGAGGGTGAATTCTTTGGTTGAAAATACCATTCAGCAAGTATTTGCTGCTTTTTCTGCTTGAGTTGTCCAGACTTGACTGAACAAAGAATGTGGTACTGGGGGAAGATAAGCCAATAAACAATGTGGTAAGGAAAGGGTTAAGCTAATTACCTGTTCATTTGGAAAATATCGTAATCTCAGTTTTTTACTTTTTGCTACTTTCAACCTTTTTGGAGCTGATGCTTACAGCAAAGAGAAGTAAACACAAAGGCCGTTTGTGATGTTGACGATCAAAGGTGCACAAAAATAAACAGTTGCAAGTGTTTTCATGCGAAAGCATGAACAATACCTGTTGGACACTTCTCTTCTATTTTTATTTCAAGGTCGCAAATTGTTTTTGCTGTTTGAAGATTGTAATTTCCACCCAATGATCTCCTCCTAGAGTAAAAAAAAAAGAAGTACATTTTGTACATTACAAAATAGAACTGCTATATGCCCAGTCAGTTGCTTTGAGAAATGTTTATAATTATGTGTATGCACAATGTAGAAGGATGGTATCGCCAGTTTTGTTGTGGTCATAGAACAGTACCGCGTGAAGCAAAACACAAGGAATTTAAAAAAGTTGATTATATTTCAATAGGGTAACTAGAAATACATACCTCTTAGTAAACCATTAAAAATAATGGAAATTGTATCTGAAAACTGTAACTGTAGCACGTAATTTTACATTTGTTTAGTTTTTATAGTTCTTTAAATTTTTATTTGAATCTATCAGTTACGGGTCAGAGATTAAATCATGTATCTTATTATTTCCAGGTGTTTATCAATTCCCGTCACTATGAGGGCCATCATGAAGAAAGCATCATCTATGATCCACACTCGTGTCCAAAAGCCTATTCCAGCAGCAACAGTTTTGGTTGAGCCACCAAGCAGTACAACTCACGTCCCTGGAAGCCTGGTTCATCAGCTAAAATCCACCCTAACCAGTCAGAGCATTACTGGCTCCATGAGACCAGGAGCCAGTCAGCAGAGAAACATCCTGAGCGACATGAGAAGCTCCATGGAGTCCATACTAGTCCAGCCCACCTCTGCCCTGGAACTCGCCTCTCTGGCAATTGACAATTCCAAAGTGGAGCAGAACCCCATGCTTGCAAGCCTACTACAGCACGCCAACACAGGTGGGGCTATTGGCTCCCCAAAGGACTCATCCAGCCAGATGCTGGCAACTGATGCAGCTGCAGCCGCACAAACTGCAGCTGTCAAATCTAAGAGGAATCCAATGCTGATGAATCTTCTGCAAGAGCAAACAAAACAACCTGCTCAGATAATGGCCATGCCGCTGTCATCTCTCACCCCAGCCCAACAAGCTCCCATCTCACAACCCCCCATTCCACAACCACCCCTTCAACCATCAAGTCTGCCATCTCCTGTTCCCGGGAAGCCAGCCAAAAAGCGGCGCAAGATCAAGTCTGCCCTATCGATGGACAAATCTCCGAGGAGACCTTTCAGCGAGGATGACAGTTCTAGAGAATCCTCCTTTGATTTTGAGGGGGGCCACGGAATGCCAGAACGATCACCTTCGCTCCACACCCCAAAGATCCCAAGTGAATCCCAGGTATTTTCCCATTATCCAATGCCTACAGACTCTTCCAAAACATTTCAGTCTTCTGGCATAATGGAACCACCAAGAACGACTTCTCAGATGGGCGACCTCTCTGCTCTTCTTGCTGATATTGTTGATACTTCTGGAAAGTCAGGTCGTCGACAAAAGCGGTCTGACAGCACCAGTTCTCAGTCCAGCATAGGAAGGCCATCAATGTCCCCGAAGACACCAACCTCTCTGTCCATGACACCAACTTACGGAGGTGGACCTAAGCCGGGAATGCAGTCCCTCCACACACCCGAACATGTCATGCAAGCAGTGAGTGATGTACCCCCACCACAGATTGGCAAACTGATGTCTCAACAGGATTCCCAGCAGTTGGCAAGGAACACTGCTGATGCAGATGTGTTCAGCGCCCATGGCACAGAGCTTTTTTCCCCCGAGGAATTCCTGGCAATATCTTCTGGAGAAGGAGATGCTCCGGAGGGTAACAACCAGCAGTACAACATCAGTGAGTCCCTGGATTTCAACACTGACATTTTGAAAAGTGGGGATTCCAGCTTTGCAGACGATCTGATCGAGTCAACAGCTGACATTGATATGGAGGCTTGTGATGCTACTGCATTTGGTCTCTCCAGTGTCAACTTGGCAATTGCACGCATGGGGGTACAGACCACCAAGTCCCCATCAGCTAGTGAGACTGGCCCGGATGGTAAGATGAGGTCAGAGTTCAAGCTGTCCACAGCAGCAGCTCTAAGTGCATCCGCTGCCTCTGCTGGATCAACACCTCCATCATCAGGGCATTCGGCATTCCAAAACATTAGTCCTGGCATTGGAAACAAATTACTGCGGGCAGAGTCGGCTGATGTGGTGGGTTCAGGCATGGCTTTGGATTTAAGCATGCCCAGTTTATCCAAGAGCCTTGGCTGTGGGGATGCAGTGTCGATGCACTCCACCTTGCGAGAAAGATCAATGAGCATGCCAGAACAACCACACAAGACAGTTCCAGTTACACAAACAACTAGTAACATCCAGCCAACTGCGCCCACCCGAAAAGTCATCCGGGTGCATCCTATGGTCTCAAAAGGAAAACCAAAGAACTTTGTATCTGATTCGGCTGGTACACCACCCCCTGAAAACCCCAGCAAGCGAGGCCCCAAGAAGCGCTCACGCAGAGCAATTAAGAAAATGGAAGAATTGCTTGGCAGTGATTCCCCTCCTCCCAAACCCAAGGAAAAGAAAAAGACAATAAAGCGTCGACGCATTGATACTTACAGTGACTCATCTCCAGGAGATGATGATGACTTAAGCGTGACTATGAGCTCCGCAGAACCCTTGAAGATGACTTTCAAGATTGGCCGAGTCAAGTCAGAGCCAAAGCCTAAAACAAAGTCTTCAAGCACTCCCAGGATAAGAGTGAAACCCTTAAACCCAGTGTCAAGTACTGCAAACTTAGAGCCGATCACCAGCCCTGTTTCTGAAGTAAAGTCGCAAGCAAAGCCTGAAGTTTCAGTGTTGCCCGTCAGAAATGAACCTTCCACTCCTACCAAGCCAGAAGAGCCCCAAAAGAAGGACTTTACCGCAGCTCAAAGGGCTGAGACTCTGGTCCATTTTAAAACTGAAACTGACAAGTTAGATTTAGCAGCTGCCAAAAGGCAGGCGTTCAGTAAGTCTTCGGCCCCTGCTTTCGTTATGCAGCCCAAGATAAAGAGTGACTTAAGCAAGACTTCATCTCAAAGTCTCACCTCCAAGAGTGTCTCTTCCCCCAAATTAACAGGAACTCTCACCAAATCTACCACCCCATCATCAAAGGTCTCCTCCCCAAAGACCTCATCCTCTGCCCAGTTGAAAATGGGAATGAAATCTGAGTCCCAGACTTCAACAACACTGTTTAAATCCAAGGTCTTAGCTGATGGCATAAGAGGCTCTATTCCATCATCCGCCAAAAAGATCCCAAAGGGGATAGATTCACACACCAGGATTCTGAAGAAATCTGTGAGTTCTGGACAGAGGCCCGAAGGAAGAAAGGCGGAGTTAAAGAAATTACCACTTTTGAAGAGCTCCAAACTCATGCAGGGTTCACCAAAAGGGATTATTAAATCGGCAAGCACTGCAGCTGCTACACTTGGGAGTCCTTCGACTGCATCCCCCATGCCAAGCAAACCCGCTCCAATTTCCATTCCACCTGTTGCAAAATCCTCCCAGTCCACTATCGATGTGCCACTCAGTACACCTAGCTCTGCAGGGGAGACAACCTTGACCCCCACCCCAACAACGCCAACAAGTGCTGGGCCAAAGACAGCCAAGGTAATACCAAAAGCCAGAAAAAGCTCTCTATCTGCTATTGTTGGGAAGCTTCAGGAGCGCGCTGGGATTGCGTCTGTTCTATCAAGTCCACCAGGAGCTGGACAGGAAGCTGACCATTCTGGGCAATCCCCAGTCAAAGAAAGGCCACCAAAAGATAAAGTTAGTGCTGGAAAACCTCAAGATGGTGACAGTGTCAGGGCTAATGTCCCAAAGCCAACCAAGGCAGAGCAGTCAGAAACAAAAGGCAGAGAATCTCCCTCTGGCATCAGCAAAGCTCCCAAGTCCCGACCGCTGTCATCCCTGTCAAAACCATCTGGCTCTGCTTCCACAAAGGTGGGAATTACATCCAGCATGGCAGTGCCAGTTACTACTCTTTCCTCGTCGAAGCCTGGTGGTGCCTCTACCCCTACAAAGGTGTCTGCCTCACCTGCGAAGACGTCTTTGACACCTTTGCTAAGTCAAAGCCTCCAACGGTCATCAACACCACCGAGCAAGCCTCCTCCATCACATAAAACATCACAACAGGTTTCCCGTCCACCAAAAGTTTCAACCCCTCCAATCCCCCTAAAGAGCCCAGTGCAGCCTGCTCGAACTCCTTCCCCATCTGTCCACACCATGCCCAAACCCTCAAGTACCCTACTTGCAGCAGCAAAGGCTACAACACCCAAGCCAGTGTCTCCATTGAAATTAAGCACTTCAGCAACTGCATCCATTGCCATATCAGTTTCAAGCCCCATTAAGACACCGCCTAGACAAGTTCTCTCTCCAATGTCACGAAAACCCATCATCCTAAGTCGATCCTCATCGACATACTCCTCTCCTGAGAAAGGAAACTCCAAGGTAACTATTGTAACAGTTATGTCCCCAAGACTTGCTGCCACAAATGCACGACAGGCTGAAGCCCAAAAGAGTAGTGCAGCCCAGGAATTAAAGCCTGACAAAAGTGTGGAGGGACAAACAACATCAACAGAGCCCAAAACACCAACAGCTACAAAGCCACCAGTTGTCAGTCAATCATCCATTAAAGATGGAAAGGTTGAGCCAATGCCAGTATCCACTACTGTTGCAACTCCTGAGACTGACAGCCTCCAGAAAGTACAAAGCTCAACCCAACTCAAGAAACCCAGCACCCCGCAAGTGAAAGCAGTTCCCAAATCAGATGAGATTGGCAAACCCTTGAATGCATCTGCAAAATCTGGAACAAGTGTCAAACCAGCACTACAGGGGGACAGCAAACGAGTTGAGACGATCACCAAACAGAGCAAAAACAGCAGCAATTTCACACCAACTTCTCAAATTGCCTCCAAGACGGAGTCAACCAAATCAGCTCAAGAATCAAAGCTCCTGCCTGAGAAAACAAAACCAGATCCGAAGTTGGCAGTGAAAACAATTGTGAAATCAGATGGTGGGGGAAAAGAGACAACTCAAGCACAAAGTACTCCACCAATAGAAGGAGGCACAAAGCCACTGTCCTCTCAAACCTTGCAACCAGACAGGCCAAAGAAACCAGTTGGAGAAAGTAAAGCCGATGGTAAACCTCAAGAAGCAAAATTCCCTGCACCTGCTTCTACTCCTACTGCCAAAGTAGAAACCAAGAAGACATCAAAGGATCAGTCAGGCCTGAAGCTTCATTCTGCTCCAAAGCGTCAGCCAAGCCCAAAACATCAACCGAGTCTGAAGACTCAACCTAAACCAAAGCAGTTACCCAGCCCCAATCGCCAATCCAGTCCAAAACACCAACCCAGTCTGAAACACCAACCTAGTCCAAAATACCAGCCAAGTCCGAAGCACATGCCAAGTCCAAAACACCAACCGAGCCCGAAGCGTCAATCTAGTCCCAAGCACCAGCCAAGCCCAAAACACCAGCTTAGCCCTAAGCGACAGGCAAGTCCGAAACACCAGGCAAGTCCCGTCCAGCAACCAAGCCCCAAAGCCCCAGCCCCTGTTCTGGACATAACAAAACCACTCACACCAGGACCAGCTCCACCACCTGCAGAAGCTGAATTCAAGGTACCAAGTCCAGCAATGGCTCCAAGCCCTAAACCAGCATCCATATCAGGTGTGCCTAGTCCAAAAGCCTTTGGCAGTGGCAAACCCAGCAGCCCACCTCCAGCAACGAGTCCTTACTCACCAGGCGTGCCAAGTCCCCTGGGCAGCGGAAGCCGCATGATTCACAGTCCAGGCGGAGTACCCAGTACCCAGGGGATAAAGAGGGCAGCCACACCAGATGAGACAAGTCACGTTGCCAAACGGACCCACACAATGAGCCCTGCTTACAGCCACAGTGGGAGTGAGGATGAGCTTGTCATCGATGACCCAAATGCCCCACGGTCAATCCAACCGAAGGGTGAGCCATCCGTACCAGGGGAACGCAAAGGAAGCCTCCCTCAGCAGAAAGCAGCTGTGACCTCCCCCTGTGCTGCTCTGCCAAACTCACCTTGTGCCAAGCCCCCACTTGCCAAATCTCCCGTTGGCGTCAGCATTGGGAGTGGGTCGGAACACTCTCAACAGAGTCCCTGCCTCATTGATGATGATCTGATGGATGAGGCATTGCTGTCATCAATTGGTAAAGAGGACTCTTAACCCTTTCAAGCCAGATAATGCCAAAACACGCCCAAAAAATTGCCACCAGGCCGGATGACGTCTATGCATGCCATTCTCTGCATTTTCAATCCATTGTTGGATTATTGTGTATGTTACGTTTGGCTTTACAGGCTGCCCCGACATCCCGGCGCCTCATAAATAACCGACTTCCAGGGGTTAGCCATACCAGTGTCAGACGTAACACTACATGTAAATCCCTGCTGTGTAAAGATGTTAAGTTAACTCGGCAGGAAGTCACTCAAAGAACATCCAAATATCATATATATTTACTGGTTTTGAGTAGTATTCTAATAAGAGGAACATTTTCAGATCTTTCTAAAGTTGTTATCACATTTATGTTACCATCCCTTTACAATTTGTTGTAATAATATGTACAGGTTTCCTGTAGGATAACTTTGGCCAGAAGAGAAACTTTTCTTTTCCAACAGATACGAGTGTCATTTTTAAACTGTATAAAACTAAAAGAGTAGCTTTAAGAAAACAAACTTTGCATACATTTGCCTTTTCATTCAGCTCTAGATAGTGCACTAATAGTTGAAAGCATGACCATCCAACAAGAAGTCAGTGTTTTTTTGCTTGCATATGCTGAACAGAACAGAGAATCTGGTATATGAGATAGCATGCCACTAAGGGAGGACATCCTTTTTAGACAGGTGGTATTATTAGTGGTACCGCTGTTTTTTAGTACTGGAAAAACCACTCCAGGTGGCTCTGATAATGACCGTATTCTTGATTTGTGACTACACAGAAGCGGTTTCCTCATGGAATTATTCATTACCGAAGGAGAGTTCATCAGTTCTCTGCTCAATTTGTTTTACCTCATTCTACTGTTCAAAAAGGTTGGGATTTCCATGGAAAGCACTGAATGTGGTACCTCGGTGAAAACAGCGGTACCGCTGGCAATACTGCCTGTTTAATAAGGATGTCCTCCCTATTGTGGTATTGCAAGGTTTTAACCTTCATGTTAGATGGTCAAGTTACCACAGTGATACTTTCTTCACATTTTCATCTACATGTAGTGTTTCCACTTGGAGTCCTACCACTGAGCTGTTACCAAGCCATTGGAAGTCTTTTCCCCTTATTTCTGGAACTGAAATATTAGTTCTTGTCTTCTCTCTGTGCCCTAAGAGAGACCAGTGAATAAAATGCTGATCAGGTCACCTGGGATAAACAAAGCATTTAATAGAACATGTTTGTATATACGAATACTTGAATAGAGCATGAAATTAATATATGTGTACATACGTGTGCATTGCTATGCATGTGCTAGCACAAACAATTTTGTTTTGATAATGGACAATGTAGTACGGTTAGAAACATAAGCTCCTCTTTTATATTTTGCACTTTTTCTAAATTTATTCTTTTAAGTACTCATTTTTTTTTAAAGAGTCTAATGTGGTTACAGCAAGCCAGTCATTCTGAGTTGCCTGGTGCATATTGAGTAAAATCAAGTACAGCACTTGGGTGTCCTCTTTAAAAAGCATCTTTTTTTGTACCACGATTTTTGTTACCTTTGATCCCATCCTAACATTATTTGGCTAATCCCATAAAGGCAATTTTCCACTCTACAAAAGGCCAGATAGCGTGAAATGTGAATAACCACTACGTATCCCACAGTGCACTGCAACATCTGCAGCAGCACAACGCACTCAGCGTTATTCTCAACGTGTGGTACTTTTGCACGCCGCGCCGGCCGAAACTGTCGTGGATCACAAAAAGAAGACATCCTCAATGCACCAAAGTCTCTGTATCACGGTTACCTTCCATCAAAACTAGGGCAAGTATCATCAGCTTTCTCCGTCTTTCTTCTAAAAGATCCATGATTTCGCACATCTCGCCTGTGAATAATTAATTTGTGTACGTCGCTATGTGTCAAAGTTCACATATCTTTCCCAGAGTTTGCGCGAAACTGTTCGTTTATTCTGCTCCGTTGCACATATCCGACATCGCAGGCAGGGGCAAGCGCGAGTAAGCTCGGGGAAGGTAATCAAACGCACTAGTGAAGGCCTTCATGTACATCGTGCGCTGCATGCATGGCCCTCACTGCAATTCACAAAATATTCTGGATTTCTGTTGTTTGTGCACCAATTTCAAAAATGGTATATTTTTATATATTTTTTATTCTGGGCAAAAACATTGTACTGGGTAGAATATTCATTTCAAATCTAGTAGGCCATCGGAAATGTACACAAGTCATTCATTTAATTCTCGGGTGGTGGTAGGCATTCTCTCAAAAGATTAAATCTTGAGATAAGAGGAAGTCAAAATCCAAGCCTGGCTTGGGGGAAAAAAAACGTGTCTGCAGGTTTGTTATTAAGGGGAATCAGGGCAGTATATGCAGTTTGGTCATTTACCAAAAGAAAATTGCAAATTATATATTGGTATGACAGACATGTTCGTGTTGTGATCAAAAACCACAAAAAATGTTTTCACACTGGAAATGCATTTTTTTTTGCTCAGAAAAATATTCAATATTTAGAAATATTCCAGCTGATTCTGTGTTCTGAAAACAATTATCTTCTTTGGTCTTGATTAATACATTGGTAGTGTATGCCATTTTAAATAAAATATATAAATATAAATGTGATACATATAGATTGGCAGCTTTGCCTTCCTATAGGAACTTCAGTCGTAGTTTGTACATGTACACATATAACTCTTTACAGATATTTCAGCTGGATGTTAAAGTATCGCTGGTGTTTGAAGTGCTATTTCTGGAATTATCTATTTATCTGAGAGAGATATGGCTGTAATTTTAAAAACTAAGCACAATTTCATAGTGTTGCTTAATGTATAGGAGAAGAGTTTGCTAACTACATGTATAGCGGAAACATGTTGCTAGCTTATAATCGCTATTTCATTGGCAAGTCATGCTAACACCTGCAATCGGGCCCTGTACAGCATATACATGTACTCCCTTCCTTGTTGAGAAGCAGTATCTTGGTTTCACACTCATCACTGGAATTGTATAAACAGTTCTCTTTGGGGGCTTCGTTAGGAATATAAAGTAGCTCCTGCCTTTGAATATTAGGCAATTTTAATAAATGCATCCTGTTGGTTGTATAATGTATTGGTATTCACACCAGGTACAAACTATTCGGGCTATTTTTTTTATAAACCCAGCTTGATTGAATGTGTATTTATTTCTTGCATTGTCTGTTAAAGTTGTGTATAATTGATGTGCATTCCAAAGTTTATGTCATCGGCTGCTGTAACTGAGCACTTGGCACATTGTCATAATAGTGTCCGGATCTGAGCCCAGGGCCAGATTTTACATAGTAAGATGCGTCTTGAAAAGAGTACCAGTTGTATTTGCTAAGCAATGAGTGACTTAACAATCAGGTTTTCAAGTTTTCCTATTTTTTTTTTACCTTGGTCCTACTTTTCCTACTTTTTTCTTGAAATTCTTACTTTTTCAGACAGTAGGAAAAGTACCGAGTCCTCACTTGGTTTTGAGCTTCTCAGTTCTTTCCAAGAGCCTGTGCGAAACAATTTGCAGGACTCGAACCCACAACCTTCTGCTTACTAGTTCAGACATCTTAACCACTTGACCAGCAAGCTTGCTGAGGTCGGCTGGTCTATTCGAATCCAATCTAGCAGTGGGTTCTGTGCAATCAATGTCATGGTCTTGCACCCAAGTTCAGTCAGATCTGCTGAATCCAGATGGGAGTGAGTTTCAGGCCATTGCAACTTTCAGAGAGTATTCTTGAATCCAGGATCAAGTCTGGGCCTAATTAGCCAGGACTTGCATCAAGTCCAGACTTAAGCATTTTTTTTTTTTTTACCAGTTTTAGACTCGCAGACTTCAAGTCTACTTTTGTTGTTGCGGACTTGTACCTGGAACCCGCAAGTACCATTGCTCACACATTATGTAGCTTTGGAAAGAGTCGAGTGTTGCTCATTGGAGCTGATTGGACTCCGAAATTCATTAGGCTTTGTACATGCCAGTGTATGAAGAATGGTTAATTACAAAAATAACTGCAAGCGAATGCATGCATACCACTAGCTATGTGGATTTCTGTCTATCAACACTGCAACACTTAAAGCTAACTGATAACTTCCCCTGGAACACAGGGGGTGCTGCAGGGCTGTAGTCGAGTCCCGATCCGAGTCTAGGAGTCCACATTTATTTTTAAATGAGCTACGATCGGGACTCAAATCGTGATTCTTATAATTTTACTTGTGAAGTGCAGGTAATGTGTTTTACCTGTCTGTAAAACCTATGTACAGTATTAACATTTTGCATAAATACTAAACATGTCCAATTGTATGAGAATTTAATGTCTTTTCCATATGTGCTAGAAATAACTGTCCATGTTTCGTCAATGCGTCTACATGTATCACCATCATGATTGTAAACATGCATTTTGCTATTGAATAAATTATATGCAGTCAAATTGAACAGATTTGGTTACCTGTCTTGGTGTTTGTGGCAAATAGTTTTGAAACATTATCACAAGCATATCAAGTATGAGTCTCATTTGAACATCGCACACATACATTTGAACATCGCATATATATATAGTGCCTTCACGACCACAGCATCGGTGGTGAGGCTGCATGTAAAAATCATAGTATATTGGCATCATGCAAATGTAATTCCATTGCCCTACAGCTTGCTAATGAATGGGATCACTAATCTATACAGGGTGGTCAAAAAATCAAAACGGAACGGCATACTTCCACTATACCCTGAGACTCAAACAACCTATACCAATAGGCTACATGGGTAATTTTGTTAAAAGAAAAATACCAAGATCTCCTGATTCGGTCCAGTAGTTTTTGTTCTGGAACCACTTTTGTGAAACAAAGTCGGGGGTCATTTGGTCCCAAGGTATAAACACAAGTATGCTATCATGTTCTTTTCTGCATGGAACAAATGGCCAAGTGACCCACTTTGCTTCACAAAATAGGCTCTGGAGCAAAAACTACTGGACCGAGTTGGGAGGTCTTAATATCATTTTACTTCTAAAAAGATTCTCCATCCGTCGGTATAGGTGGTTCGACTCTAAAAGTAGTGGAAGTATGCCGTTGCGTTTTGTTTTTTTACCACCATGTATTAACCTATATTTAGTACAACAGAGAGGATATACAAGAGCCCTGCCGTTCTTCACTGAATGAGGTCTTGCGTTATGAATTCAAGCTAGTTGTGTGTTTTTTCCCAAGAAATCAACATTTGAAAGCAAGTTTGTCCCCTACAAATTTGGAAAAATAAGAGAAAATACGTTGGTATTGAAGTACAATGCCGTTTTGTGCACATATGCCAGGCACATTTCAATATAGGGCCGTTTAGATGTAAACAAAGGGGACGTGGTCTATACACACACACATACATTCAACAGGTTGATCTAAAATGCATACATGTAAGGAACTATATGCGTATTGATGTTCTAAAGGGCAGATTCAACATGGCAAACTTGAAAAGCGAATAGCACTTGTTAGAAGCAACATCTGTTAGGTGTGCGGGAGTTCTTTTCATCGTCGTATTAATTAAAAACGTACTTGTAATGACAAATGCATTATTGGCAATTTCCTAATTTCAAACTTAAAGATGTGTTTGGGGGAAAACCCTATTCTCTACTAATGTTTTACACTTCATTATTATGACTTCAAGGAATCAAGCACTGTACAAAACTAAAAATGATTCTCAAAATCTATTATTTTATTCAATGCAGATCGTTAGTGTTCTACTATTGCAACCTAGCAAGCATGTACTTTGACATACATGGCATAAGGAAATAGAACAAAAATGCAGACAAAACTTGTTTTTAATAAAAAAATCTTTTTAAATTCTGATCAGTGTTGTGCATTTTTAAATCTGTACTACCACTGCACACTAATCCAAGTGTATCCCAAGGGCAGAATTGTTTTACCAGTAAAAGTAAAAAAGAAAAAAAAAGGAGGGTGGAGGTCAGAACAGACAGATTTTTATTTCCCTTAAAGGCCCCCCCCAAAAAAAAGGGGAGGGGTCGACCCCCAAAATCCCCCTCTGGATCTGTCCCTGCAACCTTCTATTTCCGATCAATACAGGGTGTCCCAAAAAAAAATTCCAGGCCAAACCATACCAGGCAACCTCAGAATCTAGATTGACAGATCCTGATGCGGGAACTTTTTACATGAAAAATAGTCTTTATTTCATCAAAATCAGTCAAGCCATTCAGAAGTTGTGTCATTTTTTGTGCAGCAAGGTCAGCCCCCAACTAGGAGTGACTGACTGACTTTTTTCATTCCAAGAAGGTGTCCGTCTGTGGTTACAGCAGCCCAGTCATGAAGGGAATCTCTCTGATCGTTTCTTGAGTCTGAAGTAAACTCCCTGGGTGGATGGTCTTTTGCTGCATAGGCTCTAGTGTTCTGTTTGTTGATGCATCCGTTCAGAGGAAACTTTGCCCCGCACAGCAGTGAACCATCTCGAATACCGCATCCTCCGCTCTGGATCACTTGGAGCTAAGCCATGCCTGGTCAGGACTTTGTAGGGATGGAATTTTACCTCTGCTGCCATTCCTGAAAAGGACGACTTTGGAATGTGTAGTTGGTTACGCATGGATGATTGTCTTGGGTCGTCTTCCATGCTCGTGTATGTGTCCATGTAGGCCTACTTATTGTAGTGAAGAACTTCTTTTGATTGCCCCAATGCCAAGTTGGCGGCTGACCTTGCTGCACAAAAAATGACATAACTTCTGATTGGCTTGACTGATTTTGATGAAATAAAGACTACTTTTCATTAAAAAAGTTCCCGTATCAGGATCTGTTGAAATCTAGATTCTGAGGTTGTCTGGTTTGGCCTAAACATTTTTGGGGGGACACCCTGTATATCACATGGCTACAACAAGCTAGTAGAACCATTTATTCTTTATTTAAAAGAACATAACATGTGTATATGTAGTTGCACAAACTCAATATAGCTAAAATAAGGAACTGTATATACATGTACCTTCCATGTGAACATTTACTTTTGGCTGTGCTTAACATTATCACACTAGAATGTACTGTACATGTGCAGCATGCAGTATCACTATAATGACCAGGATACTTTCGTACATTTGTTAAAATTGAAATTTAAAATATTTGAATTACCAACCTTACCACCCTTACGGTTTTCCTGGGCCCAGATCTAAATAGAGGATAATTCTTCAACAGATTCCAGAGAAATTATTAATATTTTCAGACCTACATGTGCAGACCCAGGCGAGGTAATTTCCACTGTCAGTCAGACCAACTCACCCCCACCCCCCCCCCCCCCCCAAAGTCATAGTAGAGAATGTATAATCCTATGAATAAACTTCATTCTCAGTATTATACATACTCCGACAAATAAGATCTTATTTACATTACATACAATTCAGGATTTTCCATTATCATCGACTCAGAAGTTAAACTGACTTACTGATTTCCCCCAAACTGTCGAACACCGTCAAACCCCCTTGCGTACATAACCATGATAACCCAAGTTGCTTTACAAATGAAAATATTAAAGATAAAGCAACAACATGATACAGAGTCAATAAAATAATACAGTGTATTAGTTGACTTTAAAATCCATGCAGATTTGGTGCGAATAAATACTTCTGGGGCACACCATAGGGCAATACATGTATGTATAACATGCCTTGTTGATTTTTTAACTCGGCAGAGCTGGCCGAAAAAAATAAATAATGTGGTCTTGTGAAGAAAAAAGAGGCATTTTGCTTATTATAAAACTTCCCATTACCAATGTCGAGTTTACTCCACAGGCCACAACACCCCTGCTGTTCACTAAAATCAGGTTTTACTCCACAAGGAAACCACACACCAGAGCATACAACAGATATATTTACCATGTTTCGCCAACCCGCAGTTCTTGTGTTTTTTTGTCGTTCATACATGATCCCTATACCAACGGAAAGAGCTTGTTCAGATCTTTCTTATGGTGCTATCAAATTCACGTTTCAGCATTATAATATTTTGAGAAAACTCTATCCGGACTTTCCCTGCACAGTTGTGAGTATGGACTGCTGTTTGTTCACTAAACTATTTTCCTATTTGATAAAGTGGGTCAGAAGAGAAAACAGCCATAACTCTGCTGTTTTAGTAGTTATGACTTAAATTTTTACACCATTTGACAGAGTTGTAATCAAGTCAATCATAAGTCAATCACAAGTCAGATCAAAAGACAGATCACAAGTTAGATGGGATGAACAATGACAAATGAATGCTTTTGTTATATAGTGTGTTTAAATAGCTTGTTACATGGCTTGAGACCAGAATTGTGAAGTGACTTGTGATTGACTTGATTACAACTCTGCCATATGATGAAAGAGTAATCTTCATGGAACAAACTTTACGCACAGCATTTTCCTTTTCAATCAACTCTTGACAGTGAAATCTGTGGTTGAAAATACAACCATTCAGCAATAATAATAATGTGGTGCTTATATAGTGCTTATGAGTGTTTCATCTTAAGATTGGATTGATAGGCTCTCGAGTCACAGTGATTAGGTTCGCTTTTATTAATCCTGGCCATCTTAGAATGAATTGTTTGTTTTGTCATGTTCTTTCTTGCCTTTACGATTAATGTTGCCTTTAATTATTAGCCTGTGTGTTCAATTGCTGCTTTATTAGTTGTTACTTGGACTTTCAATTTTTGCTCTCTACACCCATACCCATTCTCTTCTCTCCCATCCCCAGCCACTTACTCCTGCTTTTTAAATCAATCCATTTATTAATTTCAGTCTGTTCATTTATAAACTAGACATCCTGTTACCTATCCTATAATATATTGATTTATTTGATTACTCTCATGTATGTCTGTATGATTGTTGTGTATTTTGGCCGAATAAATAAATAATAATAATAATAATAATAATAATACAAATGTCTCAAAGCGCTTCCCAATTATTCCCCCTGGTCATCAGGCCTTGAGATCAGTTCTATGCAGCAGTTCGAGATCCGTGCAATCTGTTTTCTACCCCCACAGATACCCATTTGTACTCCTGGGTGGAGAGAGGCAGTAGAGTACCGAAGTCTGACATCAGTTGGGACGCAACTGGCTCCAAACAAATGGAGATTTCGACTGTTCATTTAACAGCCAGTCATGCAAACACATTGACACAAAATAAAAGTATTCTGGCTCCAAACATTGCATCGACGTCATCACTATGGTACTCTATTGTAGTAAACTGTCTAGCCAAAGCGCACATACCATCGCAGGTGAGTCAGATACTGTAACCATTGGACCACGGCGCCCCACAAGTAGTCAGCTGCTTTTTCTGTTTGAGTTGTTTACGCTTGATTGAACAAAGAATGTGGTACTGGGGGTAGCATAAGCCAATAAACAATGTGGTAAGGAAAGGATTAAAATAATATTGAAAAATTTGACCTCAACTTTTGACCAATCTATCACATTGCTAAAAGAGTCCGTGGCTAGACTAGTCTGTGCTTGGTATCACACTCTTCACAGAAATCACACCCTTCACAGAAAAAGTCATAAAAAGTGATTGTGAAATTGCGAGACGTGCGCACTCCATTTCAGGATGTGGCAATTTATACAAAAAGGCCCTCCGGATACATTTTTTTAAATGTATGTTGATGCAACCCCTTTATACGTTAGGCTGAAAAAACCTCTTGACAACAGGTCTCTTGTCATTACTTGGTGAACTGGGAGGAAACCCAGGCTAGTGCCCACTTCAAGTTGGTCAGCATGAACTTCAGTGCTTTCGTCCACTGCTCCTCAGAATTGAACTGGATTCTGTTGGAGAAAAAAATGATGATTTCGAATGTTTAAAATGAATGTTTAGAGTTTGACATTCCAGCCTAGTTCCAAAGCACAAATTTTGGGCTGAATAGAGTATTCGTGACATTTTATTCATAGCCAATCACAGCGATGCTTTAATATCATATGACCAACAAAACCTCAGAGAAACACAAGAATTCCAAACATGCACATTCGGGCTCAAGTTGGCATGCAAACCGTATCACATCAAGTACATATTACATTGGGTGATCATTTTTACCATTATTTACATGCACTTGTTTTGTTTTCTTGACCAACAGACAATGCACTTCATATCGCATTTTCTTTTTTAGGAGCTTTTGCTCTTTTATTGGCTATCATTAGTTGAGTGTCATTTTGATTACAGGTAATTTCTTTCCTCAGGGTATACTCAAAACTGGTTTCCCCTGGAGCCCTGTGTATATTACAAATTACTCCATGTATATGGAACGCTGTGGCCTCAAGGCTTATTGTGTCGAACTCAAGATCCCGGTGATATACTGCAGATTGTGGTTTCGAGACCAGCTGGGGGTCATGGTGCTTGTGTCCTTGAGCAAGGCACTTTATCACAAGTTGCTTCTCTCCACCCAGGAGTAAATGGGTCCCTGTGAGGGCAGTGATGGTTATGTGTTTGATTAGCCCATGTGCGCTCAACTTGCAGCCGGGGCTGTATACTCCCCAGGGAGCTGAGAAGGTTTCAGGAATGATTAATGTGCCCGGTGAGCAGGGGTAATAATATATATAGCACCTTGAGCATCATGGTCTTGGTGGATATGTGCGGTTTACAAATGTCTACATATTAAAGTATACAAAAGGACAACTGAAGACAATTTTGTTTGCTTTTTTGTGTTTGTTTTTGTTTCAATTTGTTCTTGTTTTAATGGAAGTTGCCTAAAACAAAGCTTAAGGCTACTCTAAAGGGCTACAAAAGAGGTGGTGAGGTTGGCTACATTTTAGGTTGCCAGACCTACCACCCTTATGGTTTTCCTGGGTCCAGCACTAAATAGACAATAAATCTTCAATAGATACCAAAGAAATTATCCCAGTTTTCAGACCTGTAGGCCCAGGCATGGTAACGTCCTGGCGTTGGCGGGACCAACTCACCTCCTGCTAAAATACACATTACATGTACATGCGCTGAACTTATGGGGTTGGGACGGGGGTCTCTCACTTACTTGATCGAGTAGGTAGCACCGTTACTCTTGTCCTCAATCTTGCCCCCGGACATCTTGTAAGGGAGGCAGAAGCTGGTGTCGCCCCGCTCCACCTCCTCCTCTAGCTGCTGGAGGCAGTCCAAGAAAGCGACCATGGCCTGGTCGAACCTGTGGGAGATGCCAAGGTCAAACATTGACAGACATCTGAACCCCTTGCGTACGGATGACACGTATGTGTCCGGATTGCAAATTGCCACCTGGCCGGTTGACCTCTATACACGCCAATCTCTGCACTTTCAATCCATTGTTGGGGTATTGTGTACGTTATGCTTGGATGCAGAAGCCTCTTGTTTCCGTTTCGCTTGGCTGCACAAGCCGGCATGGCGCCCCGGCGCCCCCAAATTATACTCGTACGCAAGGGGTTAACTGGAAAGGAAGGTAATTATGAAAATTAAAGTTGCTATGTATCTGTGCTTTTTGAGGCATGGCATCCACAAAAAAAGTTATAAAATTGAACTGCTCAGAAACAAAACGTTCAAAAGCAAGTGCGTCACCATTTATGCATATTTAAAAGTCCGTAGTTAATACACAAACGATATGCGTCCTAGCTGTACAAAGTTAACCTCTTGAATACGGACGATGGCCGTAGCCGCGGTTTGAAAAAAGACCACCTGGCCGGTTGATATCTATAGGCGCATTCCTGCACATACTCAATCCATTCATGTTTCGATTATATTGTTCTTGAATGGGAGTGTAATGAATAGATGGACTTTTTTTTTCAAACAAAGCTTTCATTCACACGAAAAGGGGGGGGGGGGGCTCCAAGTGCGATGAACAGGACCACCCTATTCCCTGTGGTGCCTACTGTTTGTGTTTGAGCTTGGCTGCACAGCCCGTTCTTGGCATACCAGCACTTCATCAATAACAGCCGGAGGCAAAGGGGTTAATTAACAGGGTTTTCACAGATTCCATAACAATGTCCATACAGTAACCACCACTTTATAGATGAACACAAACAAAAAGGCTCTCGGTTCACTAATGCCAAATTTTAACGTACATTATTTTTGAAAGGTCAGCATGTTCACAGTGATGAAGCGATGTTTCTCATACATTGATAAAATAAATTAATATCATAAGCATTATGCAACAGATATCTAAAATCTCAATGACCCTCTATCATAACAGTATGGCTTCCTACAGTATGGCCTTTAAATGAATACACTCCATACAACCAACAACATACAATGGATGCATGGGCCCGGGACAGACAAGAAACATATAGGCCTGAAATATGAGCATTTGAGTAAGGAGGAATTTTTTTTCTATTTTATGGAAGTTGCCCAATACAGGGCTTAAGCCACTCTAGGTAAAGGGCTACGAACAGAGGTGGTGGGGTTGGCGACATTTTGAATTGCCAACCCTACCACCCTTACGGTTTTCCTGGGCCCAGATCTAAATAAACGATAATTTTTCAACAGATTCCAGAGAAATTATCTCAATTTTCATACCTATAGACCCAGGTGGGGTTAACTTCCACCGTTGGAGAGACTAACTCACCTCCCCTCCCCACCTTTAATCTTGAATGTGTACCTGTAGGGCTGTCCTGAATATACCAAATATTTTATCGTCAACCAAATATTTTATCGTCAACCAAATATTTGAATACCTTTTTTGCTGGTTCGAATATTCGAAAGTACGTGTAGGGCTGTACAGAATATACCGATTATTTGATCGTCAACCAAATATTTGAATACCTTTTTGCCAGTTTGAATATTCGAAACAAATATATATGCACTTACAGATACGACTCTCATGCTATTTTAATAGTGTCAAATGCCGCATTTTTGTCGACGGTAACTTTTTGTGGACACTTACAGAATAATTACTGCAAGAACACAGGTTGGAGTTTGGTTTCTTGTTATCAGAATGTTATAAAGGACCCTTAATGATCTTGATATAACAGGCGCATGCACAAAATGTCCATCGGGCGGTCAATAATATCGATCGCCGCACGTAAAACACCGCCATGCTTTGCGTGCAACTTTTGACCGGTGCGGCATGCATTTGCAGCTGACTCGTAAAAACTTGATCGCCTAGTATATGAATATTCAAATATTCGGTCAAACCCACTTTTGAATAATCGAATACTAAATTCTTCGAAAATGAACAGCCTTGGTATTTATTCGCCTTACTTTGTATCCCAGAAGAACCTAAAGCCACCAGATCCATGAAGAGGGAGCTGCTTGGATTTATCCTGCAGAGACTCTAGGTAGGAGTGGTTACCGCAAGGAACCAGTCGATACCTGTGGAGAAAAAAAATCATTCAAAAATTCCATCTTCACATTGATTGCAAGAGTCAGCCGTGGCTTCATGTCCTGCCCAAGTAAGCCTCTGAATTTGTTTTTCCCACTTGTCCTTTGAAAGTGCTGATCGATACAGTACTTCATACACTACATACACTACATCAATTTACATCATCACCAACGCAAATTCCATCTTCTCACAGATTACGCGGAACCCGCTGTTACATTGGATTCGAATCGGTGGTCGAGTGGTCGAGTGGTTGAGACATCTGCACTAGTGAGCAGGAGATCGTGGGTTCGAATCCCACCCGAGTAAGCCTGTGATTTTTTTTTCTCACAGGCTCTCGGAAAGCACTGAGCATACACTGCTTCATGTCGGGAAAGGGCAATAATCTCTCTTGTAATTTACATCATCCCTGACGCAAATTCTATCTTCTCGGGAACCAGAGGTATTACCTTGACATTTCAGTCAGTTTGCTCCGACCCTCACCAGAATGCCAGAGTGAATTTACGTTGTCTTTTGTATGCTATGACATCAGCTCGACAGCTGCAAGGTTAAGCAAACTGAAACACACCTTTTAAACTTGAAGTTCATCTTCTGTGCCAGTGAGTGCAGCAGTAGAACGGTTTGACCCCAGGCTGCATTGATCTCGCTCCAGTCTACAGGGACACTGGGAAGCCGGCCCAAACGGAAGTTGTTGATGGTTCCAAAATGCCCATTGTGCCTTCAAGCGCAAATCCAATAAATAATATCAACAATAGTGCTGGGCGAGTAGTGGATTTTGCTACTCGAGTACTCGCAGAAAAATTACGAGTAGTCGAGTACTTGCGAGTAGTATCAAATTTCAAAAAGAAAATTTAAATGGCATATACATTTAAATGACGTGTAGTTACTACAGATAAAAAGCGTGGAAGACAAGTTTCATTCTCCAGAACAGATTTTCTTTTTGATAATGCAAAATGTTGGGTCATTTACTTGAGAGACGGGGGAAGAAAGGCACAGGGAGTGATTCCTTGATTGTGGGGACGTATTAAGTCGTGAACCCTAAACACGACAGGTGGCGTTAGCCATGAATGGTGACTCTCCAACCCTAAACTTAGCAAAGGAATCAAAGTTAAAATTTTCTCAAGGCTTCTTGACGTCTTCAAAACAGTGGACTTTCTAATCACAGTAGAAGAAATAAATTCAAGATACAAATTCCTTTTACCACCAAACTTTGAACAAATCATTTCAAAGTCGTTTGAAATCATTTCAAATAACTTTTTCTCTGCAATTACATTCTCCCAAAACAGGTTATATGACAAGTTAATGGTTAATCATTGAAATATTGGTTTTTGATGTGCCTTATGCATATTTAAATTTATGCAAATCAGCTATAGCATGCTCAAGTGTTTATCGGACAGAAGACGCATTGCCGGTGTCATATGAATATCCGACTCCCATGAAATTTGGGCTTCTCTTCCCTATTATTGGTTAAACCCTCTCATGTGACCGGCAACTCTCCCAATCATTGATATTATTGATCACCAGGCATGTGTAATACTACCGTATTTCATGGTGACCAAATTTCACGCTACACCGTAACTCTGACAGTGTGGTTTTTATGGCCAGGAACGCCGGAGGGTTTTGAGATGTCTGACAAAAGCCTGACACACAGTACAGTGTACATTGCTGTGATTGGTCAATGCCTCAATGAGCGGGGCTTAATGAATGTTCTTGGTTCGGTCAATGTGACCTGCCACTCACCATATATGGAAGGTTGCATTGAAGACGTTTGTCTTATTGAGTTGATCGAGTTGGGTCTGGGCGTACCTCAGCTGGTTGTCAATGCTTCGTTGTTCGTCCTTCAGGGACAGTAACTGCTGTTTGTACTTGTTATATTCTTTCCAGTAGCTGCGGGGGGAAACAATTAAATCTTAGTCCAATGGACCTAGGAAGAAATGACATCACACTGTGTTTACGGCAATTGTAGAGTTTAGGACACCCCCGGTTTTCTTTTTTGTTCTTAAATTTTTTTCGCTCCAATGTTTTGGAACCTCAGACAACGTTCTTTCAAATATACTGACCCTATTTTTTCCCCAAATTTTGGGAGAGTATTTTAGGAAAAAACAAGACTTTCTTAACTGGTTTTCCAGTGGTGAGCATGCAAATCGACTGTTGCGGACAAAACATCCTCCCAAAGTTAAATGTTTTCTCGTAGGCGTAGTAGTTTGCCTGCTGTCAATAGAGGGCGCACTGCACTCGGTATGGTCAGAGAAGTCAGTTTTGTTTTGACATAGTTTTTCCGTGTACCGTGACAAATCACTCTTCATTTGCCCCTTTGTTTGGTTAAGTTTGTCAGCTCAGCAAAGTGAGTTCTTTCTTTGTAATTTCTACCTTAGTAATTGCCTTAGGATAAAGGCAATTAACATTTAAGTTGTTAATCTGTGGCAAAACAATTAGGCATGTTTTTGTGTTTTGAAATGTCCGAGTTTTGGGCAAGTGCTTTTCAAGTATAGCGTGTACATGTATTTTTTAGTACAATATAATGTCGCACGTGTGTTAGGCACTAGATATAAGTGTGCATTTAACTACACTTTGAGGTCCAGAATTTATGACCTGCATTTGTGACGGTGGCATAAGTTTTCACAATTCATCCGTTTGTATTGTTTTCAGTCGAACCGTCAAAGTCGTCAAAGTCGTCAAAGCCGTCAACCCGTCATACCTTGGAACTGTCAGATACACCGAATTACGTCATACCATCAAAGTGGTTTTGTTATCATTATTGAGGACACCAATTTCTTTAACCTAGAAATCACTTGAGACGTTAGACATCATTGTTTGTGATACATCGCCACCATCATTTATTGTTCCTGTCGTCACCAGTCAAGACATATTAAAGAGATTTTGAGTACAAGGAGACATCTATGTGATTGATGAGTATTGATTGCTGAGTAAACGACAGTAGTTGCCAATAAGTAGCGTGGATGCTACATCGACAACTCACACTTCGAAGTACACGTTGGCGAAAGGACACCTATATATACAATGATATATGGCCAATTTCTGGCACTGCTTAACAGCTAGTAAAAATGTTGTGCAAACTTCACAGTTGTTCTCAAGTTGTTCTACTGCTTGCACATGCATGTAGACGTCTACTGTTGTGTCATGATTTTAAGAGAATTCTGCTTGTGAGATTAGTGACCACTTTGCTATGCTACTTGCTTAGTTTTTTAAATTGTTTTTTTTAACAGAGGTCGCCTAATACATTTGCTTTCAGATTTTGACCTCTGACCTTTCCTCCTCCACCTCCAATTGCTCCAGCTCCTTCTTCTGAAGTTGTGTTTCTTCTGCAATCTTATGTCGTTCTGACTCGGTTTCCTCCAGTTGCTTGATGAGTTCAGCTTCGTTGGCTTTTAACTTGGCGATAAAAAGAACAATGTGTATCCCCTTATAGCATGTATAATATGTGCGAGCTGTGATTGCGATCAAGCAAAATCAGTTGGAGCTCGGCAATCCTTGTTTTGAGATACGGGTCAAAATATATTCATAGGGGTGGACAAATCAAAATTGACTTCAATAGCCATATCTTGCACCAAAGGTATCATTGCAAAGGACTTTGTTGTGACGTGTTATTGGCTCCGTGCACAACTACCCCCTCAGCGGAAAGAAAAGGCGAGTTGGGGGGGTCAATATCGACGCCATCTTACCTGACTTCAATTTAAGTGTCTGTTCCCGCTATGATATTCTTATTGAAAACGCAATTATCGAGAGTCGGCAAACAGACAACGCAATCCCACTGGTATACAAGTATCAAATGAACGAGGAGCGCAGTGCGTAATACCAGCGACGTAGGCCTACTCTTCATGAAAGTGCGGTTGCTATGTGGACAGCGCCCTCTTTTGGTGGTGCACGGAGCCCATAAGTGTGCTAAAAATCACTCAATTAAAATACTGTAACTTTAAACTTGATTTTCTCAGTTTCTTTCTTTTTAATGTACCCGTGTTCAAATATTTGTAACTTTTTAACCAAAGGTCGTATTCACATGGGGTTTTCACTAATATGGAGCTTAAAGTACGCTACAAACAAATACGTAAAAATCCCGAAATTTACCAGGGCCTACTTCAGACTGATTTTGCTTGATCGCATCACATATACGTGTACAATTTTACATTCCCCACTGTGTATCACTGCACGCATATTCGGTACCCTGTGGAGAAATGAACACAATAGGAACAAAGGGACTGAATAGGTCTCCACTAGGCAATTCTATGGGTTAGGTTGTCTCCACAAGGAATTTTGTGTACAAAAGTCTATGGGGGTTTGCTTAAAGTACAGGGACAATGGGGAGAACAATGCCATGTCTCCACAGGGATGTAAAAACACGATTACATGTACATGTATTATTTCGGAATGACCGAGTCAGAAATGAAGTTTCCTTTCTCATGTCTGTTTTGTTCTTTAACCCCTTGTGTCCGGCTGTTATTGATGGGGGGGGGGGGGCTGGTATGCCAAAAAATGGGCTGTGCAGCCAAGCATAAATGCAAACAATAGGCACCACACTGAATAGAGTGGTCCTATTCATCACACTTAGAGGACCCTCCACCCCCCCCCCCCTTTCGTGTAAACTAAAGCTTTGTTTGAAAAAGCTCCGTCTATTCATTACAATCCCATTCAAGAACAATACCGTTGAAACATGAATGGAATGAGTACGTGCAAAAATGCAAGCATGCGCATACACATGACAACCGGCCAGGTGGTCTTTTTCAAACCGCGGCTATGGCCGTCGTCCGTATTCAAGAGCTTAAAGACCGTATTTCGGACACTGCTGGAACAGAAACGCATTTCTAATCAGTCACTTTGGATTTGGATTCTTGTACTCACACTCGATAGCTCAAATAAACTTGAGCACTACTCGACAGTGCTTGGTACTTGATAAACATTTACTGGACTAGAGCACCGGAAGCAACAACCAACCATTTCTATCTCTGCTTCCAGCACAGATTCGTCATCGGCCTCCTCCCCGTCTGTCAGTTTATCCAAGGATTCTCTGTAGTGTTTGCACTCGTCCTCTGTAATCTTCAGTTGCTGGTCCAGCTGGTCCAACAGGGAGTCCGTGCATTCCTGAAAGACGGGAGAAATGTTTGTAAGAGTATCGAGGAATGACATGAAATTGTGGTATTTAGGCCAATATTTTATTCCAGCCAGTTAAAAAGAGGGATGATAATGATTCTAAAGAGGAGGGGGGGGGGGGGGGGGAGAGGGGAAATTTGAGATTGTAGTTATTATATAAAATTATTTTCCATTGATTTTCCTCACAATACATTCACTACCCATCAACAAGTTTGTTTCCTTCAGAAATTAGACCTGGGATCATCTTCAAGATGTTTATGTTTGTAACATACCAAACAAGTAACATTCCTGGACGGACATTTGTCACATAATGTTCGTCCATGTTTGAACATAATTTACATCACATCTGAGTTTGTTTAAATACCCCCAAATTAGTTATAATTTCCACTGATAACAATCCTGACATTGTAAGAGATGGGAACTGACCGACGTTTCGGAATGTTACTAAATTCCTTTTTTTTCTTTTTTTTTTGAGTTAATATTAAAATAATGTCTGTCCATGTTACAAACATAATGTCTTTCAGATGACCCTCTAATAGTTGACACATACAGAGGTATGATAAAGGAATAGCATTATAATGCACACTGCCTGTGTGTGAGAAGATGTAATTTTGCGTCTGGGATTTTTGGGCCTTTCCAAACGTAGTGTATGAAGCACTGTATGCTTAGTCCTTTCCGAGAGCCTGTGGAAAAATTCACAGCCTTACTCCGGTTGGACTTGAACCCTTGACCTCCTGCTTACTAGTGCAGACGTCTTAAGCCCTGTCCGCACTGGACGTTTTTTGGTAAAAGTTACTGAGACGATGGGTACTCATTGATCATTGCGCGAAACGATGTCAACGTTTGTTAAACTTATTGTTTTAATCAAATCATACCGGTTATCGAGTCGAGGATAACTTGCGTTCGGTTATTTTTCACTTGCGTTGCGCAAGCACTACAATGGTAATTCCGAGCCCTGATTGTATTGAACTGAATTAAATCAAATCAAATTCACACACCCACCATTTCCTCTTGTTTGCACTGAACATAGACTATATAGTGCATTTCCTAATACAGTTGAACGCCACTATAACAAGCATCCTGGGTGTTCACTACAGTGGTCGTTCGTTTATAATGAATAATGGTATGTATTGAATACATCAATTAAGGAGCCATAGAGGCTGTTCGGTATAGCCGAATGTTCGGAACAGCGGTGTTCGTTATAGCGAAGTTCTACTGTATTTTGTTGAAGTGACAAGGACAATTTATACCTCACACAATGGATGGTCGATATCGGAGTGACCTGACATGACGTCAAACAGCTGGCTGGAAACCTGAAACAAAAGAGGTCAAAAAAGTCTGAGCAGCAACAACTTCACGACATCAATATGGAAGATCTTATGTCAGATTTATAACTGACCGAATAATACTGAATATCCAATTAAAACTTTTTAATCCTACTGACAGAATGCTACAAATGGTGCTGAAATGATGATTGATATAAGAAATATAGATTTTCATGTATTTTTGTGTATTTTATTTATTTATTTATTTATTCATTTCTTTTTAGCAACCACCAATACTAAAGGAATGGTTGGATTAAAACACAAGGATTAAAAAATTCAATAAAAAAAAGAAAATATTTAGCAATAAATAAAAACTTAAAATTATTAAGAGCGGAACTAGGACAAAAATTATTAATTTATTTCTAATTTATGGAGGCTTTAGGCTTTCAAGCAGACCCAGGTGAAAAAGTAGGAGAATAGTAGGATCAAAATGTAAAAAAAAAAAAAAAGGATGAATGTAGGACTTTTGCGGGTTTTCAGAAGTAGTTTTCGTTGATACTCACCCATGTCCACAGCATCACAAGCCTCATTTGGCATATTCTGTACTCACAACACTTGTGCTCCATCCTCAACTAAGCTTTTCTAAGTAAAGTTGCAGTACTCCTGCACCCGAGCCCTTCATTGTGTGATTTTCATACGGCAGTGTGTAACATTTATGAAAAAAATATTCAATGAGATTTCATTTTTGGGAGTTGTGGGACAAAACAAGTAGGAAATATGGGAAATTCAAGACAAAAGTAAGAAAAGGAAAAGCAAGGTTAAAAAATGGGTATGGCAAGTAATGTTTTTGCTGTCGATGACATCGCAGCTAGATTTTGATTGCTGTTAGCTTTAAGTTATGTCTCCCATTCAACCCTGTATACATTTATATTATACCCAGAGCTCTCTTTCATAAAAGTTAGGAATATTCCTATCTTGGACTCGGGAAGAACAAGTGTTCCTAAGTCCTGGACTTCGGAACAATTATTCTTCATAACTTTTATGAAAAAGAGCCCAGGTTCAGTATCTGTAGATGTGCAAATTTATATGCAAGCAAAAGAAATTTTGGGAGCAATACCTTGATTCTGTGGCTGATATTCTCCATCCGACTACTTGCTGCTTCACCCAGCAATGTGAACTCTTGACCGCTGTCTTGGGAGGGATACCTGTGTTTAAATAACAGCCGAAAATTCATGACTCTAGATTTGGCAACTGCATGCTAACCTTGCCAGGGAGACATTGCCAACTTTTTCCCAGGAGCACAGAAATAATAATAATAAACTTAGTTCTAGTAGCTTCCAAAAAATGACATGGAAACGCACCTATCTCAAAGATAGAGTAATGAGGACATAGAGACACATGTATGTAACAGGGGTGAGATTGGCCAAGAATTAAAAAATTCATGAAATCCACGAAAAATCCATGAGGACCCCAGATCAACATACAGTTTGTATTTGCCTAAAGGCGCCCCCTTTAAAATATCTGTTTTTATTGGTCTATATCTACTTTTACAAGTAAAAACACCTTTAGGACAACACCTCATGAATTCAAAACTGCAAAAGAGATTCTTTCAAAATTCTGAAATCCCGACAACAAATCCTGAAATCAGGAGAAATCTCGACAAATCTCACCCCTGATGTAAATATAGAACGTGAGAGAAATGCCCTGTACCTGACTGGTTGTATTCGCTTCCTCGATACTCCATCGTTTTTATCAAGGTCGAACGGTTCCGCACTGTCTGTACTCTGTAGAAGTGGCGTTGCCTTGTCTGAACTCGCCGTCAACAAAGGTGCTGTAGGATTTAAGGAACATGTGTAATGCTCTATTTTTCAAATTGCACTACAACCTAAAACACTACATTTAAAACGTAAACAAAAAATAATTCTGACTAGCGCCCACCCACCCGAACAAACATACTGAAAATTTGGGAGACCGCCAACATAGGGCAAGATTGGTAGAGTGCAGGTACGGTATTCTGGAGGTCGCAGGTTGGAATCCCGCTCCTGCCAGTTTTCTTTGTTCACTTTGAAAAAAGAATAATGTTAGGATGAAATTCTACAAATATATCTTTAAGAATAATAAGCCACATGCAAATACATGTATATCATCTAAAACAGCAGCAATTTTTACGGTATTTGGTTCACAACTTGCCAGCTGTATTTAATGTGAAATGCCCCCCCCCCCCCCCCCCCCTTCTTTCAAAATTCTTGCACCCCTTGGCCCTATGCTAGTGCCCTCTGAAAAATTATTTGACATTGGCCGATTAATTTAATAACTCATTCCATGCCATCTGCAGGAATTATAGAAGCCTCACTACCTCTAACCAGCATACTGGCTATGGGAGCAGCATACTTTGAAAAAAATGTCATCAAACAAATCAGAAGGGAAACTGACTAGGTAACTTTTGAATTAATTAAAGTGAACAAAAAACTGGCTACTGCCAGTTTTCTTTGTTCACATTGAAAATTATGACAAAAATTGTATCAAATATTCTTCATGTACATTGTACATGTATGCACTTATTAGGTGGTTAAAAAAACTCTTCCAAGATTGTGAATTTTACAAAGAGATGCACCAGCTGGCACAAAAACTCCAGAATTGTTTAAATATCATTACAACACTCTGAGCATAGACATCATTTAGTTAACAAACAATAAAAAGTTGCCTGGTTGAAATACATCATCTTGACATCATTCCTTTCTTGGTGTTCTATCTTGGTGTTCTATCGTACTCGTGGCGAAGTACTCGTACTCCTACTCGTACTCATGCAAAAGTACTCGTACTCATGTAAATGTACTCGACTACAACACTGGACTGTGAAATTTTAATGATACTTAATGGGAAATTACACAGATCAGGTGTAACAGAGACACCAAAAAAGTCACACTTTTGGACCCTAAATCTATGGAATGACCCATGTATGTATGTATGCTGCTCTGGCCATACATGTACTACAGTGTGCTGTGCATGTGTAGTTTGAAAAGCCAGTGGCAGTCTGGCTAGGACTATGGGCCTGTTTGTTTCACACAAATCTGGATCACGATCAGAGATCCATTCATTGGTTTAAACGCCAAATCTCGCTTAATGGATGGAGCGAACCAGCGGTCGGATCACTGATGGAAATTCGGATCTGTGAAACAAACAGGCCCTAGTATATAGGCAATGTTCTGACCTGTTAAGTCTATATACGTCTGACTATCCAGCGAGCTGAACGATGGGTCGAGCTTTAGCGGCTGACAACACCGCTGACATACAAAGCTGACATGAGTGGTTGCGACCCCTGACCTCTGTGAATCGGAACTCTGGCTGCTGTTCGACATCATACACGTACGTACATGTACATGTACATCACAGAATGCAAGGTCTGAATGCTAGGTGTCTAGGAGAGAAAACAAATTAAATTACATTTCTTTGGATGTATGTGTAAGGTTGGGAAGAAAGGTGCTTCTATGGGTGATTGGGAAGGAATTGAGATCTAAGCTAGGGATGAAGCTGGGGAGGGGGAACAAAGGAGCATGGCAAAAAGGGTGGGAGGGGGGAATGGGAGGTGGTAATTAGGCAATGAAAGAAGAGAGGGATGGGACAAGGCTTGCCCAGATCACTCTTTCATCCTTACCCTATGTAAATTAAAACAGATATTTTTCTCTTGTTGCCCTATCCCGACGTAATGTATGAAGCACTGTATACTCGGTGCTTTCCGAGAGCCTGTGTGAAAAAATGTACAGGCTTAATAATAGGGCGGCATTCTAATCCATGACTTCCTGCTTACTGGTGCAAATGTCTTAACCACTCGACCACCGAGCTTGCCGGGGTCGGATCGGCTGGCCGATTCGAATCCAATGCAGCAGTGGGTACCGGGTAATCATTGTGAAGATAGAATTTTTTGCCTCGGGGGATGAACAGAAATTAGAACAGAAATGTTTATCTTTTTGCCCTATCCTGACGTAATGTATGAAGCACTGTATACCCAGTGCTTTCCGAGAGCCTGTGTGAAAAATTCCATCATCACATCCTTACCCTAACTACACTACTTTGTTTCTTGCTGTCCCCTCCACTCTCTGTACTTGTCCCTTTTATGTTCACCTACTGCCACTCTCCCCTGGTCCTTAATCTCTCTTTTGTGTTTCTCCACCCCCCCCCCCCATATGTTTGTTTATTGTACCACTGTCATTTGCCTTTGAGAATGAACTTGCTTATTTAAAGTTTGAAACTGCCCAGATAGTTTTGTTGATTTGTATATTTCAGGTCAATTCAATAAGTTAAGCAGTTTGCAGCAGTTGAATTCATTTTCAATAAAAAAGAAAAGAAAAGTGTTTTTTTCTACATAACGTTGGGTGCGATCAGTGGATCTGCGCGATTGGTCAATTGTGCTGCATGAGAGAGACTGGGATTGCGGGTAACACCATGTGAAACGAATCTCTTCTAGGAAGAAGTGTGGTTCTAAAAAAGAACCGGGGCGAGTGTGTAACTCGACGTTTCGGACAGTGTGCTCTGTCCGTCCTCAGGAGTGTGCACTTTCACACGATCTATTGTCCGGGCAAGCCTCCATCGATCATGCAAGCATTGGCCGATTGAGAAGCACAGATTTTGTGCGATCACGTGAGGCAGTTTTGCCACACAATCTGCCATGCTCGGCAAAAGTTGCATGATCAGTAGACAAGGTAGATCGTGCCATAACGGGTTTGCACGATTGGTCAGCAGATCATGTAGAATGTGGATGGTGTAAACTCTGCAAATGATGTTTGCGCAATCGACCGATGCTTGCACGAATGATAACGTTAACGCAGTGGCTATTTTTATGGCAGCCGTAATGCGACTTTCAAATTATGACTATTGTTACGGCATGGTGAAAACACAATGCGAACTTGTTATATCACTATTTACAACTGCCTATCCTGCCAGAGCGCATCGGTAGCTCGATTGGTACGGTGTTGGGTTTGTTCTTTTTCGAAAAGATTTCTTAAGTTTTAGGTTTTAATCAAATGGTTATTTTTGGCTTTGAATGGTTTTGGAGTATTCTTTTTTAAGTTCGGGAACCATTTGGTTGTTCATGTTGATAGTCTGGTTCCAACAGCAAACATCGTGACGTTGAACTTGAATATCATTTATTACGTCGGGGAACTAGGCAGTTCCGTAACGACGGCTGCCGTAACAACAGCCACGCCCACTGCGTAACGTTAATTACATGTAGGATCGGGAGATCGTGCTGGGCTTTTGTGTTGGAGCAGATCCACCGATCGCACCCAGCATCTACATGTACGTCATGTAACATTACCCTGGAGTGTTACCTGACAATGTCTGAGACTGAGTATGAATGATGACCGTGAAAATAGCCCCAACATTCATGAACAGAAAGGGTCACGAAAGGCTAGGCCAGAGCAAAACTACTTTTGCCAAGCAAAACGGCTGTACAGAAGCACCCAATAGAACTAGCTTGTTTACTTACTCATAATCAACTATGAGCTCACATCTGATGAATGGATACATAAACTAACGCGGAAAATTCAGCATGTTTAGCCTTACATTAAGTTACAAAATACAACTACAAGTTCTTGTCGATATGGAGAACATTCAACACATCATGATCATATCACAAGAGGGCTAAACTAAAAGTTTAACAACTACAGAGGGCGCCTACGTCAGGCTACGAGAATCACAACATTTTGTTTTCTGAACATGCTGAATGTCTTCTGTCGTTCGGATCCGTTTGTTGTCCACTTTTGGTGAGTGCAGACATGACCTCTGGCCATTTTTTGCTTAAGATTTATATGTAGATAAATCTAGAAGTAATGGAAGGGACAGTACAGCAACTGAAGTTTATTTACAAATGTTTTTTCACTGTCTAAAGTTAGCAATAGCAGTGGTGCGTGCCTGCTGCCGCTCGTATAGTCGGACTCCCTATTAATATTATCGCGGCAACTCTATTATCGCGGCATCGGAAATTCCTTTTTTTTTTTCGTTGCCAAAACTCCTTCGACTGGCAATTTTATATCCAATTCATCAAGCATTAAGGACTTTCTGCTGATTTGTGTAAAAAAATGACAATTAAAAAATGTTGTGTCGGGACTTTTATTTTTTAACGATTTTTAATAAATATTCACGTTTTCCAAAACTTGTAAATTTTGCCTCACCGTGTCTGCTAAAAGGTACCGTCTATATTTTAACATGAATCTTTAATGGTGCTCTGTCCATAGAAGTTCCATTGTCTGGTTCCCATTCTACAGCTGCAAATGCAAAATGACGCCGAAGGACGATATTTCCACCGCGAAATCGTAGAAACATTTACGGGATCAAAATAAGGACAGTGCGGTATAAAACAAATAAAACGACGCACCGTGTAAAGTGAATGGCGCCCCCAATCGTCAATCAGTAGACTTGTCTCAGTGACTTTTGTCGCCTTCGAGGGGGGACAGGGTGTTAAGAAATCATCTTGCAGGGCCTAATCGTCTTTAATAAACTTGAACTTTACAGGGAAAATATCAGACTTTATTCAGGGGATGTTTTGGTCAAACATTAACCATGAATAAAAAAGTTGAAATCATTGTAAAAACACTTCCCACATACCGCGATAATACAGAGTCTGTACTCCGCTGAGCAATGCCGAGCAATGCCGAGCAATGCCGAGCAATGCCGAGCAATGCCGAGCAATGCCGAGCAATGCCGAGCAATGCCGAGCAATGCCGAGCAATGACGAGCAATGACGAGCAATGACGAGCAATGACGAGCAATGACGAGCAATGACGAGCAATGACGAGCAATGACGAGCAATGACGAGCAATGACGAGCAATGACGAGCAATGACGAGCAATGACGAGCAATGACGAGCAATGACGAGCAATGACGAGCAATGACGAGCAATGACGAGCAATGACGAGCAATGACGAGCAATGACGAGCATGTCTATTTTCACAGGCATCGCATGGGAATAAACCAAACCAACGTCGGATTTGTTATGTCAGTTTAAAAAAAGCAAGAGTTATGCAACACAAAAGACAGGACAATTCGGGAAGGTTAGTGAGCAATCTCTATTCCAATCGGGAAACGTGATATCACCCTGATAAGTACCGCGGTAATACAGCGTCCCATCCTACCCACTACCGCCCTGCATGCAGTGGCAAGTGCACTGTGCAGTCACGGTGTACAGTGCAGTGTCCCAAATTCACGCTGCCCAATATTCACGCGACCAACTTTCTCAGAACGCACTGACGTCAAATACACCTTTTCGACATTCTCAAAGCATCATGGGAACTGCATCAGCCCTAACTGGCATTAGAAGAGCAAGCACATTAGAATGGACGTGATTGGTCGCATTGGTCACATGTTCGTTGTTATGCTTGCAAAAATCCTCTTCTGATTGGCTAATAATGTGACATTATTACTATATTAGCTGTTCTAATTCCAGAAGTTTGCATTCATCAGTAACTGGTACCCTGAGAGGGATTCCCCAATTATTTCCTTTATTTTTATTGCCATTTAAAATAGATTTTTCTGGTTATTATTTTCCTTATGTTCCATGCAAAGATATGTGAAAAGGGTATCGCTCAACTCATGACAGATATTCAGCATAAAATCAATTAATATTTAAACTGGTTCACAGTGCCATAGGTTTGTGTATAAATTACATGGTTTGTTTGGCCTCCAAACCCACAATGCATTGAGAATGTCGAAAAGGTTTATTTGCTGTCATGATCGTTCGTCATATCATCTTTCTTCTGTGTGCAGTTATGTGGAAAGTAAAAGCTTTTCCGGTAAGTATTTTGACAAAATGTAAAAAGAGTAAAATCTTACCATAATGAATACAAAACACCGCTTGTTTAAATTTCCAAAAAAACTACTAAAAATCACTGCGAGCTCCCAGTCACTGTTGCACGACCAGCTCCGACTCATAAATGTCGTCTTCAGTTTACTTTCGCTATAAAACAGGGCGTTATCAAAAATATGGAGCCTGAAAAATGACGTGCGCCTTTATATTTTGTACGATTGTTTTGCGTAGATACCTATATCAGCATTGAGTTGTAGTTGTTTGTCGGCATGTCTTAATGCATGACCAATACGTTTGTCCAAAACCACATGCATTGTACAAGACTAAAAGTATTATTATTTTTTTTACATCACATTGGATTTCTGAGACTCTTTTTATTCAACCTTTACCCTAGCCCTAGAAGGACGCTATGATATAGCGTCCTAGCGCCCAAGTATGCAAAACAGTCCTATGCTAGAAACCGAAGATAAAAAATCACACTTTACCTGCATAAATATTCTTGGCATCATTTTATTCAAACAGTTCAACAGCCCATCTCCCTGTACGGATAGAAATATTCCTCCAAGAATGTCAAGAACAGGAGATATTTGCGGCGCAAAATCGTCTCCACGCGACGCTGACTTCACAAACACGAGGAGTAATACCCACATTTAGAACGTTCATCAACAGAGGGCGCAATTTACAGTCGCCGCGTGCACGGCCGAAATTGCGCCCTCTGTTGTTGATGAACGTTCAAGACGTGCGGACAAGGTATTACTCCTCGTGTTTGTGAAGTCAGCGTCGCGTGGAGACGATTTTGCGCCGCAAATATCTCCTGTTCTTGACATTCTTGGAGGAATATTTCTATCCGTACAGGGAGATGGGCTGTTGAACTGTTTGAATAAAATGATGCCAAGAATATTTATGCAGGTAAAGTGTGATTTTTTTATCTTCGGTTTCTAGCATAGGACTGTTTTGCATACTTGGGCGCTAGGACGCTATATCATAGCGTCCTTCTAGGGCTACCTTTACCCCACATGTGCGAATTATGGTCACGTAACTTTTGTAACAACCAATCCTTTTGTAACAATCTCGTCTGCGCAACGTGGCGGTTCTGTTGCTTCAGTGACTTTCGGTATTCTTAAAAAAAAATTCCAGGTAAGATATTAATAGTCATACTAACAATTGTGAAAACCAAAACCATGTAAAGCTTAGTTTATACTGTAAAAATTTCAGTCAAAGTCTTAAGTGCACGAATAATGGTAACACGAGGGTACGTCACCTATATTTTTTCTAAATTTTGCAGGATCCCTTATTGTTCATATGACTCCTCAGCAAAAATAATCATCCGCAAGATCATCATCCGCGGAAGCACCAGCGACTAGTCGCTGAAAGACGCTGGCGACGTCGCTGCAGAGTTCAATCAATTGAACTTTGACATGGTCGCTGACCTCACTTTTTTCAATGGGCCAGTAGAATTGCCTGATCGGTAAGAAACGATGAATATGCAAATATGGCACATGGCATAAAAAATAAATATCACTATCAATAAACAGCGACAACGTCCTATATTTTATTTATGCGTCTTAATATGGAAAGATTTTACTTTAATACCCCCCACCAAAATCGGTTAGAAACAGCAAATCTTGGAAAATAACCATCCATTTGTGTTCATAATTGTATAAACACTTGGCACAACCTTAAATTTTGAGAATTTTCTTGGGACATTTTAGTGCACTATAGGGGAAGAAAGTTTGTGTTTTCTGTGTTAGAAGTTCTTGGCAGTTGGCACCATGTATATTCACTCCAAAGTGTGCACATACAGTGTACATGTTGATTTCTTCCTCATTTTTTACAGATTTTGCTGAAATAAATCTTGAAATAACAGGTTGTGCCACATGTTTAGACAGTTGTTATCAAGGAGGGTTGGTTATTTTCCAAGATTTTGCTGTTCTTGACCGATTTTGGTGGGGGGTATTAAAGTAAAATCTTTCCAAAATAATTTTACGTTCAGCAGTGGCGATGCGTTGATCGTCACACGTCGCGTTCGATTTCCAGACACGCTGCGCGTATGCTGCGCGTGTGTTTACAAACGTCGCGTGACGACTATAAACTGCACAAAAAAGGCCTAGCATCCAGCGACCATCAGCGTCGGACGATTTTCATCGCGCGACCGACTATAAACCGGCCTAAAGGTTTTCACAAACCTTACAGAGAGACACATTAAAACTACTGTGGAAGATTTTTGACAAATTTTTTTCATGATCCATTCATAAAAAGCATTAACAATTATGAAATTTTCTGCTACATTTCATAGACCTACACCTTATCTTGATCACGGCCTTGTACATGTAGGTTAGGTTCAATTCCTAAAAAGAAATTACGAAAATTTCGCTTACCAAACCACAGCCATCGCCACTCGTCAGTTTCGCATCGTTTTTGTCGACTGAGGGCGCCTTAATGCTCTTGACCAACCACAGTGTGGTTTTCATATCAACGCATGAGGCAAAACAAAAATCCTCTGATTGTTTTCGCAGGAAACAGTCGTATAAATATTTGCTTCAGGTTCGTACGGATACTCTAGCATGAAGCAAATATTTATTATTTAAAAACAAAATCCAAACTTTCCCTGTAAAGTTGCTCGTATGGAGCACCATTTGTTCATGTAACCATGGAGGTATACAAACGAGTTTCCTGTTTGATAAAGTGGGCCAGAAAGAAAACAGCCGTACAAATGTACCTTTGTTGTCGTAGCAGTAATGAGTTTTACACAACATGAAAGCCTATTTTTCACAGAACAAACTTTACACACAACGTTTTCCTTTTCAACCAACTCTTGAGGGTAAAAACTTTGCTTGAAAATACAACCATTGGGCAAGCAGTTGTTTGTATTTTGTTCTGCTTGAGTTGTCTATGCTTGACTGAACAAAGAATGTGGTACAGTGGATTAAGATAAGCCAATAAATAGTGTGGTACAGAAAGGGTTATTAATGGCTTGTCCTAACTGTAAACAGTTAGCTGATTTGTGGTTAGACTGAATACAAGGACTCCACTAATCTCTTGACAAGTGAGCTGCATCCAGGCATACACATCACCACACAGGAATTATCATAGGCTAGGCAACCTCTAGTGATGAGCAGGAGTTATTAGTGTGCAAGGCTAATCAACAGGGTTTTCACAGATTCCATATTCATGAAAAGAGAAGATCAGCAACTTTAAATACCAGTACCACTTTTTTGATAATTGTGACCGGCTCTACAAAAAGGCAGGGCTGTAGTCGAGTCCATCACAAGTCCATCACAAGTCCATCACAAGTCCATCACAAGTCCATCACAAGTCCATCACAAGTCCATCACAAGTCCCTGCAAGTCCCTGCAAGTCCATCACAAACCCTGCA
Organism: Hippasteria phrygiana; assembly: GCA_037893225.1. Classification (NCBI taxonomy): domain Eukaryota; kingdom Metazoa; phylum Echinodermata; class Asteroidea; order Valvatida; family Goniasteridae; genus Hippasteria; species Hippasteria phrygiana. Next base: position 99,574 of record JAZGUH010000727.1, read on the forward strand.
GTCCTAATTCCAATCACAAGCTATTCAAATGAGCTTTGACAAAGGCATTCCTTTTGTCATTGTTCATCCAGTTACTTGTGACTGGCTTTATGAAAGGACTTGTGATTGGACTTGCGAAAGGACTTGTGATTGGACTTGCGAAAGGACTTGTGAAAGGACTTGCAGGGACTCGACTACAGCCCTGCAAAAAGGGGTATTATGTCGCAAAATTTGAAAAATGAGTTATATAATTTGTCACATCATAAGCTTTAATTTGGTGTATGTTTGACCCCTGTGGCGTTTTGTGTTCTCAAGATATCTTGATATTTGTATACTCCTATTTTCCAAGTTAATAGAAACTTACGTTTACAGTTATAGGCCTTTCAACACAAAAAGTGCAAAGAAATAAGATAGAAGTAATTTTAATTTTTTTTAATATTTTGTTTTCATCGGTATTCATCAATTAATATTTCTGAAAATAAATTATGAAAATATAGATAAAACAGAAGCCAACAAACCAAAAACATAAAAAATCACTTATGTGAAATTTTTTTCACCCGCTTCACATAGAACAGGCCTGTGTGTGTTTTCACTTAGTGCGACATAATACTCTTTTTTGTAGAGCGGGTCACAGTTAACTGTTAAAAAACATTGAAACATGTTTTGGGTTTGAGCTACTCATAGTAGAATCAACTTGAGGGGTTAAAGGTTCATTTCATAGTGCAGACTCACAATTTTGTATCCCTAATCTTCCCAAATCCTCCCAAATCCTCTTTGCCAAAAGGAGGAATTTGGAGGACTGAGGGTCTTTGGAAGTTGAAGCATCAGAGGATTTTGCAGGATTGAGGGCATAAGGATTTTGCCTCTGGAGGAAAATGGAGGATCCAGGTCATCAGGCCCAATCTGATGCTGGTTGATTTCGGAGGATTGAGGTTACTTGGGTGTTTACAAAAACCCATTTATTAATTAAGAGGATTTTGGAGGATTCAGGTAACATGCAGCTTTAACACTTTGAAATCAGTGGATGTTGGAGGAAAAATGGTGGAGGGAGTTTATAGGGGTTTTAAAGCAGGCATTTGTAATGCACCCGATTGGCGAATATGGTTTTGTTTTGTTTTGTTTTCACAGTGTATGCCTTATAATTGTAAGATTCACGAACTCCACAGAAATGGATTATTTTCTTAAAACAGATTTGCAAATTGTATGCTTTATTTTAACAAAAACTACTCACTGTCTCTATTGGGCATCTACAACCTGCAGCAAATCAGGGCCACAAACAATTCCATGTTTTGTAAAGTAACTTTTTGATACATGTACATTGTAACTAACTGGGGCAGATTTTTGTTTGTTTGGCATTTCATTCAAAAATGAATATTGCTAAAAAGAAATTAGCAGTTAAAACCAAATATATTTTTTGGGATGAATATTGAAGAAAAAAGAACACGGTCAGTTTACTTTTTTTCTCATTAATTTCAAAAGCTTCCAGATTTACAGATTGATGTACATGTGACATTTTTTTAATCTGTGCATTGAAATGCTCTTGGTTGGACAAAAAACATATCCCTGTAGTTGCAATTTCACAAAGATATTGTTCACGTAGTTCCCTTTTCAAAGGAAAAATGGCCTTGCCTGGCTTCAATCGCGAAATTTCAGGTCAGTCCTCATACAGTGTACATACATGTACACGTATACCACTTTCATGAATATTCATCAATGCAATATTGACCAATCAGTTGAAGTAGCTGGAGGCAGCATGTGTATTCATCCCACCTCGTTATATATGCAAATCCTACATCGTTCCTGAATCATTACACTGTCCGTTTCTGCAGACTTCCTTTTAAAGCAGTTGCCCGTCTCTCTTCCTTTGCATATTTTCCCTGTACAGCACGGAGGATGGCTGACTACAAGCCCAGGCCTTGCGTCCTGTGTGGGCCCTCTGGTTCAGGCAAGAGCACACTCATCAAGAAACTCATGGAGGAGTACAAGGACTACTTTGGCTTCTCCGTCAGCCGTAAGTATGCAGCTTATGACCAAAATCTTAGTTGCAAATGTTTGCACTTTTTATCGTGCTTTTTCCAGAGTGGATTGTATTCAGTTTTGTCTCAAAGTTTTTTTTTGTTACTAATATTGCTTGTGGTATTATTTTGTTGGCTTTATTTTGGGTTTTTTATGGGGAGCGGGTCACGTATTCCCTTAGTTTCTATCTAAACTGCATCGTGTTTTGCATAAATTTGGTTAAAGGAGTCACATCTAAGGTCACATAATTCAAAAACGATCTAACCTGCGACGTCACTCCTAAACCAAATTTTATGTAAAAGACAATGCGTGTGCATACATGTACCACCGGGCACATTTCAATAATTATGCAATTGTTTAGGTGAATGGTCAGAAAGAAGGACATTTACAATCTGTGTGCATGAGGCTAACACATTTTCTGTGTTGTCCAAAATGCATGCATGTACATGAAAGTGTGAATTTGAATTTAGACTGCACTGAAAGTTATGAATGATCATCTATGGAAACAATATTCTTTTCAACTGACATACATGTACATGTATGTCTAATTTGTATTAATCTTCTCTTTCCCCCCCCCCCCAAATTCTCATTACTTGTACACTTGCAAACTGTGTAATTGGCATGATTGGTTCACATGTATAATTTGGTTCAGTGACTAATTCCCTCATTCTCAGCATTAAACAAAGTTAACCAACCACATGAATGCATACTGTGCATTCAAGTACACAGGCTGAAATTGAAAAGAGTTCTTCAGACCATATCAGAAATTATTATTGTCATGGCAGCCTTGCGGGACACACATGCACAGTACCGGTAATATGCATTTGAACCACAACAAACTGACAAGGGGTGTGTACAGTTGCGTGCATAATGCAGTGTTGCCAGCCTTTGTAGTCATACATAGGACTGTACTTGTATGTCACTACTAGGGCTGACGATATCGATTTTTTTCGTAGTCGATTTTTTTTCCCGCGATATCGCCAATATGGCGATAAAATCGTCAACAAATTTCAGCATAATTAAAATGTCGCAAAAGTTCGTTCGTAACTACATAATCGCCGGGCCCCATTGTCGCCAGGCATTGTTTGACTTTGAAGCCGTTCTAAAGGCCGTCGATATGAAGATATTTCCCGATATATCTCGATATTTTTTTCATATCGAAAATCATCGGCCTTTTAAAAAACACCGGAATATCGGGGAATTCGATAGCTTTTCGCAGCGTTCACTTGAAGTTGTCCTATTGTGTGGATTAGTCAAGATTACCTAGCTTGAAATTCCAGTTATTTCCAATAAATTTGACGATAGAATAGCACATCTATGTACATGTAACGTGTGATGAACCGTGGAGGAATAAAAACAAATACCTTGTGTACTAAATGTGTTGTTTCTTTGATCGTTTTCTAAACCCCGACAAAACTTCTCGGCACCGTTCATTATACAGCGCACATGTGTGCGTGCATTCCATGTAGTCTTGGTCAAGTGCAAACAACCCCACTGAAAGCTCAACTGTATTATTCCCAGTGTACAATGCATGTGCACGCGCAACGCGAAGCAAAATTCGCCTTGAGGAAAGGCTACTAAGACCTGGGGGGTTAGAGCAATTGCCTCAATAACTCCTACCCCTAAATCGCATCTGCGCGTGCGCGTTGCTTTGTTGCTAGCCTTGGTCAAGTGCAAGCAACCGCACTGAATGCCACCGTCTTAAAATTCCCAGTGTACATGTACAATGCACGTGCAAGTGTAACGCGAAGCGATATGCGCCTTGAGAAAAGGCAAACAAGTGAGGCGCATGCGTTGTACAATGCACATGTACAATGTCCGTCGTGATCAATGATTTTGATCTTGTGTGATTGAGTACGTACACAAGATGCTCGAAGACACGTACGTCTGGTCATTCCTTCATCCATGGTCTGGTCAAACCACCTGCTATTAAAATCAGAACTAAATCCGTAATTTCGCACGGAACAGCGCGAACACAGGTACGTAAAACAAATAATGAAAACTAAATGAAATAAATTTTAGCGAATCTGCTGGTAAAAAGAAAGTATCGCCGATTTTAAAAACGATATCGGCGATATCTCGATTTTTCGATTTTAAAAATCATGTAGCCGATTTCGATTTTTGGGCGGCGAATATCGCATCATCGCGATTTTATCGCCGTATCGCCCAGCCCTAGTCACTACAAAGTACAAGTCAAATGTATTAGGCACATACATACATGTACATCAAGTTAAAGGGACACATTGCCTTCAAATGTCATGACATTTTGCTGTTTGAAAATGTTCCTTATCTTTTATGTAAGAGTTGATCATGCAAAAAACACGTATAATGTGTTGTAATTAGTGAGTCGTGATTACAAAACAAAAAATTGGCCTCTGACCCCTGACATCTGACCCGCGAAACATAGACTTACATGCATTTCCAGTAGTAAAACAGCATTGGGAACCAGACCTTCTTGTACCACACAATGCGTTTGCGCCAGGCTGACCCCGCGGCTATCCATTTACGAGTACCGTCCGTGTCCCGCGGCGAGACAGTCCCGATATCCCTACCGTATATCACCCAAGACGCGGGGCAGGCTTCGCTTCACCCGGCCAGGCTACACAAGCTCCTTACAAGGCTTGCGGCTTGACCATAATGGAATAACAAAAGTATTCCAATATGTATTTTTGTTTATTAACTATATAAAAAAAGTAATTGAATATCACAAACAGACGGTTATTGTAATAATAATTGCCCAGACGTACATGTACTTCAACCAGCTGCGACTGGAAATACATGTACGACTGGTGAACACGGTCCGCCATTTTGTGGAGTCAAAAATTTGGTTCTACAAAATGGCGGACCGTTTTTTGTCATGAAATTAAACAAAAACCACGCAACTTGAAGGTATAGTTATGTGAATCTTTATATTCTACTTTTAAAAAAGCTTCCCAACCATATCCATTTCATCTTTATGGCCCAAATCACCAAATCCAAAGCATTGTGTCCCTTTAACCCTAACCTTCCCAAATCCTCCAAAATCCTCTTTGCAAAATGGAGGAATTTGGAGGATTGAGGGCACTTGGAAGTTGATGCATCGGAGGATTTTGCAGGATTGAGGTTACTAGGGGTTTTTGCCCCTGCAGGAATATGGAGGATTCAGGTTATCAGGCTCAATGTGATACATGAGGATTTTGGAGGATTGAGGTTACTAGGGGTATGCAAAAAGAACCTGGAGGATTTTGGAGGATTCGTGCTATGGTCCCCATAAGAGGATTTTGGAGGATTCAGGTTATATGGAGTTTTAACACTTTGAAATCAGAGGATGTTGGAGGATTCAGGTTACATGGGGGGAAATGATGTGGGGAGTTAGGGTTAATAGTAACATGTAGTGGTTCATGTGCACACCAGAAGAGATTCATACGTACAGTCGTACACGTGTACAACCGGAGTGTCAAATGCGCACCGCAAAAAGGGGTATCATGTCGCAAAATTTGAGAAATTAGTTATATACAATGTACATAGTTGAATTTGTCACATCCTAAGCTTTAATTTGGTGTAGGTTTGACCCCTGCGGTGTTTTGTGTTCTCAAGATATATTGACATTTGTATACTCCTATTTTCCAATTAACAGAAGTTCGTTTAGAGATATAGGCCTTTAACCCTACTATTATTATAACTATCACAACCTATCGAAAAACCAAATTCTCTCCTCTCCCACAGCTTTACAATTGTGTCTGAACCTGTCCCTCGATAGATAGGGTAGTTGGCACCTGGAGAGGGAGGTTTGAACGCAAAAAGTGCAAAGATAGAAGTAACTATTTTTTTATCTTTATTCATCAATATTAATGTTTCTGAAAATAAATTCTGAAAATATAGATACAATGTATATATATAACAGAAGAAATCACTTTATGTGAAGATTTGTTCGCCGGCTTCACAACAGCCCTGTGTGTGTTTTCACATAGTGCGACATAATACCCTTTTTTGTCGAGCGGGTCACATTTGTATTTTTCAAAATTAAAAGCATGTGAATTTCCCTGAGCAAGGATCTGTTTGTTTTGCCATTATAAAGCATCCTGCATGTCCATAAAAACCTACAGAATGTGCCAGAGTATTAGTCCAAGAAACGGTAACGCACCATGTTTTCTGTACATTATTAATCATCCCAAGGACTAATAACATAATTGTTGGGGTATTCTCCTTACAGATACCCAATATTAGAACCAGACACTGAAGTCTTCTTTTTACTGAATTCATGTCCCATATGCAACACTATTCTGGAACTTGCCCAGCAGTAGACAGAAAATCTTGTGAAGAAAAATGTGTCAAAGTTTGGTTTATAGAGAAATTTGTACAAGTTACATGTACATGTACATGAACCTGTTCTGAATGCCAAGGAAAAAATGAAAACTTTCTGTACTGTAATATTTAACAATTGTTGACTGCTCTGATGTGGAATATAACGTTTTTAACCCCTTGCCACCAGTTGACACACGTGCGGATTGAAAATTGCCACCAGGCCGGTTGACAGGTGTACATGTATACAAATGTACATGTATACTACATTGTATGTGCCAATCTGTGCACTTTCAATCCATTATTGGGGTATTGTGTATGTTATGCTTGGCTGCACAAGCCTCTTGTTTCTGTTTTGCTTGGCTGCCCAAGCCGGCATGGGCCCCGGCGCCCCCATCTAAAACCTGAGGTCAAGGAGTTAACACCCGAGGGACGCATAGCACCCGAGGCAAAGCCGAGGGTGCTATGCGTCCCCGAGGATGTTAAAAATGTCATCCCACATCAATCGTTTTATCGCCAAACACAATTGTTTCAGTTCAACTTGCCTTGCTCGGTGGAAATTGACTCAAACAAATCATGCGTTCAAAACAGCTGATGGTCTAGTAGTCCGCTGCTGCCACTATAGTTTACAGTGTAGCGTGGGTACCAATGATACAGCTCAATAGCTACATGTATAGCTGGCTGATGTGTGATATCATGCTTGGAGCCGGAGTGTACCAGTCGTTTTTATAGACCGGACACGTGATCGTTCTAGGCCAATCAAAATACAGCATCCAAGACGGAGATATACATATATAACAACAATTCTTGTCAATACAGCACTGATCACTGCCCACACATGAACTCAAGAGTTAAATAGATTGAGTGCTCGCTTCTATGTGGCTTGTTCCGCACTCCTCTCAGCGAGCGATAAAAGATAATTTGATGAGCAGAAGCACTTTGTGCAAAGCATCCATCAGCCCCTTTCACAGACCTAATGCAATTTTCTCCCAAGCTTTGTCGATGCTTCATGCAACAAATCAAGAAGATTTGAAATAACATTGCCTTGGTGCCCATCCGCAATTGTTCAGATTAAAAGGCTTGAAGAAAGAGATCATTATTTTGGATTTTTGGTGAATGCCTTGTGTTTGTTTTGTTGAACTTTATAGAAAAGTATATACATGTAATGTACATGCAAGTGCCATCGTAGAGTGAGTGTACACGTGTGCAGATTTGACAACTGTAAAGAAGACGGGCAGAAATTTATTGAAAATAATCAAATGCAGATGCCATCATTCACGTACATGTACGTGTACGTGTGCAGGACGGAACAATTTAGTTTGGTCCTTCTGTATATGTCACAAACAATTAAATACAGGTTTTGAGCTTTTTCTGCCTATAGATAGTATTTAATGCTTTCTCTGGGTACCGTACAGAGCTATTACTAGATTTGCCAACATTTTCAATGTTTTTTTTCCCTTTCTTTTTTGCCTCACACAAATGCACAGGATCTAATAAAAAAAAAATGCATTGTATACATTTTAATTTAGATCTTTTTCAGCATCCCAAAAGACCGTGAATATTACGATACTGACAATGACGGATCTGGAGCTGGTACCCATCCGGTTAAAGAAAATGTCACGGCAAAAAAATCATCTGAAGTGCATAACGCGCTCACGTTAGCATTTGCATTGTTTGCGCAGAGCAAAATGAAACGCTCATTTAATTACTGATTGTGCGAAGTGCCCTGCGTGTACATGTACATCGAGTCAGCGCTCTAGTAATTTAATATACCTCTATGCTACAAATGCGATATGTACAAATCTTTCTATTTTGAATGAAGCTGCAAGGTCAGCAGAGTAATTAAGCTCTGAGGGTGCTTTGCATCCACTAAGCAGAAAACCATCACTGGGGTAATTATTAGCTATAATTTCAGGAATTTTAGACATTCCAGATTACATGCTTTCTCTTCACAGACCTTGTGTAAAGAGGTTTATTATGTGCATTGCATCAGGAACTCGGAGGAAACTCATAAACTCCTTGCGTACGGATGACGCCATATGGCGTCAAAAACAAAAGTGCCACCAGGCCGCCATTTGCCGCCGTTTGTGCAGTTTCAATCCATTGTTGGATTATTGTTTATGTTACGCTTGACTGCACAAATACATTGTAGCGGTTCCCTTGGCTGCCAGAACCGCCGCGAAACCCCGACGTCTCCCGTAAAAAACTTACTCAAGGGGTTAAAGGATAACATCTTACCAAGGGAGATGTTTGTCAGTGTGGTATCGATGATGTGATCTAATTACATGTACATGCACTGAGAATAGTTATTGTGCAGCGAATTAATGTGGTACACAGAGTACACATTATACTTTGGCAGATACAATGTATGTTATGTACATGTATGGACATGTTGCCCCTAACATGTGTGTACAGGTAATGTAGACATTTTGTATTTTCCCATTTTGTTTTCGTTTTGGGGAGGGTAATTAAGCTTTTAGAACTGTCTTTAAACTTAAGTACATCTTTGTGTCTGCTTTAGGGAGCTCGGATCATTATCAAGCGTCCAGGCCCCAAGGCGGTTTTAAATGTACATGTTTGTTTAAAACCGGCCGAGCACATACTTATTCGCTGGTCCACACATGTACGTAGCTCCCTTTCCATTACCTCGGCACAAGAGCCAATTTTTTTGTTATACCATGCGTTATGTATCAGAGTCTTTGCCACTGCATATTTGATCAATATGTATCGAATAGGGCTGTTTTCGAATAATGTAGTATTCGATTGTTCGAAACTGGGTTTGACCGAATTTCGAATATTTGATACTCGGCGATAAAGTTTTTCACTTGTCAGCTGCAACTGCACGCCGCGCCGGTAAAAAGTTGCACGCAGAGCACCGGCGCCGGTGTTTTACGTGCGGCGATCAATATTATGGACCGCCTGATGGACATTTTTTGCATGCGCCTGTTGTATCAGGATCATTGCGGGTACATATACATGTAACGGTCTATTAAATAGCAAGAGACCAAACTCCAGCCTACGTTTTTGCAGTAATTATATGTGTCAAGGGTTTTACGGACAGGAACAATAGAGTACCGAAGTGATGACGTCAATCAGTGCAATGTTTGGAAACAGAATACATTCTAAAACTGCATGTGTTTGGAACCAGTTGCCGCGGCAACTGACGTCAGACTTCGGTACTCTATAAACCTCCGTACTCCACAACAAATTATTGTCCACATAAATGTGGCATTTGACACTGCTTAGCGCCGTAACTTTTCTATTAATCGGTTTATTCGTTACAGCCCTACATGTAGTATCAAAGATTGGAATTACAAAACTTGAATGGAGTAGAAATTTAATACATGTAATTTTATATTAAATACATTAAATGATTATAAAATCTGTTTTTGTCTTGGTACAGACACGACAAGAAAGCCAAGACCCGGGGAGCAAGATGGAGTCCGTAAGTTTATTGCATTGTCTTTAAGAAATTGAGATAGAGATGAAGAACCGCATTATTTTTACCAGTCAAATTGATTTACAACAGAGCACTGAGCATTAGGTACCAGAAAGGGTATTTCCAACTTACCCCTAACCCTTCCCAAATCCTCCGAAATCCTCTTTGCCAAATGGAGGAGTTTGGAGGATTCAGGGGCTTTGGAAGCGGAAGCATCGGAGGATTTTGCAGGATTGAGGGCATTAGAGGGTTTTTGCCTCTGGAGGAAAATGGAGGATCCAGGTCATCAGGCCCAATCTGGATGATTTGGGAGATTGAGGTTATAATACTGGGGTGTTTATCCAAAACCCACTGGAGGATTTTTCAGGATTCAGGCGGTGGTCCCCCAGTAACAAACATTAGAGGATTTTGGAATTAGAGGATTTTGGAATCAGAGGATGTTGGAGGATTCGGGTTACATGTAGAAAAAATGATGTAGGGAGTTATGGTTAATCAACAAATCAACCATATTACCTTGTTCCTACATGGATATTTCACTGTACATGCATGTGAAGCCTCACAAGTACATGTAAAAGAAATGTTTTGTTAGAAACCATTCAGAAAAAAAACCAGCTTCTAGAGGCATACACCAAATGATAAAGTTTATGACTTTTTCGCCTAGTGTAAAACGCCATCAACTTTTCATTGCACATGGCAAACAAAAAAATGTGAAATTCTCATCTCAATATTTCACCCTTGGTTTTCTCTAGATTATCACTACACAACTCGGGAATGGATGGAGAATGTGATACAAAATGATGGGTTCATAGAGTCTGCAGAATTCTCAGGGAATCTATATGGAACAAGGTATGCAGTGAAGATCAAGTAATAAAGTACTCTTTTATTAAAAAATCATGCACTGTAAAAGTCGCACTATACATGTACATGTTCCATTAAAATTTTCACCCCCCCCCCCTTTGAATAGACAGATGATGTTTCAGAACCATTGTCTCATTTGAGAAATATTTCCACATGGTGTTTTCGCAAACCTTTCTTGCATCAGTATCTCCGCCATGCAAAGCCTCAAATCTTACTTAAATTCAGAGCAGTTGATACAAACTTGTCAGTTGGTGTAAGTTTTGCATGGTGGCGTCGTAAGCTGGAAAGTTGGTGCCGTGTACAGGAGTCTCCTGAAGACCAACAGAGCACACTGTTCAAACGTTGAGACCTCTTACCATGGGCACTTTTCAGAGCCAAAGCTTCCTCACAAAAGAGATATCTTTCCATGGTGTACTCACAGCCTACTTTCCAAACTTGTCGGTAGTTAGCAAGGAAAATCCTGGAAACATGCAAACTTTTAAACCCTGATAGAATCCGGGGTGGATCCAGGATTTCGTACATTTTCACAAAAAATTGACTCCCAAAATGTTTCGCCTGCGAAAAAAATTTTACAAGGGGGGGGGGGGGGGGCACTTTCTTAGAAATTGGTGGCGCCATTTAACCTCTTCATTTTCTTGTTACACGACCCCCCCCCCCCCCCCCCGGATCCGCCCGTGAGAATAGTAAACCGATATCCTGTGGTGCCAGTATATGGAATAATCTGCCTGCGAACCTTGAAATCCTGAGGGTCATTTAAATCGGAGGCTACGTAAACCCACCATTAGTGATATTTTTGCCGTTTGCTCTGATCTACAGAATCATAAAATTGGTAACATGGTAATTTGGAGCCAGATGGAAATTTCCCCTTGTTTTCTTTCCCCAAAAGGGTTTTTTTTTTGCAGTTTTTTCGCCCATCCTAATAGGCTTATAATGGAAGCTGAAAACTTAACTGTTTGTAGATTTTTTTGTGTAAATATTCTTGTATTTGTGTAAATATTTTTCTTATGTGTGTAAAAATAGGTCCTACACTGTGTGTACATATACACGTACATTTCTTGTATACGTGTGTATAAATATTTTTTATTAAAAATGTATGCAGGACCCCAATGGAAACCAGTTTTAAACTGTTTGGGCACACCCATGGTAACAAAATGTAATGTAATAAATGAATAAATGCATTTCCATCAGCCCCCAAAATCGGAACCTTTGTCTTTTCTGGAGAGAGAAGATGCTTTTAACTGTGGCGCGATGCCTGTGAAGTCACAAACCTGACAATGCAGCTGAATGAACTAAAGATCTGATGAACTGTCCTTGGAATGAGCTTTCATTATTAACGGATGTGCCGACCGACCCTGACTTGACAACCATTGAACCCCCCCCCCCCCCTCAATTTATTTGAAGATTAATCTGGCAATCAATTTTCACAACAAAAGCCCTTCTGACAAAGTGAAAGATCCTGCTACTCTGCATGCCCGTGAGAGTGGTTCATAAACAAAAGTATTGAACAAAACTTCCGACTTTTTTTGTGGTTGCTTTGCAGTAAAAAGGCTGTTCAAGATGTATTGAATCAGAACAAGATTTGTATTTTAGACATTGATATGCAAGGCGTCATCCTCATCCAACAGACGAACCTCCAGCCAATATATATCTTCATCAAACCACCCAACATGAACATCCTGGTGAGTATCTCTGTACAATTGGCCTTTCCCATCCAATTTTTTCTTTTTTTTATGAAAAGCATTTTTACTCCCAAAAGCCAGGGGGACCAAACCCATTGGAGATGGTGATACTAATGGAGTTCTGTTCTAGAGTTATGATGGACTGGGAAAAAATCTTCCAGTTTTACCAAAGGCCAGAGTGTTCAATACAGAACACAAGACCAGAAACATCAACTTGACTAAACAAATCTTGGTATCCAGAATGCAAGATGTCAAGTTGTCCCTTTTAAAACTTGTTTTGAGTTGCATTGAATGATATACAGATCTGTAGAGGAATTTCACATTTGTCCCTTCTCTTCCGCACTTCCGGGTTGAATGTTAGACTCTCCGTGCTAAACAAACAGTGCTATTTTGAACACATTCATTCCTGCATGAATGAATCCTGCCATGAAAGGAAACGCAGCGCATGATCGGCATTCTAAAAGTTGTTTACCTGGCATTGAGATTCTTGCTTTCAAACCAGGAAGTGCGCAGATTGGTGTTATTTTCGTCAATTCGGGATTCCTCTATACATGTAGATGTCCCGATGTATACAAGTAAATTGTATAGGGGTGTGCATTTACGGGTAGTAAAAGAACCGGGTACCCGATTGAGAAATATATACGGGTACCCGTTAAAGAAACCCAACCCAAAACTTCCAATCCCGGAAGTTGCAATAATGTCTTTCTCTGAGATTCAAAAGTCTGATTTCAGACAAAAGTCTGAAAAATCTCATGCCTGTCCAGTAAACATGATCACTTCTCCGCCATTACATGTTTCGGTACGTGCATACGCCGTCATATCACAAAAGACAGAAGCTTTATACAGTTGTATTTATTGTGGAATGAGGCATGCTATTATGTCTGGTCGAGGCTCTTTATCCATACCCAGACTACGAAAACCACAACCTGTAAATTCCCTTTATTGTCAATTTTCTTGAGTGTCGCGGTCATAAACATGAAATGCTGTGCTGGTTTCCCATGTAGTCGGGTTTCAATTTTGAAAATTCCCGACAAATCACATTCGAAACCTTTCCTTTTTCATTTTCTGGGAAGTTACTATACGATAATGTAAAGTTGTACGGGTACTCGATTCCATAATCTGGAACCGGGTACTCGATTCCATAATCTGGAACCGGTTCCTGACATAAACGGTCGGGTACTCGTGTACCCGGTTCCGATGCACACCCCTAAAATTGTATACTGCATACATTGTGCATATAATTTTTCTCTGGTGCCCTCATCTTAGTAACCCCAAGAGTACGGATGACAGCTATAGCCTCGGTTTGAGAAAAAAATCACCTGGCCGGTTGACGTCTATGCCCGAATTCTTCTGCATATTCATTCCATTGTTCACCTGTTGTGTGAGTTACGCTTGGCTGCACAAACCCATCTGGCATATCGGTGCCCCATTATAAACACCACACTCGAGGGGTTAGGAGCCCGCTGTTAAAATTATTTACCTTGAAGAAATTTCTTTTTGGAATACTTTATGAGGACACCCCCACCCCCCCCCCCCCCCCCTCAACCCTCACCCCTCACCCCTCACCCCAGCAGAAGACAGTTATCAATAAAAATTGTTGGCTTGTGAACATTTCTAAGTGTCAAGAAAATATCCCCAAAATAGTCCATGGAACCCCGTAACAATTTGTAAATATCAAAAACAAAAATACCCCAAAAATAGCATGCAGATGGAAAAATAGGAATAAAATAGGATTTATCTACTTATTTCTCTGGGAGAAAATAGGTTAAAAACCTTTTTTGAATAGGAATAAAATAGGATTCTAACAACATTTCTACAAGGGGCGGCGCCAAGGTGCCGGGGGGGGGGGGGGGGGGGGCGGCTGTGCAGCCAAGCGAAATGGACACAAGAGGTTTGTGCAGCCAAGCGTAACATACACAATAATCCAACAATGGATTAAAAATGCAGAAAATGGCGTGTATAGACGTCATCTGGCCTGGTGGCAATTTTTTTGGCATCTATTGGTATCATCTGGCTTTAAATGCAGGCATTAATTCCTACCTCTTGTATCTTTGATTCTTTTTCTATTTGTAGCTCCGTACCTTAAGTGGCTTATAGCCTTGTTCTGGGCCAACTCGGCATTTAAAACAAAATTGTGAATTGCAAATAAATGTTGTTGAAATCAAATTGAAATTGAAGTAGCTCTGGTGACTGTTGGGTTGGGTCGGGTCGGGTCAGGTCATCACATTTACGACTGAGCTCCCAAAATGGCATTGTTAGTGTCGTCAATAGTTCAAAGTTATGGTCAATTTTAAACTATTACGTATGAATACAATCATCCTTTAATAGAATCTATGGCAGCTAGGGGTCGAATTTCAGGTAAAAATCTACTAGACAGCTGGGCTAGTAGCACAAAAATGTTACTAGACCGGAAGGTATTTCACAAGACCATCAATGGTAAAAATAAGAACACGCAGTGTTTTGAATGAGTGTGCTGTTTCAATTTGTTCCCCTTTGCCGACCTTGTTGGGGGAGGGGTTAGAAATGCTGTTTTGATTAAAACTCCCTGCCTCAAAACTAAAAATGGCCATTCCGGAAATTATGGGGCTTTTTCAGTTCACCAGATTGAGAAAACAAATGGACTTTAGTGATAGCATTTCACGCAGTTTATGAAAAAAATCACTAGACCACCGGACTAGTTCGGTCAAGAGTTCACTAGACCAACGCTCAAATCACTGGACTCGGTCCAGTGGATATTTCGATCCCTGTATGGGTAGTGATATTTCATCCAATGCTCGTACAGGAAGAGAGATTGAGGAATCGCAAGACAGACACAGAGGAGGCGATCCAGAAGAGGCTGGACATAGCAAGGAGAGAGATGGATTTCAGTAAGTACATGCAACTCATCCACTGACTGATGTGTAGTGTTTTCGTGTTTGCCGTGGCTGCATGTAGTCATCATGGGCTGTAGTTTTTACAATGCTGTGTAAGGCTGGCTGTACACAGGAGTTATGGAAGCTCTTGCTCATCCCTCTTGCTCAATCCAGGGATGTAGTCTAATCCATCACAAGTCCCGCCAAGTCTGTCCTAATCCCAATCACAAGCTATTCAAATGAGCTTTGACAAAGGCATTGTTCATCCAGTTACTTGTGACCGGTTTTATGAAAGGATTTCTGACTCGACTTGCGAAAGGACTTGCGACAATGGGCTAATTATAAATCCAACGACTTTCAAGAATGGATCATTTCTGTTGGATTTGTTTTACAGGGAAACAAAAGATCTTTTGTTTTAGCTGTTAGATTCTGTCAGATTTAGCAGGTTGTTGATAGATTCTGTTGGATTCAGCAGGATACCAAGAGAAAAACGTAAAGGGGTTAGGGTTATCAGCCCACAGCAAAAGTGTCAGAGCGGGTGGCCCGGGACGCCTCCGCGGGAGCGGGCATGGTGGAGGGAGCCGGGACCGACCCGCTATATTGACCCCAGGCCTGGACAAGATTTGAACTCATTGTTCTGGTTTTGGACTTGTTCACTGTTTTGGAATGGGACTTGGAACTGGACTCAACTAACAGCACTGGGAAAGTGTTCACACAGCACTATAATAAAAGAATATGCATGTCTTTTAGCCAGTTAAATATTTCCTGCAAGTGAAAAGCGTTATAGCTGTTCTTATAAGTTTGTGTACAACTGTACAATCATATATATTGAGCAACTCTGCAAACATTTGTTTTTCATTTTTTTTCCTGAATGCATTTAACTCGCATTGAGAGTCTCTTGTCATTCTTTTTATGTTTTGAAACTCGAAACTGGTAGCAAGAAACACTGCTACGGCATACTTAACCCTAACAGCCCAAGCCTTTTTACTAGAATCCTTCCCTAACCACACAAACTCCAACACTGTGTAATAAACCAATGGCACATTCTTTGTACTTAGACAAAATCAGGGCATCAAGTCCCATGCAAAGTGATGGTGCCAAGGCTCTACAGTACCCAATCACACAAAATTCAACACAAAGGGGTGTTTGATTTTGGCAGGTTAGGGAAGGTTAGGGTTAATGTACATTGAAATCCCATTTGCACATGCACGGGGCATGGTAGAAAGAAAAACTAACAGTGCAACTCGGATTTTTCCCTCCAACTACTAATTACATAACACGTCATGCTTCCATGGTTCCCTCCCTCCATATGTCAGTCAATCAGCAACAGGGTACCGGCCACACCATAGTGAACGATGATGTAGACTCGGCCTACATAGGGCTCAAAGCAGCCATGCAGGACGACATACAAAGACTGAAAGATGCACACGAAGGGCTGAAAACATAGCACTGGGTAGCTAGATATAGGTACGTCTCTACTCTCTAGAGTAATAAGTTACTCTGGAGGCTGGCATATAAAGCAGATAGGTTGCCCTCTGGCAGGGGTGAGATTTGTCCAGATTTGTCCTGATTTCAGGCGTCTTTTTTCTTCAGGATTTTCACTGATTTCAGAATTTACAAAGCGAACAAAGATTTCTAATTTTGATTTCAGAATTGTTAAAGAATCTCTTGTGAAATCTGGAATTCCTGAGGTGTTACCCTAAAGGTGCTTTTACCTGTTAAAGTGGATATAGACCAATAAAAAACACAGGTATTTTAAGAGGTGCCTTTAGGCAAATACAAACCAGTACTCCACGTTGCTCTGGGGTCCTTGGTGACCCCCCAAACACTGCAGATTTCATGGATTTTTCATTTTAGGCCAATCTCACCTCTGCTCTGGTCCTCCATACACTCGCATAGAAGCTCTACAGGAATGGATTCTACATGTATATAAGATAAGATTTGTTTTACAGGATTCCTCCAGGTTTTTTGTCACATCTAGCACTGGACTCCTTTAGGAAAGTTCGTATCCCGCAGATATTTATTCCGTAAGATTTGCCTTTGCCGTACAGATCCTTTTTGTCAGATCCTATAGGAAAATGTTACCATAGGAATCCTGTGGGGTAGATTCCTTGAGAATCCTTAAGGGATTCCTGTAGGTTCTTCGATCACCAACGATCATGCAGTTTTGGCTCGAAGCATTGTTTCTTGCCAGCTGATTGTACACTATATTTTTTTCCTGTGAAGAACATTGAAACTGAGTTTGGATTATGGCCTGCAAGTTTTTCATCAAACCAGAGCTTTAGTAATGAGCCATTTATTCTAATTAGTTTGAAATGATCAGTACCATGGTTATATTGCACCGCAATGAAAATTTGATTTTTTTTTCTGCCCTTCCTATTATGGTGCTTGATCACAACACTGTTTGCCAATGACGTCAGAATGTTGGTATGAATATTCGTGCACACATGTATAGCGTTAACGCATGGAATATGCCTCCCGCATACAATGACATGACATGACTTGGCAATCATACATTCAAAGATTCCGAGGTCACTTCGTGTCATTGGTTCATATCACGGTTTATGCAACTGCGCGCTGGATGGAATGGTGAACGCTCAGCGCCCGGTCCGCTTGTGTTTAATGCTCCCAAACATCAAAGTTTTGTTTGGAATATTCGGGCATGGTGCGTACCGCACCGCGTGAGCATAAAACTTTCAAAAGATGATGGCATGACCCAACCTCGGATACTATGGATACGTGCCATGGAGATACATACGTGCGATGCATGTCCAGGTTAAGTCAGGTCAGGTCAGGTCGTGTTATGTACATATTGCACGTTTGGATGATGGAATGGTGAACGCTCTCTGTGTGGTGTGCCCTCTTTAAATTTTTAGCGATCTATCTTGAGGTCATTGGACTAATAACGGACAGTGCTATTTGATTATGTTTGAATGTTAGATCATCTACATGCTGCACTTAGCATTTTCCGTTGTTCGCACTCCCGTTTCTATACTGACATTCCCAATCTCTTTGTGTGCAGTGTACCAGTTTGGACTACCGGTAATTGTTGTGTTTCACGTTTGAATACGTCAGGAGATTTAATGCTAAATTATATTTTTAATATTTCTTCTTGTCGGTGGATTTGTAGCACTTTGTGCAAATATATACAGATATGCTTATCAACTTGTTAAAGTTAGTGGCATATCTAGTTGGGAGACGCACCTTTTTATTATTATTTTTTTTAGACAACATCTCAACTGCTGTAGGGCTGGGTCAAATCGAATAATTTAATATTCGAATGTTCGACCTTCCATTCGATCGAATATTCAGTTGTCCAGCCGGCCGATTTTTTTTGGGTCCGAGGCAGACTAATTAACGCACGAAACTGCTCATTATCATCATTGTAACAGATTCTCACATTTATGACTATCACCAGCACCAAGGAATGATTTATTAACCCTAACCCTCCAGGGTATTTTGGCTAGAAACCCTGCCAGACGCATCAGATTGCATACTTTGTCACATTGACTTGCGTGCAGAGTGCAGCAAGGTCAAGCTGTCACCACAGATGCACTGTGCTGCGTCTGGCAGGGTTAGGGTTAAAGGTTTAGCACACGTGTACAAATGCAGAAATACTTTTTTTTTTGCCCTGGTGAGAAATTTCTTTTTCCTGACAAAAAGCAGGAACAGGCGGATTCACACATCCTCACATATGCACCCATATGGGGTACCTCTATTGTCAACTTTACTTTCCTTCTATTCTCCTTTGTCCCTATTGAAATCTCAAACTCCATAGCGTTTTCCTTGTGGGGCACCTAGATTTCTGAAGACTTCCTCGTCGGGCATCATTGCCCCCAATGTTACAGTACCCCCTCATCATGCAGTATAGGAACATCATTACCCATTTCTGACACAGATAACATGCCGTCATATAAGTATTTGGACAGGAACCAGTCACGGATGCAATTTTGTTTAATAGAAAAATTTGATTTTATCCCCCTCTTACATTCCTTTGCATTTCACCTGCAAATATTTGAATATTAGATAATTGATCGAATATTCGGCACAGCCCTAATCTCAAACCTGTGCTAATAAGCGGCAACTAAAAACCTGGATATGCTTCTGGTGTCGGTCACATTCCACCATCTGATGCTCTTTCTTTTCTTTTTTTTCTCACTCTATGCAGTTCAGCAGCAGAAAGAGTCGGCTAACTCTCACATCATTGTGAATGATGATGTGGACGTCGCTTATGAGAAACTCAGAGGTATACTGAGTCGCCCCATATCAGCCCTGAAGGATCTCAAGTACAAGAGGAAGACCCTCATCGACCCTCCGTAACATATACCTATGCAGCTTGTTTGGGCGTTTTCTCCAGATCACCAAATGAATGAAATGTGTTACTGTTTCAGAAAATTTCAAAACGTTTCCTGTTAGCAAAGTACTATGTGATTTGGGGAAAAGAAATATATTTTGTAGCTGCCTTGGAATAATGAATGACACCCGCACATGTAAAACAGTGTCGGGTTTGGGGGTGGATGGGGGAGAGTGTGTTCGCAGTTTTTTTTTTTTCTTGTTTAATAAAGGGGATTTAAGTCTTGACCATGTCAAAAATGACCTATGGCTGCTGTTAATGTACATGCACACATTCACAGTCGCACAATCCTCTAAGATCATTATTGACATGATTCAGCTGGGGGCCATCACGTTTTATTCCCATTCAAAAATGCCTTCTCATCAAAAAGCAAAAAATTACTATTAATGAGGGATAAAATGTTGATTATTTCTTCAATTTGTCCAGTGCAAGAGGTTCTGTGCCAATGGCGCATCTAGCGTGGGGAATGGAAGGTAACAACTTTCCCAGTGCCTTTTTTAAATTGAAGGTATTAGGGCAAAAAAAAAAAAAATTTGGGTCACTTTGCTTTCCAACACAATTTTCAATTGTTCCCATATTCATGTATGTTCATGAGCACTGTTTGTTGACTGAACTTTGTAAACCCAAGTGTGCACCCGGCCTCGATCGAATGCTTGCATATCAACTGAAAAGATGTTTTAAAGGCTTGTAATTATCTAAACCATAAAACCACGTTTTGCAGTTTTGTGAAAGTTGGGCAGCTGTATTATACATATTTGTTACTGAACAAAATTGTACTTAACAGAGTCATTTGAATGCTCTTTGGCTATTTTATATCTTATATAAAAAAGAAGTCATTAAATGATAAAACTTATGACCACTTTCGGAAACAAATACTTTATGTAATCAAAAGGACTACACAAAATTGTGTATATTTACAAATTTTATTGTGTACATGTACATATAAAAATATAAAAATGTACTTTTTATGTCCAGGCCAAACAGGCAACCTCAGAATCTAGATTTCGACAGTCCTGGTGCGGGAACTTCTTACATAAAAAATAGTCTATTTTATCAAAATCAGTCAAGCCAATCAGAAGTTATGTAATTTGTTGTGCAGCAAGGTCAGCAGCCCCCAACTAGGAGTGACCGACTGACTTTTTTACATTTTTCATTCCAAGAAGCTGTCCGTCTGTGGTTATAGCAGCCCAGTCATGAAGGGAATCTCTCTGATCGTTTCTCGAGTCTCTGGGTGGATGGTCTTTTGCTGCATAGGCTCTATAGAGTGTTCTGTTTGTTGATGCACCCGTTTATCAGAGGAAACTTTGCCTCATCACCACAGATAAATGGTCCTCGCACAGCAGTGAACCATCTCGAATACCGCATCCTCTGCTCTGGATCACCTGGAGCTAAGCCATGCCTGGTCAGGACTTTGTAGGGATGGAATTTTACCTCTGCTGCCATTCGTGAAAAGGACGACTTTGGAATGTGCAGTTGGTTGCGCCTGGCTGATTGTCTTGGGTCGTCTTACATGCTGGCTCGAAACTGTGCCAAGGAATTAATGTCTGTCCGTGTCCTTGGCCTGCCACTGTTCTCCTTATTCCGAAACTGGTGCCATGATTTTCATACTTTGCCACATTTCGCTTGACTGTTTGTCCAACAGGTGGGTCCCTGTTAGGAAATTTCTGCTGGAAACTTTCGATCGTTTGGGCAACATCCCGAGTTTCATGGAAGGTTTTGACCATAAAGACTCGCTGCTCACCAACCATCTTGGCATTGGGGCAATCAAAAGAAGTTCTCCACTACAATATTAAGTAGGCCTACATTGACACATACACGAGCATGGAAGACGACCCAAGACAATCATCCATGCGTAACCAACTACACATTCCAAAGTCGTCCTTTTCACGAATGGCAGCAGAGGTAAAATTCCATCCCTACAAAGTCCTGACCAGGCATGGCTTAGCTCCAGCTGATCCAGAGCGGAGGATGCGGTATTCGAGATGGTTCACTGCTGTGCGACGATGATTTATCTGTGGTGATGAGGCAAAGTTTCCTCTGAACGGGTGCATCAACAAACAGAACACTAGAGAGCCTATGCAGCAAAAGACCATCCACCCAGGGAGTTTACTTCAGACTCAAGAAACGATCAGAGAGATTCCCTTCATGACTGGGCTGCTATAACCACAGACGGACAGCTTCTTGGAATGAAAAATGTAGAAAAGTCAGTTCAATCCTTCCTAGTTGGGGGCTGACCTTGCTGCAAAAAAAAGACATAACTTCTGATTGGCTTGACTGATTTTTCATGTAAGAAGTTCCAGCATTAGGTTCTGTCAATCTAGATTCTGAGGTTGCCTGGTTTGGCCTGGACATTTTTTTGGGGACACCCTGTGTAGTTGCAAAAACTGTAAGGTCAATTACTATTGCGTATTGTATTGTCAGACTTGTGTGTTGTGAGTTAGTTGTACTTTGTCATCATAATTTCTTTCAGCCCACCTCGAAAGAAAACAAACAAATCAGTTAGACTGGAAATTAATCCCTGGTGGCAGTTTTTATTATTTTTGCAGGCTATATTAGATTTTATTTTGAATGTAGAAAATGAGATGGAATTTGCATCAGAGAACCCACGACTAGTGAGCAGGAGGTCGTGGGTTCAAGTCCCACCCGGTGAATTGTTTTCCCCACAGGCTCCCGAAAAGCACCGAGCATACACTACGTCAGGAAAGGGCAAAATCTGTTTTGTAATTAAATGTTGAAAAAAATGCCACCAAATGCAGCATATTGTGCTAAAGAAGCTTGGTGTATTTTTACAGTTTCCCCCCTATACAGGTCGAGTAAATAACTGCCCGTGTTATTGTCATATACCTTAATCTACATAAAACTGCGAAAGGACACAAATTTCTCTCAGCAGTCAACATCTTTAATAAATGAATGGCCAATTATTCCCAAGGTCAATGTGCTTGCTTAGCACGTAAAAACAACTTACCAGCCAAAACTCCCATGTGATTTTTACGCTAAGTAAACAACAGCTGATGAATACAGGGATGAGATTGGCAATTGAGGAAAAAGTCTGAAAGATGCATATCTTTCTATACTAATGATGTCTTTCTCTGAGATTTAAAAAGTCTGATAAATCTCATGCCTGTGAATACCAGACACGGTCAATATCATCAAATGACAATTTGGTTGGTAATTCCGTTTTTACCGAGGAAGACTTTTTGATGCTTAAAAGCTCCACCCCATGTGTTAACAAGCAAAGCTTACTTCCAATGTCCCCCTAGCTATTTTTGGTGTTTTTCCTTTTCTTTTTTGAAGATAAGGGTGCAGTCAGCTACTGTTCAGAAACAAAACATTTCCTAAAATTAACTCCCTGAAGCAGTGATGTAGTCGAGAACAGGCACAAGTAACAGGCATAAACCATGACAAAGGAATGGTTTTACAGTGGAAAGCCGCTATAACGAACACCATCCTTGGCTCCCAAATTTTGTGTACAAAACTTACCGAACAACGGAAGGCCGCAGCTTTATGTTGAAGAGTGACAGGTGGCTATTATTTCCCCAAGGAATAGAAGGGAAAAGCCAACTGTTGAACATGATTCAATAGGCGGCACATGTTCAAAGTCATCCTAAAGCAACCACTAGGACGACGTGCTGCCAAGATGAATGGTCAAAAGAGGGCGCATTTAAAAGAACGGACGCCATGTTGAAATATGGGCATTTAGCAGAAAATCGCTATAACGAACAAAATATTTGGATCCCGCGATGTTCGTTATAGTGGTGTATCCACTGTATTACAGTTCATTTGAATAGCTTGAGACTTGAATTAAGACTGCAGGGTCTTGTGTTGGCCTCAACAACATCACTGCCCTAAATCCCCCCAAGTATAGACATGTATGCAAAACTGAGTACTTTTGCAATGGAAAGTGAGAAACGACCATATGAAGCACGCTATGGGGGGAAAAGGGACCCCCCCCCCCCCTCTTGTGTTGGTCATTGTGTTCCCGGAATCTCAAGAATTCTATTCAGAAATCTAGGGGGATGTTACATAATAATCTGGAGTGTGCTTAGGGTATAGGGATAAAAAAGGGGGGGGGGGGGTACCCTTTTCCCCCATATCGTGCAGGGTATCGAAACGACAGTTCAAAATGAATGTCCATTTTGACAAGTGATGTGCAGTGTTACATATGTATGTTTGCACATGACCAATAAACAAGCGACAAGAATCGGACCATCCATTGTTCCTTCCGGTTGCATATTACTCTATTCATGCCCAAGTCGAACAATATGTGCGTCAGACACATGAGAATAAACTGATAGATTTTGTACGACAAGTCATGTACATGTTGTGTCATGTACAGGCTGTGCTTTAAACATTGTTTAATGCGATGCATGCATTACATGCAACAATGATTATAATTATATTTTTTTTGTTACAAACTTGACATTTGACCGTTCCAGACCAGTGAAATGTCCATATCTCGTATGATACAGTAATAAAATTTGGTTAAAGCACACCACTTCAGTTTAAAGATGCTGTGTCTGTGCTTTTTTAGCGAGCATCTGGGAAAAATATATTTTCATAATTGCAAATGTTGTTAGCACTGTGTTTATGAGCTTTCCAATGTGATATTCCAGAAAAGTCAATTAATGATGAGTAACATAATTGAGTTTAAATTTCTGCAATAGGACACTATTCTTAGTGTTAATGTACAGAGTGAACCAAACAAAACAAACCAAGAAATAAATCAGTATTCAAGATTTGTGGATTGATCGTAAAACTAATATATATGTGCCAGAAAGGTTAAAGTGTCCGCTTTCATAAGACACCTTATGTGATGTAATCCAGTCGCGAGTGCTGTTTTGGACACTCAGTTTTGCACCATATTAACAGCAAAGGGTGTTAACTGCACCATCTTCACATCTGAAGTGCCTACCCACCTGACACAGGAATTTGTGGAAGAAATTGAAAAAAAGATTACATAATACATGCATGGGGTACAGTGACATGGTCAATTTCAGCCCTTCCTTGGTAACAAATGTTGTCCATTTCCCTTTCTATACAGTGATGCCCTAGCTCAATGGTGCAAAAATTGTCCAAAACGGCATTTGCAACCCGTCTATAAAGTCAATTCCTGATTGGATTACATCACATAAGGTGTCATATGAAAGCCGACATTTTATCCTTTCTGGCACAAATATATCAGTTTTATGATCAATCCCAACAAATCAGGAATACTGATTTCTTTCTCGGTTCACCCTGTATAGGGCAATCATCAAGCGTAAAACTGAGACCTGCAGCCGATTTCACGAAACCTTGCGCAACTGTACTTACGCCACAATTTATTGCATAAGTTGCGCAACATTTGTGACATTTATAAAATCGATTTCACGAAAGTTACGCAGTGCGTAAGTCGCTGACTTGCGCTACAAATTGTGGCGTAACTTACGCACTCGTTTTAGGTGGCTTAAGTTGTCCGCACAAACACTGAAATGATGACTAGCTGAGGGTGAGCAGAGTAGAGCTGTTAGTTGCTCAAATCATTTATTAAATTCACTAGATTGTTTCAGAGAGTAATGAAATTATCATCCGCTCTAGGTTTACCTGTGAGATATTTCCGAAAGTTGCCATCAATTTTTTTTCGGAGCGAAGTTTCAAAAATGAAAAGTTTCAAAATGGCGACTACAGTTCAATTTGACGACTGTTCCGTGTATTTTTATTGTTGTACTCAAACAGTCGTCGTAAAAGTGGCATTCAGCCTCGTCCGCGATGTATAAAATATATAAAATATTGCGCAGCTACGCAGTGTTTCGTGAAATGGATCGCAAGGATGTAGCGCAGCTGCGCAACATTTTTATGGCGTAAGTTACGCACAATTTCGTGAAATCGGCTGCAGGTCTCACTGTGTAATTTTAATTCAAGAGGTTTACTGATCAAGTCTCTAGATTTGATAATACACAGAAGCAAATGGACACAAAGTCATTCACAAAGTGATGAAACTTCCCTGCACCATTCAATATGCCTAAAAACATGCTGAATACATGGAAATCAAGTAGTATTGTTTTTTTAAAACAGCTGCAAAGGTGCAATAAGAAATACGATTGTACAGAGCATGTGCAGTAGGCTGGCTTATTTAGGGCAAACACAGCTGCATTTTGTACACAAGTCAATGGGGGAAATTAGTAACCATATTTGGAGTTTTTTCCAGCAATTTGCTAAATAAATAAATAAAAAATAAAAAATTATTTTACAATCAGTAAACTTGGTGCCAGAACAGTGATCTGTACCAAATTGTTTCTGACCAGAATGGTTTTTTTATTAAATAAATTTTACCGGTACCCTGATATCCAGGGGCGAGATTGGCCGAAAATGAAAAATCCACCAAATCTGCAAAGTTTTGGGGTCGCCTAGGAACCCAGAGCAATGTAGGGTCTATGGTTTGTACGTGTATTTGCCTATAGAGTACCGAAGTCTGACGTCAGTTGGCACGACAACTGGCTCCAAACAAAGTGGAGATTTCGACTGTTTCTTTGCTAACAGCCAGTCATGCAAACACATGGACACAAAATAACAAAAGTATTCTGGTTCCAAACACTGCATTGACCTCATCACTTCGGTACCCTACAAATAAATATAATGTTCTTTTAGTTTATATCCACTTTTACAGCTAAAAACACCTTTAGGGTTAAACACCTCAGGAATTCCAGATTTCAAAAAAGATTCTTTCAAAATTCTGAAATCAGTAAAAATCCTGACAAATTTCGCCCCTGGATATCACAAGGTTTGATTACCTTTTTTTTTTTTCAGCAAACACGCTCTTTCTGATTTGGTTCTGAGCTTTGCAGAAAGTTTGTACGTGTCACCCAAAATCCTCAAAAGAACGTCATGAGTATACCAAGTTAGCTGCTCAAATGATTTACCTGTGCCCGTTCCTGCCCCATCTCCAACCTCCAACCCTCCCCCCCCCCAAAAAAAAACACCAACAAAACCTAGAAAGAATATCGTGGTCAAGAACAATGCAAGTGATCAGGTTAGTTCTTCTGTGGCTGGTGTCTCTCCGCACTCAAACCGTGCAAAGTCAATGATTTCTAGGTTCTCTTGGCAAACAAGGTCACCGACCGTCATGGTGGGGTCTAGAAGGTACTCCTGTTTCAGCATTTCTGTTTCCATATTGGGGTCGTCGCTCTCCACCGAGGTCTTCTGCGTTGACTCTTGCCTTTTGGTGGACTCGGCCGTTTCTGAGGTATAAACATGAATGCATATAAAGCGTACTGCAGGTACTGAAATGCATGTCACGATACCACAGCCTGCTGTTTCGTCCCCACCCGGTTTGATGAATGCAACGAGTTAAACCTGGTGCGATGTCATTTCTTCACTGATCCACTCGAGAGCTTACATGTATAATTTTGACTGAAAAAAAAAAATACTTTCAAAGCCAAACCGTCGACAAGCATTACCTGGCTACACTGTAGTGCCTTTTCACATGTTCTTGGCGAATCAACAAGAACCAAATACGAATAAAATCACGGAGACGAAATCTCCATTTTGCGTCATCCCTTACCCTCCGCTTCTTGTGCGTGCTCCCCTACTGTCAGCGGACTCATCCCCACCACGTGCTGGCACAGCCGCCGTCCAATGTCATCGGCGCGGAACTCCGTGGATGCGCCCCCCGTTCTCCGGAAAGCAACGAGGGCGCCGTATTTACCCACCATGCACTTGGATTTGTGCTGCGGCTGGAGGACGGAGTGCACATACGTTCCTGAACAATCAAATACACATATCAAATTATCAATGATCAAGTTATTAATAACTCTGTAACCATTATGTAATACTCTTATTACGTAATTATGAAAAATGGTTTTTCAAAACATTTGCTGGCATAACGTTTCAAACTTAACCCTAACACTGCTGAATCCATCAATATCAATACAAATTTCCACACACCCTGGTTAAGCAAGTTCTTTCTCAAAGGCAAATGACAGAGTACCAATAGTTTTTAATGAACAAGGGTGTTGCAGCGTTGAAACTTGGTACAGACGTAGATAAACACAAATGCAGCCACCTTATCGGAAAACAAAAATGTGCGAACAAAATAGTTTTGATCCTTGGCCTCAACCACCTCCATTTTAGCTTCATTACCTATAAAATGATCACTAGGGGCAACCATGCACAGGGTCCTATTGAGAGTCATGTTCTCGCCCACTTTGCCGATGGTCATTACTGCTTGGTCCTGAAGACTCTTCTGCTGATCCACGCTGAACGCTTTCATCTCTTCCCCAGTGTAGACAATCTACATGTAAAAACAAGATCCGTCCACGGTTACATGCAGCATTAAAGGCTCTACCTGAATCTGGGGGTTTTCTCCAGAACTGTTTTCTGGGTTTTTCCTCCCACATCTAAAACTGTAACTTCCTTCCTCATCTTCTATCATGGGATCCCATTGGAAATAAGTCGAAAGACTTTAATTAGTGAGCTATCCGGGCTGAATACTAAATAATAATCAATAAATAAATAAATAGAGTGTTTCTATCGAAACCCTTGGATGTATTTTTCTATTAAAAATGGACAGGAGAATTAGGTGGATGTGATTTTAACCATGAGGGTCCAAAATCACATCTAGATCCCAGAATTACAATGTTTATGCTGTTTTTGTAGCGTACACGATTGGTAATTCTCCAATTTTTTTTACTGAATTATTACGAAATACCTTACTAGACTAAAGCCGTGTCCGCACTGGACTTATTTTTCGGAAGGTTTTACCGAGACGATGGTAAAATGAAAAATGGTCAAATGTGACCACTGTCCGCACTGGGACTTTCGACACGGGAAAATTTTACCGAGACCGTGGGAGAAGTAACCGAGCTGTCAATATAAGGATGCATGAGGGCGCTTTGCGTGACCTTACTACATTGACACGATTGACCCAAATCAAGCGTGCCTTTTCATTTTTCCGGCTGATGTGTACATATAGGACTACATCGATTAGCACCAATCAAACTTCTGACTGTATCAATAATAATATCTGCCATGATTGCAGACAAAAAAGGAACAAAGCACTGGAATTTGGAAACTTGGCACGTGCACCGCACCGCGGTGAAGCAATGCAAAGCGCATGCGTGGTGTCCCAGTGTAGCATGACCTCGCGCTCGGGCCGGATGTATGCTTTCCTGAGCCGCTTTTACCGACTCGCACTGTCCGCACTGGACTTATCGTCTCGGGAAAAGTTACCTGGTCAGTTTTCCTGGGCAGCAGTTGGCCGGTAGAAGTAACCGCTGGACTCAGGAAAAGTAACTGAGAGGAAAACGTCCTAGGCTGTCCGCACTAGACTTAAAATGGGAAAAGTACCCATCGTCTCGGTAAGTTTTATCAAAATAAGTCCAGTGCGGACAGGGCTTTAGTTAATAGTAGTCTCAATCATCCTGTGAAATTATGGCACCAGGTGCATGTGCTGTCGTTGTCAAGAAAAGTGGAAATTTATATCGTCTTCCAACGATTTCCAGCTGGAAATCGTTGGAAAACTGCCCTGTAGCCTTAGTCAAGACGCGTGTGGCTACCCGGACGAGTGGCGCGCTGGACATGCTGGCATTCAGGGCGCGTCACATGTCCAGCTGGGAGCCACGTGCTTCTGACTAAAGGCTATCATCCGCCCGAAGGTTGAAAACGAGCACAGTTTTTCTCTGGTTTTTTTTGCCATCCAACAACACAAAATTTTTAACAGGTCAGTGGAACGATATTTCCTATAACCATGATAACATACTAACCCCCAAATCCGCCCATTTTTGAAAATTGCAACAATGACCAATCATGTACACGGCCTTTAAACGTACAAGTGAGGATGGACTCTTTGTCAAAATTAGACAATAGTTCACAGGCTTTTGATGTGGTTTTGAATAGAGTAGAATGGATAGCCATTGTCAAAATCACATCATCATGATCTCCCAGTCCATTTTGAATAGAAAATCACAGCCAAGGGGGTTCTCATGGTCCTCTAAACTCAACCCAAAAGCAGGATTTTCGCCAGTTATTAATGACAGGCATCACTGAGGGCTTGGACGTGACTTGATATAGGAAACATATTACTTCATTAAATCAATCAATAACCAATAAAAATAAATCAATTCGGGATCACACCAATCGATCCATCCATGTGCCAACATGACTAAACAATACAGTGATTATGGTCAAGTAATAAATACAATTCAGTGGTCCAGCTTGGGACAAGGAAAAATGCTGTTAAAAAAAAAAAAAACGTCTGCTTTCAATATTTAATTGTTCGCCTCCACTTTTAATGGATGAAAAACAGCCAGCCATCTTTAACCCTAACTACCCCAAGCCTTGCAAACTCCAACAGCAGGTTTTGTCAAGTTTTGATGGGTTCAGTCCTGCAAGGGCCTTGGCACCTACATGGAGCTATGATGCCCCAATTTCTCCAAGTCCAAAGAATGTGCCACAGGTATACTGCACAGTGTTGGATTTTGACAGGTTAACCCTAACCCTGCCAGACGCAGCACAGTGCATCTGTGGTGACAGCTTGACCTTGCTGCACTCTGCACACAAGTCATTGTGACAAAGTATGCAATCTGATGCGTCTGGCAGGGTTTCTAGCCAAAATACCCTGGAGGGTTAGGGTTTTTAAGGTAGCCTCCTAGTAAAAATGCCGAGGGGTTTAGGGTTAAAGATGATGAGTCCGTACTTTCTGGGCGTGGTACCCTGAATTTGTTTTCATTGATTTGTTAGCATTAGATAAGTTATGAGCTTTACAATGAAAAAATTAATCAATTGATCAGTAACACAGTTATATGTATGTGTAATAAGTTTCAATTTTTGCAATAGGAGCAGGACGCTCCTATTCGTACAGTGTTAGTGCATAGGGCGATCATCGTGTGTAAAGTTAACACTAAATAGATTGTAATGCTTTGTTGTTGTTTGTTGTTAGTGGGGCGCCGTGGCCTCCTGCATCAAACTCAAGATCTTGGTGATACTGCAGATTGTGGGTTTGAGACCGGCTGGGGGCCATAGTGCTCGTGTCCTTGAGCAAGGCACTTTGTCACAAGTTTCTTCTCTCCACCCAGGAGTAAAATAGGTACCTGTGAGGGCAGTGATGGTCATGTGTTTGATTAGCCTGTGTGTGCTTAACCCCTTGCCACCGGGTGGCGCCGGGGCACCAGGCCGGGTTATGCAGCCAGGCGAAACGGAAACAAGAGGCTTGTTCAGCCAAGCATAACGTACACAATACCCCAATAATGGATTGAAAATGCAAAAATTGGCGTGTATAGACGTCAACCGGCCAGGTGGCAATTTCAATCTGCACGTATTTGTGTCAGCCGGTGGCAAGGAGTTAAATAGCAGCCGGGGCTGTATACTCCCCAGGGAGCTGAGATGGTTTCAGGAATGAATAATTGGCCCAAATGACCAGGGGTAATAATACTGTAAAGAGCATTGAGAGTTCCTGCAGTCCTGAAATTCGCTATAGAAGAACGCTCTATTTTCCTTAATTGCGGGTTAGGGTGACACATAATGCTACAAAAGAGTGGGTTAGGGCGACAGGGTGATTAGGGCAACACATAACTGTCACCCCATTGAGAAAGTCACCCCTTTGGAGTATTTTTTTAGTAAGGCACATGAGGGAAATGCTATAATGGGGCGACACCGCTGTCGCCCTATTGAGGTTATTATTAGCAAAGTCGCCCGTTTATTGCATTCATAAGAATTATTATAATTTTCCTCAATTGCCGGATAGGGCGACACATAATCCTGGAAAAGAGTGGGTTAGGGTGACCTGGTCGAATAGGGCGACAATTTGGTGTCGCCCTATTGTAAAAGTCGCCCCTTTGGAGTGTTTTTTAGTAAGGTGCGTTGGGAAAGTGCTCTAAAAGGGCGACACTCGTGTCGCCCCAATAAGGTTATTTCGGGAAGAGTCGCCCGTTTGCCGCATCCAGGAGATTTATAATTTTCCTCAATTGCCGGTTTGGGCAACACATACTCCTGGAAAAGAGTGGGTTAGGGTGACCTGGTCGAATAGGGCGACAATTTGGTGTCGCCCTATTGTTAAAGTCGCCCCTTTGGAGTGTTTTTTAGTGAGGCGCGTTGGGAAAGTGCTCTAAAAGGGCGACACTCGTGTCGCCCCAATAAGGTTATTTCGGGAAGAGTCGCCCATTTGCCGCATCCAGGAGATTTACAATTTTCCTCAATTGCCGGTTAGGGCGACACATAATCCTGGAAAAGAGTGGGTTAGGGTGACCTGGTCGAATAGGGCGACACATAACTGTCGCCCTATTGTGAAAGTCGCCCTTTTGGAGTGTTTTTTAGTGAGGCGCGTGGGGAAAGTGCTCTAAAAGGGCGACACTCGTGTCGCCCCAATAAGGTTATTTTGGGAAGAGTCGCCCATTTGCCGCATCCAGGAGATTTCTAATTTTCCTCAATTGCCGGTTAGGGCGACACATAATCCTGGAAAAGAGTGGGTTAGGGTGACCTGGTCGAATAGGGCGACAATTTGGTGTCGCCCTATTGTGAAAGTCGCCCCTTTGGAGTGTTTTTTAGTAAGGCGCGTTGGGAAAGTGCTCTAAAAGGGCGACACTCGTGTCGCCCCAATAAGGTTATTTCGGGAAGAGTCGCCCATTTGCCGCATCCAGGAGATTTATAATTATTATTATTTTCCTCAATTGCCGGATAGGGCGACACATAATCCTGGAAAAGAGTGGGTTAGGGTGACCTGGTCGAATAGGGCGACAATTTGGTGTCGCCCTATTGTAAAAGTCGCCCCTTTGGAGTGTTTTTTAGTAAGGCGCGTTTGGAAAGTGCTCTAAAAGGGCGACACTCGTGTCGCCCCAATAAGGTTATTTCGGGAAGAGTCGCCCATTTGCCGCATCCAGGAGATTTATTATTATTATTATTATTATTATTATTATTATTATTATTATTATTATTATTATTATTATTATTATAATTTTCCTCAATTGCCGGTTAGGGCGACACATAATCCTGGAAAAGAGTGGGTTAGGGTGACCTGGTCGAATAGGGCGACACATAACTGTCGCCCTATTGTGAAAGTCGCCCCTTTGGAGTGTTTTTTAGTAAGGCGCGTTGGGAAAGTGCTCTAAAAGGGCGACACGAGTGTCGCCCCAATAAGGTTATTTCGGGAAGAGTCGCCCATTTGCCGCATCCAGGAGATTTATAATTTTCCTCAATTGCCGGTTAGGGCGACACATAATCCTGGAAAAGAGTGGGTTAGGGTGACCTGGTCGAATAGGGCGACAATTTGGTGTCGCCCTATTGTGAAAGTCGCCCCTTTGGAGTGTTTTTTAGTAAGGCGCGTTGGGAAAGTGCTCTAAAAGGGCGACACTCGTGTCGCCCAATTAGAGTTTTTTCGGGAAGAGTCGCCCATTTGCCGCATCCAGGAGATTTATAATTATTATTATTATTATTATTATTATTATTATTATTATTATTATTTTCCTCAATTGCCGGTTAGGGCGACACATAATCCTGGAAAAGAGTGGGTTAGGGTGACCTGGTCGAATAGGGCGACACATAACTGTCGCCCTATTGTGAAAGTCGCCCCTTTGGAGTGTTTTTTAGTAAGGCGCGTTGGGAAAGTGCTCTAAAAGGGCGACACTCGTGTCGCCCAATTAGAGTTTTTTCGGGAAGAGTCGCCCATTTGCCGCATCCAGGAGATTTATTATTTTCCTCAATTGCCGGTTAGGGCGACACATAATCCTGGAAAAGAGTGGGTTAGGGTGACCTGGTCGAATAGGGCGACACATAACTGTCGCCCTATTGTTAAAGTCGCCCCTTTGGAGTGTTTTTTAGTGAGGCGCGTTGGGAAAGTGCTCTAAAAGGGCGACACTCGTGTCGCCCAATTAGAGTTTTTTCGGGAAGAGTCGCCCATTTGCCGCATCCAGGAGATTTATTATTATTATTATTATTATTATTATTATTAATATTATTATTATTAATATTATTATTATTAATATTATTGTGTTCGGTTTTTTTCAGGCAAAAATGCACTTTTCATCCATTATTCCCTTGTATAAGTCAAGGTTATCTTTCTTTTTTTCTTCCTTCCTTTTTTCCAAAAAGCTGAGCCTAAGCATGTGGGTTCATACTTGGTCCCAACAAAGAACCGGTTTGCAAAGCCAACATCAGTAAAACCTAACCTTCCCAAACTCCTCCAAAATCCTCTTTGCCAAATGGAGGAATTTGGAGGATTGAGGGTCTTTGGAAGTTGAAGCATCAGAGGATTTTGCAGGCTTGAGGGCATTAGAGAATTTTACCTCGGGAGGAAAATGGAGGATCCGGGTCATCAGAGGTTCCTGGGGTGTTCATCCAAAAACCCACTGGAGGATTTTGCAGGATTCGGGCAGTGGTCCCCAGTAACAAACATTGGAGGATTTTGGAATCAGAGGATATTGGAGGATTCAGGTTACATGGAGGAAAAATGATGCAGGGAGTTAGGGGTACACATACTTTAGCAATGCCAGTGAGGTCTTGAAACTCCGTCTGTCTGCTGCTCAGTTGCCGCAGTGCCGCCGCCGCAGCCTGGCCCACAAAACTCTGAAACTCGCTGTTCTTGGCCACAAAATCGGTCTCGCAGTTGACCTCGACCATGGTGGCGCTGTTGCCGTCCCGCATGACACCAATCAGGCCCTGGGCTGTGGTGCGGCCTTTCAGCTTGGTAGCTTTGCTCCAGCCTTCCTTCTGGGCCTGTTCTTGCAGCCAGGCCTCTGCCTGAAGGACAAAGAGAGATACGATGCACACGGCAGCCATAAGAGTCTTGCCAGCACGATGGCATTAGGCTTGGTATATGTATGTATCACTGTGAACTCTTTGGCTGTGACTTTCTATTCAAAATAGACAGGAGGATTAGGTGGACGTGATTTTAACTTCTTGAATACGAATGACGGCCACAGCCGCAGCCGCAGCTTGGAAAAGACTGCCTGGCCGGTTGCCACTATACGTATATTCCTACACTTTCTCGGTCCATTCATGTTTCGACTATATTGTTCTTGAATGGGAGTATAATGAATAGATGGAGCTTTTTCAAACAATGCTTTCATTTACGCTTGACTGCACAGCCCCATTCTTGGCATACCAGTACCCATCTGGGTTAACAGTGTAAAACTTAGGTACACTATACTTAAGTACATGTGTAAACATTGTTTCTCCATACGACACCTTCGACGGGTATTTTGTGTCTATGGTTTCTCATTAACCCTAACCCTGCTAAATGCAACAGAATGCACCAATGGTAAAAAGATGTTGCATTTAGCAGTCAAGGCATGTCTGCTGTTCTGATGCAGTATTTGTATCTGATGCAGTATTGTCGTATTTGTTTAATTTGTTATTATACATATAACATGTATAAGCCTCCAGCAACAAAGCTGGTACAGATGAGTTCACTGCACACTGTGCAACATTGCATTTGGCAGGGTTCTTATTTCAGCTGTGTTGCATTCTGTTGCATTTGGCAGGGTGCTCAAAAAAGACCTTGTGGGGGTTAGGGTTAAAGTGTTATACCAAACTTGTCCATTCAGACATGGGTTAGCTGAAAGCGAAAAGCACCCCCTTTTTACCTGATTCAGATCATTGCCAAATTTGTCCAGAGCCTTGCGGCAGTTTGCAAAGCTGAAGCCCGTCTTCTTTCTGAGCTGCTGCAGGTTTTTCTTGGAGCTAGAAAGAGCTACTTCTGTGCTGGACAGGTATCTGCGCAGCACTGTAATCGCTAACCCTGCAAATAATCATCAATTCATATCAATTTACATTCATAAATACCTCAGCGAGTTTCACTATTCCTATTGGTCGAGAGCCTGTCACGTGGGTGTGTTTAAACGGTTGTTTAAACACGGCTGGAAGTTGTTTAAACACGGCGCGGTTTTAAACATTTTTTCTGGTGTCACACGAAATGTAGAGTCCTACAAAATCTGGTCCATTTTTATATTGGTTGAACACTCGAGCGACCAGTCACTCTCCTAATAACGCAAGCGCAATACTACCGATGCGTCCGTATTTAGAGTCCATAATTTCACGCTACACCGGCACTGCTGCGTTCTGCACCACCTGGCGAGCGCATCGCGCGCGCGTCAATTTCCATATAAGGAAATGTTTAGCACTACTCGCGCGTGGCACGAACCATTAAATAGCTGAAGGGGTGTTTTACAAACCAAGGTAAGAAACATTGAACAAAATCATTGGAAATGTATAATTTTCAGTGGTTTTTGCTTAATTATACAAAAAGGTATTTTATGAATGGAAATAAATATGTGCTGGGCCAGCACATATTTATTCCCTTATTAAAAGGAGTTTTCAAAGAAGGATAAATTTAAGAAGTGGCACATTAGTGGAAGTAGTTATGACTTGTATGCACAGTGATACCGCAACTCCTTTTTACGAGGTTTAACCCTAACTCCCCACATCATTTTCCTACATGTAACCTGAATCCTCCAGTATCCTCCGATTCCAAATTCCTCCAATGTTTGTTACTGGGGGACCACTACCTGAATCCTGCAAAATCCTCCAGTGTGTTTTTGGATAAACACCCCAGTAATCTCAATCCTCCAAAATCATCCAGCATCAGATTAGGCCAGATGACCTGGATCCTCCATTTTCCCTCCAGAGGCAAAATCCTACATTTGCAGACTCTACATTTGACAAAAAATTGCGTATAGGCTTACTTGAAATAAACACATACTTGCATGCAGATGTAGACTTTATATGTTATCCCAAGAAGTTGAAAAGTTTCCTAAAAATATTTTCTGGTATTTTCCGTGTTTATTCAAAAAAATCTGCCTAATCTAGCAGAAAATTTGGTTAAATGGTAGCTTGAAAATTCCAGCTCTTGGCTCATGACATGTGAGATTCGCCATTAGAGCTGGAAGTTATTCTATAGGGTAGGTTTGGGTCGTTTAAAGAGGAACTAAAACGGAAAATTGTTTTTTGACATTTTTGACTTATCTGATAGTTTATGCCTCCCCAAAACTAATGTAACAAGTTTCATGATTCTGAAAAATCAAAAAGAATGTTTTTGAGCCTTTTCTTTCTGAGCCACTTTGACTCGATTCAGAAAAGGCCGAGGTCAACTGCGTGCCGTATCGCGCGAGTATTGACGTACACGTGTAGAAACATATGACGTCACTGTATTATACGACAATGTTTTACGTAGAGTCTGTATACGTATTTTTTTGTCTAAGGCTAGTATTACTTGCTGTGCTTTTTGCTCATGATTCAGGAGTAACACTACGATAAACATATTTTAAAGTGTTGACATCTTTGTGAGACACATTAAGAATTGGGGTTGTAGGCTTGTTCTTGCTGAAAAGCTAGTTATGAGTCATACTTTACTTTGTTTGCAGTCGGCTTTTATTGGGACCTGCGCGGTGAGTTGTGTGTGAGCTGATGCTATACTCTAGTCTGGCGACTTTGATTATGCAGCCCTCATAAGGACCCGCACCTTCTCAGAACTATACACACAATTTCTGTTATAAGGTACCAGACTCAATCGCATGCAGCGCATGCGGTCATATGCAGCACGATATGGGGCAGCTTTTTTCACCATGCATCATCTGCAGGGCCTACAACTTCCTACAGTCCTACACAAAACTGGTTCACTGTATCCGTCTTTGCTTTTTACTTTGTGCACATTTCAATGGTGTAGGACTGTAGGAAGTGTAGGATCCTAAAAAATATACGGAGTGAAAAAAGCTGCCCCATATCCGGCAGGGTATACATGCGGTACCGTGCGTGTACAATGCATGTTGAGTCAGACGAGCGTGGACAGCAGGGAGACGACCGGGGCTCTCTGGCTGCTCGAGACGGCAAGCGCAGTTAACGTCGTCGCGCTGGTGCGCGTGAGTCCGGGACACGATTGGAATGCTCGGTGCTTTTAGAGTTGGAATGGCTCCATCCTTCAAACGGAATTGTGCCTTCAAAGCCAGCTGAGTTTTCATACTAACATTATCATCTATACAGTCTTTGGCGAAATGTTCTGCACATATTTTCGACCATTTCGACAGCCCAAAATCAGATATTGTATTGTCTACAAAGCAGACCCACTGTCGCCTTTGAGCTCCATTCAGCACTGGGAATCGCAGTAAGGTTGGGTCAGGGTTTTTGTCGCTGTTCCTCGTGCAACCCCCAACTACACACGATCGAGGCATAATGATTATCTCAGATCCATGCTCATACTGAAATAATATCAAAATTAGACAAAATAGACGGGAAAACGGAGGAGTTAGGTCGACAAAAACTCTTCAGCAGCATCAACTCCACGTACGTACATGCATAGTGTTTGGCTGTAGCATCAACCGACTCTACACGTGTACGTCACGGGGTCACGTACATACATTTAACATACATAATGAGCTTTCGCGAAACAGGATAAATGGTTCAGAATAACAACCCTTTTTTTTATATAAAAAAATTTCTCTCGTCTGCAAACTAATCTCCATCAGTTAAAAGAGTATTTAAACTGTCGGAAAAGTCCAAAAAGTCAAAAAAAAAATTGCCGTTTTAGTTCCTCTTTAAGATCTTGCCGATATCTTCCGTTTCCCTGAATATATCCACTAAACACTCACCTTCAGGGTAGAGCAGTCATTCATGCAGCTTTTCATCCCCTCAAAATGAGAATATGCTCAAGTTAAACCCGAAAAAAAATTGAATTTTTCGTGCAAATCGGTGCATGCACAAAATCAGCTGTGTACAAAGTAATGGAGCGAATTTTTGAACATGAACGATGTTTTCCGATCGATTATCGGCAAGCGGCACTACGCGCGCCTCGGGGCTCGATATCGAGCACGAGGCGCGCGTAGTGCCGCTGGCCGATAATCGATCGGAAAACATCATTTTCAAGCTAGTTAAATGGTTACTCTGGATGTACATTTATTATGTATATCCCCCCCCCCCTTTTTTTAATTTCTTTGACCGGCCGGAATTTTTGTCACCTCCCTAAAACTAAAATATCCTACTTTTTTTACTAGACATAACGCTGCAGTTTTCGGGGGTTAGAGGAACTGCGATCGATATAGGCCATCGGTATGGGGGCACCGAAATAGTCGTCAGAGTAAAATCAAAATTCCCGCTAGCAGAAAACGGGTGTCGCGTCTTGTTCAAAACCTAAAATTCTGGTAGTAGAAAATGAGAAAATGGGGTTGTCCACTTTTGGGGCTTCTATGGGCCGTCAAAGTAAAATCTAAAATTTCCGCGACTTGAAAAGTAAGAAAGTCTGCTTGCAGAAAATTGGGAAAGTAGGGTTGTCCATTTTTTGGGATTCATATTTCCTGTCGTGATTTCACGGGTTGACTGTGGACTGAATTACAATTCCATCATTATGTAGCTGTCACCAGAAGCGGCCGGCAGATAATTAAGTGGCGGCCGCCAGATAAACGATACAAATTTTTTTTTCGCGCGTTTGCAAACAATATATCCATCCCTTTTCAGTGGCACTAGGCCTATCCGGCTTCCGTATGAACAGATAGAAAGTCACGAAAAAAAAGTCAGCCGTAAAATTAGGGCATTATAACGCTGTAATACGCTGTACAATTACGGCGTTATAACGCCGTAAATTTGGGGCGTTATAACGCCGTAAATTTGGGACGTTATAACACCCTAAATTTGGGGCGTTATAACGCCGTATATTTAGGGCGTTATAACGCCGTAAATTTAGGGCGTTATAACGCCGTAAATTTGGGACGTTATAACGCCGTAAATTTGGGGCATTATAACGCCGTATATTTAGGGCGTTATAACGCCGTAAATTTGGGGCGTTATAACGCCCCAAATTTAGGGCGTTATAACGCCCTAAATTTAGGGCGTTATAACGCCCCAAATTTACGGCGTTATAACGCCCTAAATATACGGCGTTATAACGCCGTATTTCGGCGTTATAACGCCGTAGGCCCTAACGTTAGGTCTAATGAAAAAATAAATGTTCTTGGCGAAGATCAGCACTGTTTAGACTTGAGAACATGAAGCAAAGAAATGTCTAAGACTATAAGCAAAACAATGTACATGTATCTACAATCTTACCTGGCCGGAACATTGTAAAACTGCAAAGCTTTATGATTTAAATCGAACAAAATGTCGCGCTAGATGTTAACGTGAAACTGAAGTTTTATCATTCATTCAAGCGTGCGATACATGATGAGCAGACTGCACGCACTCCGCACCTGCCATTACATACTTTTTGAATCACGTAAAGACGTCTGGGTACTATTACATTTGTCTACGCGTGCGCGCGCATTTATATGGGCGGGGTTTAGTACTGGGTGGAATGGGTGGAGACTGGGGAGATGAGTGCACAAGATGTCAAGTCCCGTTTTTCGCCAGCTCCGGGCACCGGGGGGGGGGGGGGGGGGGGGGGAGAGGGGTGCACATCACAAGAAAAAACACATATATAATTTTGATGCTTTTTATATTTGCCAATGGGGGCCAATTGGTTGCCAGGGGGGCCTGGCTACTCCGCCCCCGCCCCCCCCCCCCAACTTTCCCTTAGCGATGGGCCTATGTCAGTTAAATCTAAAAATGTAATCCTTCGTACGCAGGATTAAAAAAAAAAAAATTGGATTTTCCTGACAGTGCTCACCATTTTCTCAATGCTTACAAACCAGCAGCGTGTGCATAGGTAAAACAAGAAAAATCTGAAAAAAAATGCCACCGCAAAAGAAAAAAATAGTGTTAAATTAACACTAGGCGGTATCTATATTGAACCACTCGTCCAATATAGATACCACATGGTGTTAATCTGACACCACAGTTTTGCAGTAGGTGGGGGGGGGGGGGGGATTTCCCCAATGTGACTCCAAGGTGGATGGGTGTCTGAAGGTACTCCAAAGCCTTATACATGTATATGTCGACCAAATCCATTTACTGCATGCACATGACGCAGACGTCACTGTATCTAGCACCCACGTGCGATGCTTAATAAGTTAACTTAATCATGAATATGCATAATGGAAATTCTGGTCTACGAACAAAAAATGGCATGCGAACTGTCATCTGGAAAGTCGGCGGCTCCTAAAAAGCGAGACTGAGTAGCCTACCTTGCTAGGTGAGGTAAGATCATAAAACTCCATCGTTTTGCCATATTACAGTTAGTTTTGGAACAGCCACAATTTTGTTGCAGGCAGGTCTAATTCAGTGAATCCTTATAGGGGGCTATATCGGCAGGTAAGCAACTTGTCAGTAGCCGATTGTCTCCTTATTTTGTTTCACAAGGACAACAATTTAAATTCACTGTGTAAACATAGCATTATGTTTCAAAAACATTTATTGAATTCCAATTAGAAGAAAAAAAATAAAACAGACAAAATGACTGGCATTTATTGAGATTCCATTACATTAGTTGATGAATATTTAAAAGTGAAAGTAAATTATCTTTTTCAAGATTCTTTCGTTCATCCGTTCTTTAACCTTCTACTTGCAACAAACAGGTACACAGAATAACACTATATACGTTAACTTCAGTTTAAAGGCACACATTGCCGGAAATCCTCCAAATTAAACCAAAGCCTTGACATCCGAACATTCAGACAGGCGCCGCACATGGTGCAGCCTGTAAGCAACCAAGGCGCCCAGCTAGGGCACCACTCTGAATTCCCATCGGTCCGACTTTTCACGAACCAACCTCGCGTCCCCGAAATTATTTTCGTTAATAATTTTCAGACAAACTGTACATTTTCAAGGGATGGTCGTGTACATTAATATTTGCTACTTTTGCATGGACGGACGCACGGTAGCCCAATTGGGCGGCCTCTAAGGCAATGTGTCCCTTTAATGACATAATATAATAAACATTCAATTACATTTCACTATACCAACATGATGCTATATAGGGGCTTCAATACCCAAAATACAAAGGGGAATTATTTAAAACTGCTGAAAGCCAACTTGATGATTGTGAAATAAATTCGTGAAAATGAAAGCCCGAAAAGGACAATATCTTCAGCTACTGTCATTCGTGATACATTTTTTTTTTTCGCTTAATTAAGTAATTGCTAATAACCTTATAGGCCTATTATGACTTGTTTGGATTTCATTCTAAATGTTCTACATGCATACATCTCTGATTAGTAGCAGATTGAAGTTAACGAAATGTGCTGTGTTGTACAAGGAAATAAGATGAGATGGTGTTTAATAAAAGTAAACGACACCAATTTATTGTGGGACGCAAATGATTTTGTTTTATTTGTGAAATGTTATGTTTAAGCCAGTGATGTCCCTAATAATTGGACAGCTACACCACGCTGCTTGACGGATGGGCTGGTTCATACTTTACGCGAATGTGAATGCCAAGCGAATTTATGACGTCAACGCCAGGTGTTCGCGCTGCACATTCGCAAACGTAGAACACATTTCAACTCGTGCGAATCTTAGCTCATTAGCTGCAAATGTTTTATGACGTCAAATTCGTTTTGCGTTCGCATTCGCGTGAAGTATGAACCAGCCTTACGTACTAAGTATACACGTACTTGATTTGTAAGTACGTGTTTGTTTCACGTAGACCCGGAGCGCAATCAGTGATCCGGAGCGTCGAAAGCTGCTCCGGATCACGTTTTTAGTGATCCTGCTCGCGAGGTGGGTTCACAAGATCCAAGATGGCGACGTGCGAGACGGACAGAGAAAAGTGACGGTATTTTTTCGTAAATTTCAAGCATTTAACGAGCTATTGTGACAGTATTTACTCATAATTCTTTTACAGTGTATTTTTGTTATTAAAGCTATGTACGATTTATTTACTTTTCTGGAAATACTAGATAGTTTATCATAAAAATAGCCCTACAGAATCTGAAGCAGACGACATTGTCGTGTAATACAAATTCTCCCAGCATGCAACATATAGCGAGAGGGATTCGCGATCCTATTTGTTTTCGT
Organism: Hippasteria phrygiana; assembly: GCA_037893225.1. Taxonomy (NCBI): domain Eukaryota; kingdom Metazoa; phylum Echinodermata; class Asteroidea; order Valvatida; family Goniasteridae; genus Hippasteria; species Hippasteria phrygiana. The sequence goes on from JAZGUH010000727.1 coordinate 141,871, forward strand.
TCGGCTCTAGATCACCTCCCGATCCGTGTGAAACAACAAACAGGCCCGTGAACATCTTTGGGATTATAATTATTTCCTGTGAGCTGCAGGATCATCTGGAAGCATTTTTGTATATCTGCTGTTTCTAACAGCGTTATAAAACCTTAAACATGTCAATTTTTTGCAGAAGTTGAACTGCTATACTTTACCGATACCATTTCTCAAATTTGCAGGTCACTGGTCAGCCATTTTTTTTTTCAGTTTGTAAAGCATATCTTTCTAGTTTTCCTTCGGCACAGTACATTACATAAATCTTGTAGATTTTTGCACAACCATGATATCCAACACTTACACCTAAAACGACTTACACTTAAACACCAAGAACGAAAGTAATAAATCACAATACATAAAATATTGGCAATAATAAAATATGAATCGCCAAATAAATGGATCAACCACCTATTAATACATGAATTCTCATCCAGAAATGTCACAAATACATCATGCCTTTAATAGCCCAAATATCTCGTCAAATGTTTAGCTCTTGCTATACTTGTCTCTGAGCTAGCCCGGGGAGAGACTAATCCCTTCAGTTGTATCTGACCAATCCTGGAGAGGAGACCACTGTCTGGATGTCACGGCGGCTGGTGCGTTCAAAGGATTCTACTGGCAAACTACAGCCGGTCTTGCAGACGGAGGAATAGTCATTGGAGTTGCAGACAAACACGTGGCAATGAACATACACCTGAAAGAAATGGGGGAAAATGCTCTCTTTTACCCAACATTCAAGCAATACCTAATCCTGAGCATGTGTGCATCAAACCACCATGGATTGTTCAAACCTGGTTTATGTTTACGGTGAAACTACGGTATTCTTCCAGAACTGCTCGGCATTTACACATTATGGTGACTAATTGAGTCTGAGAAACACCGCATTCCGTGAATAAAACACTGCTTTCTTTTGTCTAATGCAGGTGTTTGTTTTACTTATTTAAATTTGAAATTTCTGCTTAGCGTTCTGGAAAATGAAGCTACTATACTTCAAGCTTAAATCTATTTTGCATAATGTGAAACTTTACAAAATCACATCGGTAGGAAATGCTATCGAAAAAGTATAGGAACTTAACCCACTCTCAATCATGCTGCTTGTGATGAAATGAGAACTGATTGTTTGTCATTATATACGTCAGAAATACATTCAGCTCCGCCCCTTGACGGATTGACCGTCGCAGCCGTAACTATGGTCCAACCAAAGTCCCACATACGTGACTGACGTATGGCGCGCGGCTGTAATTGGTCAATATCTTAGGGGCGGGGATTAATTTTATTTATGTATTTATTTAAAATCATCTTTAATGAGGGTAACCCATCCAGCAGAAGCTGATCATTTGGGGCCCTCACATTAAATAAAAAAATACATCAAAACAAAGACAAAACTTCAACAATATACAGCAAAACTAGATTAATAAAAGCAAATTTCTTAAAGAATTAATTAAGAAATAATTTATATAACATTGCACACAGAGGACATTAAAAATACGAGCGCCCCTCATCCTCCCCCGGAAAATCCTAAAAATATATTTGTTCAAACTATATTTTCCTTCAGCAATTGCCGAAAAGAAAAATAAGAGTTTGAGCGGATAGTACATGGAACCCCATTTAAAGAGACAGAAGCTCTGTAACTAAAACCATTCTTAAAAATTTCACAATTAGGTCTTGGAACAATACAATTTCCATGTGTGATGGCCCTAGTTGTTGGTCGATTGCCAGGTTGGATTCGGTTAAGTTTTTGGCATAAGTAGTCCGGTGCAATACCAATGCTAGCCCTAAAAGCCTGGCAGCCAAGTTGAAAATGAATACGCTGGGCAACTGTCATTGTATTAAGATTACCGAAAATTAAATTAGTGGGTGAAAGTGGTGAGAGCTTAAGAACAATACGAAGTGCTCTATTTTGAAGTTTTTGAATTTTAGAAACCAGAGTACATGTAGATTTGGCACCCCACACCATACAGCAGTAGTCAATGTGAGGTAAAATCAGGGCATTGTATAACAACAAAGCTGTAGGCTGATTAATAAATGTTCTTGTTCTGGCAAGCAAAGAAATTCCAGAATTTATTTTATTGCAAACTTGTTTAACATGTTCAGAAAAGTGAAGTTTACTATCAATTATAACTCCTAAATGTTTATGAGAATCAACTTGATGTATTTTTTGACCTGAAATAAAGATTTCCAGGGGATCATTCTTTTTTAGTTTTTGAGCGGTACAAATAAGCATGACTTCTGTTTTTTGAGGATTCAAAACAAGTTTGTTAGCCTGCAGCCATTTGGCCAAATTACAAAGGTTAGAGTTCAGTTTATTTTGAATGAGGTTGGTATTTTTATCACCATAATGAATCGGTCTAATGCAACAGGTTCATGAAGAACAACTCCATGTAGTTTCACTGATTATCAATTGCTATAAAACAAATCACCACGCTTCTGGGACTTGTTAAAAGATATTTTCTCATGATATTGTTTCGCTCTCACGCGGCACATTATATATTCTTCTCATGTTAAAAGTGGATTTAAATCTAAAGGAGAAATATCATCATTCCACCAAGCCTCAGCTCACCGTATCATGGATACGCCAGCCCAGAAAGGCAAAGGCATCGACGGAGAAGCGGACCTTGTGAGAGACACCCGATTCATGCAGCCGCACTGTCTCATCTATTTCGCACCTGCAAAACAAGATTGAGGGAGTCACTCGAATGTTTAAAGATAGGGCTGGAAAGTCAAGTTAGAATGTGCTATAGTACCATGTAGTACCGACGTTAGAAGCACAATCATTTTTAGCGATTTTTGTGTCAATATGTTTGCATGACTGGCTGTTTAACAAAGGGACAGTTCGAAATCTCGACTTGTTACAAAACCAGTTTAACAATGGTCGGCACTAAAAAGCCATAATAGAACTTGTTGTCGAGCCAGTTGACGTCACACTTCGGTACCCTTTGAACACCACAGTGTTACCGTGACAACGTAGCCAACAACATGCCAGGAGAGGACTAGAAAGAAACTAGACTGGTTCGTTTGCCCCCATTTTGATAGAGAGACCCGTTGTATATAGCGTGAATTTCAGTCACTATATGAAATACGGGCTCCTTAGTATAGTATTGCGCATGCCTGAGTGAAGATAATTAGGAGAGTGGCCAGTCAGATGAGATGGTTCAATCAATAATAGGGGAAAGAAGGAGTCAAATTTTCATGGGAGTCGGATATTCATAATGACACCGTAACTACAGCTTGGATGTCAAGTTCTGATTGGGCCACATCGATGAATGCCCGAAAGTTCTCTATTTCGCTTGGGCTGCAAATTATTGCTGATTTACGTTCACCGTACCTTTGCGGTGACATCTCGAACTGCAACAAAACTCTTACAGTAACCAATAGGCAAACTCGCTATTGTGTCCCAGGGCCGAAAAAAGAACAGCTTTTTAACAATTTCAATAGCATAGGTTTCAATTACTGAATAGCACGCCCCTCTCCTTGTTGATAGTTGCTAAAGACACTTTAGAATTGAGCGAAAATGGTGTTTGCAATGGCAGATGCTAAACTCCCATTGCATTATGGGAATAGCCCCCCCCCCCCCACCAAGGGCGGATCCAGAGAGGGGTTTGGGGGTCGACCCCCCACCCACCCCCCCCCCCCCCCCACCCCCACCCCTGCTCGTTTTTGGGCTTGTAAGGGCCTACGCCTATGTACCGTAGCAAACCAGAAAAGAAAAGCGAAACCCTGTTAAGGTCTTATTTTGCGTGTACGGGTAAGAACAAAACAAAGAGGTTAAATGGCGCCACTAACGTTGAAGAACTTTTTGGGCAAATGTACGTTAAAACAAATCAGAACCCCCCCCCCCCCCCCCCCCGCAAACAACCCTGGATCCGCCCCTGCCCCCTATGTATGTATGCTAATTACAATTAACATTAACCCTCCATAACTTTATCCGGCTCCCCGCTACCGATCCCCCATTTAATATAAGAACGATACCGATGTGTGGGAACCGGGAACCAAACTAGAACGAAATTGTGGGAGGAAAAACAAAGACAGAACAGGAAAACGCACAAACACCATATATTACAACCATTTAAACTGTTGAAAGCATCACTTATATTGGAATGAATTCACGAAAAATGTGCTTCTTTTCCAGCAGTTTCTAAAATTCAGTGAACACGAAGTGATTGTTCTGGTTTTTCTGTCCTGAAACTCGAGAACGAGTATTGCTATGATCGAGTACAGTTAAAGAAATAGAATCCGAGTACACTCGAGTACCGAACATCGATAATTTAAAAGTATGAGTAATACTACGTTAGAATCAGTACTTGAGTCCTACTCGAGTCGGTTACCGATTACAAGTACTACACCAGGTGAGGTGGGTGAGCAATGTGTGTTTAGAAAAGTGTATAATTGCTAAACGCAGTTTTTACAGTGTACTTTAATAGAAGAAGAGAACCTCCGGTTTTCCTAAAAGCCACGCTCCCTAAGAGCCACACTTTCTCTCTGCAATTTTTTTCTCTATAGTTGTATTTCTCTACCATGCAAAGCCTCAAATCACATTGAGCGTTAATAAACTGGTAGGGACCTTACCCCTTTTCGATCAATTTATGACGAGGCCAGTCGTAAGGGTTCTCAGTGGTTGTAGCCCAACAGGACTGGAAGAAAGCATCGCAGGCCCGGCCGGCAGGGCACAGGGCCTTACCCTGGAAGTACAAGCGGGACTCAAACGGGACATCCAGGGGGTGATGAGCAGACTCGGTATAAGCCTTGCTGTACTGGACATTGAAGAGAGTGAGCGAGGTGTCTATGAGATCATCCAAGAAGTCTGCTCTGCTTTTGACGTCCTCTTCCAGGCGGATGACCCCGGGCTGAGGGTTATAATTCAGGGTCTTGATGGTCTTGGCGGGAAGGTTACAGGTGAAGCGGATCTCGGTGTGGGGAACCCGGGTCACCTTGGTACCCACAGGCCGGTAGGGTTCTTGAGGTATGTACACGGTGTTGCTGTATGTGAAGTCTGTGCCATTACGCTGTCGAATATCAATACAAGGTGAATTTAGCATTAGTTTCAAATGAATGAGAAAAAGCGGCCTGTGATCTTCCTGCCATCTGGAGGATGAACCCAGATTTTGCCTATGGTTGACAAGGTTCTGGGGAAGTTTTGCTGTATGTAAAACCCTATGCTAATCCACATCCAAAGGATATAAAACTATATCAAAAAAGGTGAAGTCTCTGAATTCCAATGGGAATATCCTGGACCTTGAAGTTCAGGAAATCCCACTATGGGACCCACACTATACCTATAATGAGTCACTAGGTCGCCAGAGCCAACTTTTTGAGTTACAGGCCCTTACGGGCATGACTTATGCAGTGGAATTTAATAGAGACTTCCAAGGTTTTCACCCACATCCATGCCATCATGTCCATATCCACCGGGATATTGGAAAATGCTCAATTCACAGACACTAACAAATAGAAATGTCCTTCATAAAGAAGACTCATTTGGTAGGACAGACAAACACATTGTAGTTGAATGGTATGGGGCGGATAGTAACGCACCTTACTCCCACACGGGGGCATTAACTTCTCCCCAGCAGTTTCCAAATTATGTATGGGAGAACAGTGTTTCGGGCGAAATATTGGGAACATTGGTTATGGTGTATAGAGGCGGTTGCTTTAGCGTATACGGCGGAGGTGTGATGTCAGTTCAGAGTTGTAATCAGTGGCGTATCCAGAGGGGGGAAGTGGGAAACTTTCCCCCCTCCCCGGCGGCCTTTGAGGCGTCATAACAAAACAAAAAGAAATAGTGTTTTTAAGACGGTTTTAAGACGGTTCAGACGTTGTTTGCCCTCCGTGGCACATAAAGCTGGATACGCTACTGGGTGTAATCGAGTTATCACAAGTTATCACAAGTCAGTCACAAGTCAAATTGCACATCTGGTCTCAAGTCAAGTCACAAGCTATTTAAATAAACTGTGACAAAAAATGTATGCATTCCTTCGTCGTTTTTCATGCATCGTTCAATTTAGACAAATACGGTAGGCCTACGTCTCCCGTTTCCTTGCAGATGTCAAACGAGTGAGGACGAGTCATTTATTTTATGTGTGGATCGCTTATAATCGCCCCCTGGCGGTTCACACGTGGTAGCATATTGTTTACAATCTAGTAACGTGTTTGAAAAAGGTGTACATCGAGTCAGTTTGGGTATGGGAAGCAAAACAAATGTGGTTATTTACTTGTACCTGAAATATTGTGCCACATATGCCATAGGAGGTCCAAATAGCGTAGTGGGTGTCGTTATAATATGTACCGGTGCACTCGGGGTCACGGAGGTGCATTATCTCCGGGCGATTGCCGCCCAGATACGGGTCTGCCGTCAGATGGGCCAGGAACATTGTCATTGAGGAGATGCTACAGGAAGCTCCGTTTTTCTTAGCCGGGGCAGCTGCGAACAAAAGGATTCGAACGTATTAGTACAAAATTAGATAATCTGGTTTCATCATTTCACAAATCCTAAAAATCAAAAGAGCAATGACAGAAATTCCTCCTTTTTTAAACAAAAAATAGAGAAGTCACAATAAGCTCCTTGTCTTTACAAACTTAACAAACAGAGTTCCTAAACTGCTGAATTAAACTGCTGCTAACTGACTGGATTGGTCTGAAATATACAAATCAACAAAATTAGCTGGCCTAATAACGGTTCGAACTTAAGCAAATTCTTTTTTCAAAGGCAAATGACAAAAAAACTGCATCAGACACAGACGCACTAATTACGAGTATATCTGACTCCAGAAGACACATCAATGCTTACGGTTGTAGCTTTTGTGGTTTGTGTGTCATTCTGAAGACGCTCACAATTTGAATTAGTGCGTGCACTTTTTCTAGGAAGGCCTGTGACAATGACGTGCGTAAAAGCCAGAAGCTTGAATTTGACAGATTATGGCAAATATCGGACGGGTACTCAATTCTACGTTAACGTTTGCAATCTTCACTAAAACCGTAGCCACATTCTGATGTTAGATCTCGAAACAAGGCCAAGTATAAATGACAGACATTTAACACTAATTTCAGTGTGGCTTTAAGGAACACATCACCGTGTAGGCGGGAAAATATCATTCGTCCTGAAGTTGTAGACGGAAACAACCATACGTTCAAAATGTCTGAATATCATTGACGAAAAACAACGCGTGCGATCCTGTTTTTGACGGGCCGACGTTTCCGAACCAAACTTTCCTCCCCGCAATTTGTCAACGATTTTCAGACAAATGGCGCATTTTTTAAGGGATAGCTGTGTATACATCATTTTGTAAATGATCTTTCCAACCATGAAAAGTGAAGGAAGAAAGCTTTCTGTAGCCCAATTAGGTGTATCCAAATCAATGTTCCCTTTAATATTTCAAGACAGGCAGGGACCGCAAGGAAGTGCGGAAAACGACTTCTTGACTTACGAGGTGCGGTAACGAAGCTCCATTCCGCAGGCTTGGACTTGACGGAGCACTTGCCGTCGTCACTCTGCACGACTCCCTCGTCGAGGAAGATCGTGTACTCGGTCTCGTACTCCAAGAACACATTGTCGCTGTTTGGGAAGGTCAGGTGTTGCCCGTTGACAACGAGCCCATCGGGCCCAGTCGCATCCACCTGCCAGACCACTGTACCGCTGGCATCACGCAGGGTCACATAGGCAGGGCCAAACTCTCCTTTCTGAATCTGTTACATAAGCCAATGCAATAAAATCAAATCCATTCTCATTCACGTCCATTCTCATTAGGGATGACATCTTTATTAAACAGGCTGTTTTATTAGCGGTACCGCTGAGTTTTTGTAAGGTACTGCTATGACCCGCCAGGTATAGCTGTGATAATGACTTAATTCTAGATTTGTGGCTATAATCAGGCGGTTTTGTCATACAAATAGTTTATTACCAGCGAAGTAAATGAGTTCTCCGCTTAATTGAGACGTCATGTTTATTCAACTGATTTCCTTTCAAGCCGGACACAAAGCACTGAATGCGGTACATCGGTGAAAGCAGCGGCACTGCTATAATAAAACCACCTGTTTAATACAGATGTCCTCCCTTATCGAGGTCTCGAGACCACTTATTATTTACCTCATTATTAGAAAACCTCACTTCTGCCTAATTGGATGATCTATCCACCTATTACGAGCAGAACCACTTACGTGCCAACCCTGCAACGACGCAAGTCTGCTCATTCCATCTCAGGAATCGCGAAGCCAACCGACCTCTCAACATCCGAACATCTTGAACACCACTTGAGCACTGCACCCTTCCAGTCTACAGTGGAGTGACTTTAGATCGCACTCTCTCATACAAACAGCATGTTGCTAACACCAAAGCCGGCCAAAGCCAGTTCCCGAAACAACATCTTTGGAAACTGACCAACTCAAAATAGGGAGCCACAGCACACACATTAAGATCGTCAGCCCTGGCTCTGTGCTATTCCTCTGCGGAGTACGCATGCCCTGTCTGGGAGAGATCATCCCATGCTAAGAAGCTTGATCCTGCGTTATGACACCTGCTGCTTGATCACATGCTGTTTGAAACCAACCAACACCAGCAACTTGTACCTCCTCGCTGGCATTGCCCCGCCGAGAAGGGGAATTTCCAGTCGAGCTGAGATGACAAAGATAATTAGCGATGAACGCCACCTTCTACATGGACGGCAACCTCCAACCCAAAGACTAAAGTCCAGGAAGAGCTTCCTCAGTCGCGTTGAACCCCTATCATTTTCTCGGGAAGAAGAAAGACTAAGCCTCTGGAAGGAAAGAGTTGAGAACGACCCCCTCCGACTGATATGAGACTCTCACCTGCTGAAAACCTCCCACCTGGTGCAGAAGTCAAGTGGGTTGAGTGGAAAACACTCAACCGCTTGAGGACAAAAACTGGTAGATCTAAAGCTGCATTGGTCAGATGGGGCTACAAGACCGGTTCCATCACCAGAGAGTGTGGCATAGCAGACCAAACAATGGAACACTGCCTCATATATATGCCCACTACTACTTAACCCATGCAGTCCCAAGGACCTCGCAGATTTTCAATGCAAAACTGTGTATCGACAAATGGAAGACTAAGCTTTGAAGACACGATAAGAAGAAGAAGATTTTTACCAATAGGCAAAATATTCGTTTGCATAGTTTCTGAGTTCTGATTCAGCGAATATTCAATATGTCAAGTAAATCTGCCATTATTAGATTTGGTTTCAAAGACCACATGTAGATTTCACCCATTTAAAAGCTGGCATCGAGAAAAACTCTGTAATGCTACGGCTTGGTTCTATGTGAATAAAAAGTTAATTCACATATGTCATGGTTGGCCTTGTGGTACTTTCCTCGCCTTCCACCGCTGTGACCTGGGTTCGAATCTCTCCAAGGCCGACATGTGGAATAGGTTTTCAATACCTGCCTGATTCCGTGGGTTTCCCCCAAGAATGTCATTCTGGGGTTTCCTCCCACCTCTAAAACTGAAATTTCTTCGTCGCCTTCCTCCAGGTTTCTTCAGGCGTCCGAGCTTACATGCGCTTTTGAGGAATCCTTTGTTTTATAACAACAAATTAATAATTTTGTTTGTTTTACGTTTATATTGTTATTTACACACATGGTATCGAGGTCTCGGTTTTGGTCTTGGGGCCACTAAGTCTATGGCCTGGTTCCGGTCTTAGACTTTCAGGTCTCGACTGTCATCCCCGATTCCTCTGTTACTGTTAAAGCATCTCGAAACAGTGTTAAAGCTTCTCCCCCACACTAACCATTCTGTTGAATTTGATGGTCCAGTCTGGAATGACTGCAACCGCCTTTTCGGAACCCCTAGCCGGGATTGAGTCCACACGATCTGCTCGCAACGCTGCCGGTTCTAAGTATTTAGATAATATACCGGTATATGTTTTAGATTATTTACAAGGGGTGTGGATTACTATGTTAATATAATTATTGGGGAGGGTCTTATTTGTTTGATGTTTGTTGTCGTTAATGTTTTTGTCGATGTCGTTGTTGTTTTTGTCATTGTCATTGTTGTTGTTGCCCTTGCTGTTGTTGCTAAAGTAGCGTAGCCATGGTCAAAATATTTTTTCCCAGATTTTTCGGACCAAATTTTCAGGACCAAGTTCCGTTAGTGTCCGGATTTTTGTGCCGGCGCGGCAAATAATTTGGGAAGTGGGAAGGGGGGTGGGGTGGAGCTAGGGTCCAGGCTTTAATTGGTGGTGCTTTAAAGAGCCTTGAAATAATATGTCCAACTTATAAATACAAAAATCTAATGGGGCAAGAGGAGGCAAGAGTTCCCACAGCTTGCCCCCCCCCCCCCCCCCTTCGTCGTCGTCGTCGTCGTCATCGTCGTCGTCGTCGTGCATAGTCCAGTTCATAAAGGCATAGATGTCTGTGTTTACCTCTCCTGACGACGTTCACGGTAAAACAGGACTGTGTGCTGGCAAACCTATCATTATCAAGAAATTAGATAGGAATAAAAAGTACTTTTTACATTGTTTGTATTAAAAAACATGAAGAAAAGTCGTTAATTGCAGAACTACGCTTAACATTTTCGGCTGTAATACATTTGGGATAGTGAAAGGGATTCTGAGATGGTGCATGTAGCAAGAAGCTGTGCAATATAATAATGTGCAGACCAGTAAATATGCCGGAAATTGCCTACGCGAGCTAAATCAAGATTTGTATGCCCTCAATTTCTTTGCTATTCCAGCATTTTGTGGGCCATGATCTTAAAGGTTCGTAAAAGAGAAGGCTGGAAGCCGTGCACAGGTCGGACTGCCAACTTGCATTACTGTGAAAATCGGATGAAATTGGGCCCTAAAAGTGCTCTGTTTTGCAATGGAGCGTAGGCATCATTTTTCAAGATGGTGATGGGCTACAGGACTACTTTTAGATGGGATTATCTTTGGATAGAAATTTCTCCCAAAAGTCATCGGTTAATCTCCACAAAATTGAACAGAAACTGAACAATGATGAAATAGGCTTTAATCAGATGTCTCAAACATCTTAGAGAGTTGTAAGTATGTTTTCCTGAATTTTGGAAGTGGGCGTATTTATCATTGGGGTCTATGGAAGTTTATTTACTGGTGTGCAACCATAGACCTACACAGAAATAAGGCATTCTACGTTTACCACGTAGTAGTATATGACATCTATAAGGTAAACTCAGCATGACGTCATTACGTCTTCGGTCTACTGAATGATGAACAATCGCGCCACAAGTTCATGATAAGTTAATAAGACCTACAGAATTTTCTTCGCAAAATATGCGGGAGCTGTTGAAGATTCACAGACATCATCGTTGACTTAAACATTCCACATTGGAATTCCTGGCTTTGGTTTTTCTCTTGAGTATAACACAGTTTTAGCACAATCTTGTCTGGAGTTGTTGTGGTGTATATACAGAGCGTCGGTAGCGAAGGAAAAACTCACTTATCGTCTTCACGGGCTTTGGCGCAAATCGTGTAAGTCTTGAGTTCATCGGGCATGAAGCTAAAGATGATATAATAGCTGGACTCAGTGCCGTGGAGAAACCTGGGCTGATCGGTCGGGAAACCTTGCACATCGATGCTGGTGATTCTGTTTTTGAGGTAAAATTCACAGTTATAACTAAGTTAAAGAGACCCGTTGTCGTCCTATAATACTATGGTTGGAAAGATCATTCAAAGTAGGATATCATAATTTATACGATTATCCTTGAAAATAGGCCGTTTATCTGAACATCATTGACGAAAATCATTTCGGGGACGTCAGTTTGGTTCGGGATGTCAATTTTCCCAAAGGTCCTCTTTTAATTTTTTTTTAGAATCAGTAAAAGGAGGACGCCCGTCATCTGTTTCATCTGGAAAAAATTGACCCACCCACCTCTCCCGCGCTTTTCAAAATATTTCAAAATATTACTTCATTATTATTTTTCTGTACTGGCAGTATTTGTGTGTACTTTGCTGTGGAAGCTGGCAATAGAGGGCAGTAGACAGTGATGTCATTATTACTCATTCATACATAATGTTACAGCAAACCGATTTCGTCTAACTTAATCCCTCTGTTGGGTTTAGAGTGTATTTTCAACGTTTTTCTTTTTGTAATTTTTGTGGTTGAAGGGTTTTAGTATTAAAAAGCAAAAACCTTACAGCGAATATTATGTGATCAATAAAATGGAATAAGTTATGCATAAACAGCGTGGTATGATACAACAATGATAGCAATACTTATCTAATCTCTCACGATGTAGTCAACGATGTGGACTTCGATATCGACATCGGTCCACATCACTGACTACATCGCCAGAAAGTAGATAAATATTGCTATCATCACCGAATGTGTGGTACGGATAAAAAAGCGTACGGGAAATTGGGGGGGGGGGGGGGGGCTATAGTCAGAAGTGACACACCCACAACGTTGTGTTTAGCCAGATATCACGCCCGTACTTTTCGATATAACCTGGCAAGCGGCAACGACGGGGGGTCACTCACGAGGATACGACTTTTAATATTATCCGACAAACCACACGGGAAATTGCCTATTTATGAATATTCAGAGCGGACAAAGAAAAACTGACAGGAGCGGGATCATTCTGATTACGGAGTCCAGTGCTGCCAACCGAACTACCACCTTTTATTGGCAGTCTCCAAAATATTACCTAACCTGTAATTCGAAGCCGTGGCAGTGGCCACCATTCTCATCCTAAACTCTTCCCCGAGGACGTGGGCGAAGCATTTGCCGTCAGGAACGTCGATTTGTGGCTGTCTGCATTCTCCGTCATAGTAGAAGACCTCCATGAGGAAATGCACGGGTGTCTTGCTCAGCGGTTTCCTTTGCCTCCCGGGAGCGAAGTCTTCCAGCATGACCATGAAGGCATAGGTACCAGGGGGAATCGTCTCGACTTCGCCGAACTTCAAAGTGCAAGTGTCCTGCACAATGGAGTAGAATTCAGAAACGCACTCTGGTTAAATTCTATGAAGACATCTGCCCAACCGTCAGCCATGCAACAAGCCAGCTGTCCAGCTGCGCCAACCAGACAGCCAAGTAGCCACACTCTGGAACAAATTGTCAAATTTTATGCACGCGAGGTACCTGGTATTTGAGACACTTTAGATGATACAACCGACCGACCAACTGACCAACAGACCAACCGATTGACCGACGGATCGTCTGACCAACCGACCGACTGACCAACTGACTGACCGAACTACCCCCGATCGCCCGAGCCACACACCGACCCACCGACCAACTGACAGACAGACTGACTGACCGACCGACCGACCGATCGACCGATCGACAGATCGGCCGACCGACCAACAGACCGAATGATCAACCAACTGACTATTCGACCGACTAATAGACTGACCGACCGACCAACTGACCAACCGAATGACTGACTGACCGACCGACTGACCGAACGAACGAACGAACGAACGACAGACTGACCAACGAACTGACCATTCGAACGACTGATAGACTGACCGACTGACTGACCGACTGATAGACCGACCGACTGACTGACCGACTGATCGACCAACTGACCGAAAGACAGACTGACCAACGAACTGACCATTTGAACGACTGATAGACCGACCAACCAACTGACCGCGTGCTAGTGAGCCTTCCCATTCAGCCAGCCACAAAACTATCCAGCCAATCCAACCAACGAGCAAGAGTATCTCGCCAGCCAGCAAGACAGCCAACCAACCAACCAACCAATTTTACCAATCAGACAATCACCCAACCACTCTCTCAAAACATTCCGACTCAATGCGCAAGAAACAGCTAATATCCCGTAGTTGAGGTACTTGTGGTGAATGAGTATATTTGCTCGTTTTAACTACCTGACGTCTAAGGGGCCAGGCCACCTGGCAACAGGCCCCTATTTGCAAAAACCAAAAGCATCAAAATTATATATAGTTGTGTTTTTCTTGTGACGTGGCACCTAGCTGGTACTATGCCACCCCCCCCCCCCCCCCCCCCCCCCCGATGACGGGGCTGGCACCAAGTATATGTTCATAGTTACCCCTCGCGCGTAGAACCAGACATCCTTTACCCAAACACCAGCCTCAACCGGTCATATTTTTCTCACCTTGTACAATGTTGCTACTGGTTTACGTCTTCCCTCGTCAAAGTAGGGCGTCCCACAAATGTCCAAGGCATTGGGGTTGCATTCGTTCTTCTTCTCCTTGGTCCACCTGCATTTGACTCTGTCATTGTTGGCATCATCACCTAATAAAAGGGATTATGCAGTGGGATTGCTTGACATGCTACGTGTATATTTTAATGGCGCAATTAACTATCATTTTCGAGGTCTTTTTGCAGGAATTTTTAGGAGTAATTGCAGCATCTTAGTTTCCATGTTAATGTAAATGTTCATATTCATGAGGCACGGCATGATGTCATCAGAGGCATAAAAGTGGTGTTTCAAAGAGCACTTCGTCAAACAATGTTAATGTTTTCTACATTTTCGCGGAAAGGGTTCCATTATTTAATTTGGGAACTAACCAACATTTCTTCAAAACTTTGTCAGTTGGATATTTTGGAGGAATGATTTTAGCACACGGTGCTCTCTGACACGGGGTCACTTTTACTACTTTATAGTGCCAAACAAAAGCTAACTCCTCTTGAATGGGAAAACTAAAAAGAACTGAAAAGAATTGAAAACCAACAACCTTCTTACTTTAATTTAATTTTCTACTTTAGAAAGACCAAGAACACGCTCAAAAAGCGTTTCTATGGCCATCGATCGACTGTGAACACCAAGAAAATGGACACCCCTGTTGGTCTACTGGGCATAGAATCACTTGGCCACCGCAAGGATCAGTTCGCCTTAGCAGAGAGAAAGTGTGGATGAAACGTCTTCGGACTATTCAACCACATGGTCTCAACATCCAGGAAGGGAATGATTAACTCTTAATTTTCCCCCATTGTCATTTGTTTACAGATTATCCTCCTGCTGGCAAACCCTCTTGGGGTCTCTTGCCCACTTGGCCACATGGGGTTGTCTTTCCATTTCCTGTTTATCCTTGTCACTTCCCTTTGTTCCTTCTCTTGCCCTATTACCACCTTCTAATTAAACCCCCCCCCCCCCCCACCACCACACTCCTTTGTCCCCTTTCCCCAGCTTCATCCTTCATCTATATCCCTCCCCTCCTTCATCTTACCCTAACCACACTTCTTTGTTCCTTTCTTCCTGGCTGTCCTTTCCCCTCTGAGAAAGAACTTGCTTAATTTCGTAACGTCAGGCCAGCTAATTTTTTGATTTGTATATTTCAGGTCCATTCAGTCAGTCAGCAGTTTGCAGCAGTTTAATTCATGTTTCTTCTTTATAAATGAAAACAGGCATTTATATTTTAAATTGTTTATAGACAAGTTGAACCGGATATTTATCAAATGGTTCGTTTAAATATAGAACTATCTAGTATTAGCAATGAGTCTTAGGGCCAAACAGCTTTGATGTGCAAAAATGTGATTGGACTACGGAATGGTAAATTCAACATTCAAGACGGAAAAATATAGCTTACTTGGAATATGTATGCTGTAGGTGCATCCAGACATGATGGAATACATGGCAAAGGTTTTACTTTGAGGTGGGGAGTTAATGGTGCCATCTCCGTGGTCGATGTTGATGGTAGACGCCAGATTCCAGCCCTTGCCGTTGCCAATGTCTCGGCCGTTATTGACGATACCTGGGATCCAACAACACTCTGTATATCTATAATGATAACACCAGAAAACAGTTGAAAACTATTGAAAATCGTAAAGAGGACCGTGGTCCAGCCAGCCAGCCAGCCAGCCAGCCAGCCAGCCAGCCAGCCAGCCAGCCAGCCAGCCAGCCAGCCAGCCAGCCAGCCAGCCAGCCAGCCAGCCAGCCAGCCAGCCAGCCAGCCAGCCAGCCAGCCAGCCAGCCAGCCAGCCAGCCAGCCAGCCAGCCAGCCAGCCAGCCAGCCAGCCAGCCAGCCAGCCAGCCAGCCAGCCAGCCAGCCAGCCAGCCAGCCAGCCAGCCAGCCACTATGGTAATCTTCCTGATCGTCTTCACAGTGAACACATACCGGTATATGGCAAATAAATCAAAAAGACGAAAGAAAAATAAACAGACTGAGCTACAGATAGGCCCTAAACGCTCAAACAAAATACAACCCAAACAACACAGCAGACAGTGAAACAACCCACGAGTCATACTGACAAACATGGGCGTCAACAGGTGGGGGACGGAGGGACAAAAGGGGGGATATCATATCGTTTGTCCCCCCCCCCCCCCCCCCCACTTTTCAGAACAATAATTTTAAAAAATGGCAGGCATATGTTAGATTTTTTGTATCAATTGCTGACTCAAATAGAATCAAACTCGATATTAGTGAAAACTATGGCATGTCAAACGTTGCAATATTAGACAATCTACGTATATATGTGCGATGTTTGTCATTATGTGCGATGTTCATATATATATGTTAGATGTTTGTCATTATATGTGCGATGTTCCAATTTATATGTGCGATGTTCCAATTTATATGTCCGATGTTCCAATTTATATGTGCGATGTTCAAATATATATGCGATGTTTTGTCATATATGTGCGATGTTTGTCATTATATATGCGATGTTCAAATGTATGTGTGCGATGTTTGTTATTATATGTACGATGTTCAAATATATATGCGATGTTTGTCATAATATGTGCAATGTTCAAATTTATATGTGCGATAGATAACTCCCCAGGACACAGAACACTAATTGGGGCTCATGGCCCCCACTTTTCATAAGCTGTTGACGCCCATGCTGACAAAATACACAAAACAGCAAGTGATAATTTGGTTTATATCATGTACATCTGTAGAAACAAATCAATGTTGGCCTGCAAAGTTGGAGAAACTTACGATATTGGGGCGATTGCGTTGTCAGGCGGCAAAGTGTAAGTCATGCTCCATTCACCAGACGCAGTATTTCTGCTCCTGTCCAAGTGCGTGCAGTAATAGTTGGCCCAAGTGGGACTGCTATCCCCAACGAGAAACTGTCCACCAGTACGAAGTTTCTACCCAAGATACATTGGAAGTAATGAACGAAACCTTTCAGCATCAGTGGTGTACCCAGGTCATTTACAGTGGGGGGGGGGGGGGGGGGGGGGGGGAGGGGGTGGTTATGTGCCCTATCAGGACCGGGCTTTTTTGTTCTCTCATTTCCAGGGAGGGGAATAGAACGACTTCACAACTGCAACTTCCCTCCCGGCTTTTCAAAAAAAATAAGAACAAAAACAATCTTCCGGCTTTGGCTGAAAACGACAAAGAAGAAAAATGCCTTTGTTTTTTTAATAAACTCAAAATTCGGACTTCAAAACTAACCTTGTGTTGGTAAATTCGTTCTTGGGTACACTGGTGATGAGTTGTGGTGTCCTTGCGCGAATCAAAGTTGAACTCAAAGTCAATAGTGATCTGGAAGAGTCAAAGATATACAGATGAAACACTTTTTGTACAAATTAATTAAGAGACAAAGTAGCAGGAGAGAAAGAAACTTTTATGAACAATTACAAGAATATATTATATACACAGCTTCCCCCATATCGACACCTGACAGAGGTCAAATGTTCAAATCACTTGTGTATTTCATAAAGATTTATATTGACCGTATCAGATAGCCACGTCGCCATAGCAACAACAACATGCCGCTATATTGGGGGACAGGCATAATATGATAATATCAGCACGTATTATTGTACGCGTGTGTCCCACAGCATGGCTGCCATGACGTCATATTCGATACAGTCTGTAGGTCAAATCGGAATTACCCATTCGACTGCACTGCGTACGCACTGCCCATCACTTTGGATAAACCCGTGGACAAATACGGCTTCATTTTGCGCAAAAAGCAACGGGGAAAGTGGTAATCAAATTAAGAATTTTCATTTTCACGCAATTTACCAAAAAATATAAAATTAATAGAAATACAGATCAGTTAAAGCACAGCCAGCGGAACTGCGATCTGTTAAAGATGGCTTTTTCTCCAGAGTTTGAGACAGACTTTAAAAAAAATAGTAATAATAATAATAATAATAATAAATACTGACACCCTCATATCACTTTGTACGTAAAACAAAGTTTCGTTTGTCCAAAACTGACTTAGTTGTGCGCAGGCGCAATGTCGATTATGTTTATTGTCACGAAATAAATGTACGAAATGTATGTGCAAGGAATGGGGCTAGGTCTATGGGATACGGTCTATTTTACAACACCTGAATAAATCCCAGCCATCTGATTAGTGGATCGTCGATCACGTGCATTGAATTACCGGTATTTGTTCCATCGCACGCCGCGAGAAGTTGCATCACACGGTAGGCGTGTGATGTAACTTCGCGAATTTCACGGTCATTAGGTGGCGCTACAACACGGCTGTCATTCATACAAAATGGCGGACGATGTTCCCGAACCGCAGCCAACGGACGAGGAAATATTGGAAATCTTATGCGATGCTGACGCTGCTAACACAAAGAGACAAATCAAATATGCAGTCAAACGATTAGAGGAATTTGCAAGACACGCAGGAATAATAATTGAAGCTCCAACTGATTCGGAACTTGACAACTTTTTGTCGCAGTATGCGGGACTGAGAAGGGAAAACGGCACGTTGTACACAAAGAAATCCATGCATGCATGCAATCCGACGAGGATTTATTCAGGTGTTGTATACAACAAATAATGAATGTTTCACATTCGTGCAATGGTAAGAATAATTTCATTTGGTAACAGATGGAATGCCCCATTCCACTCGGCTTCGCCTCGTGGAATGGAACATTCAATCTGTCACCTCATGAAATTATTCTTACCATCGCACTCATAAACATTCATTATTTGTATACTGTCATACTCCAAGCATGATATCACACACCAGCCAGCTAGTGGATTCAGCTGTATCATTGGTACCCACGCAATTTTCACCTACGACGGTAGTAAACTGTTATGGGAGCAGCGAACTAGCAGACGGTCAGCTGTTTTGATCGGGTGATTTGTTTGAGTAAATTTTCACCGAGCTTCGCCTCGGGTGCTATGTGTCCCTCGGGTGTTAAAAACGTCATATCCCCATCACAGCAGTCAACAATTGTTAAATTGCACCTTACGCGGCCAGCACAGGCCTATGGGATATGCGGCCAGCACAGGCCTTTGGGATAGGGTTTAATTGTACATTACACCTGTATATGCGGCCAGCACAGGCCCATAGGGATACGCTGTTTTATGGGTTTAGATGACACGCCGAGCTAAAACGGGAGTGATTTGATTCTTTGCATGGTGGAGTATTGGTATACGCTTTGCGGCAACACCCATGTAATAATTATGAGATACGATCACGGTTCCTATATGTGGAACCAAGGTCTACTCAACGTTTCGACTGGTGCATTAACCGTTGTCGGTCAATTGAATAGACCTTGGTTCCATATGGGAACCATTTTATATCATGAGAGAATATTAATGGTGGTACCGCAAAACCGGTACCGATAATGACGGGGAAAATAATATAGAAAGAAACAACCAACAGACTACAGCCCACCTCACGTGGATTTTCCGGATTCCGGGCCTCCCAGAAGATTGTCCCGCCCTCATAGTAGCCCAACCGAGCAATAGCGGGCAACGCCCCGCACATTAGAAGGAGGAGAAATATGAATACATCACGGTCGAACGTCATGGCTATCTGGATTCTGGGACGAAAAAAAGAGTGTGTACGGAGACGGGAAAACGTAAAAAGCGTGCACGTAAATTTAGCCTCTTATTCCGAAACAAACTTTATTTCCCTCCTTAAAGTCCCAATGAATTTAAGCATAAAAATATGTCGATAAACCCTGTATAAACTGAAGAATATGGAAACACTTTTAGGACTTGAAATAAAATGCAGATTGCCTTCTTTTCATGCTACACTTTAGAACAAATTCATATGGTCCGAAAGAGAAATCTAATATCTGGTACTTAATGCATCTGAAGTCCTTCAAAATGCATCGAATGTCCAATTTTAGTAAGCCCGAACGACCCCCTATAAACCTCGCAAAAAGTCTTCATGCACAAAACCATCGGCCCTGATGGTTTTGTGCACAAATGGAAGAACCAATCAGAGCAAGGGTAACATGGTGATTCGAGCCGGTTAACCAATGAAAACACGGGTGCTTGTAATTAGTATGCACATGGTGATACTATCGCCGCTGTTTGCACACGGCATTAATGAGAGGTTTTATGGAGATGATTCAGTAAAAATAGAGTACCTTAAAAGAGATATTACGGTATTATACTGTAAAAATATATTACAGTATTGTACTGTAACTACGCCACACAGTATACCAACCAGAAGTAATGTGTAATTGCAGTTTTTTAGCCCAAACGCAAATTTTCTTGACCATAATATGTAATTATTCAAACAGTTCCTCAATAACATTTTGATTTTTTCCCAAAGTAGATAAACAGTCTCATTGCATTTCTTTCGTGTTCAAATGTAGAAATTCTTCATTGGAAACCATGACTTCATCATGGCGTGATTAACTGAATTTAAAGCCAAAAAGACCACGCTATTAATTAAGTAGTGTGTGGTAGGCTATCGTAGCCTTTGGTAATGTATAGCAAGTACGTTTATATTAGAATCTACTGTTCAAAGTGTAGTCTCTGTGAATACAGAGAATCTACTGTAAATATACAGATAATTTATAACTCTGTAAGTTCTTTGAAATTACTGTAAATTTAGGCGTATATTCTGGAACATTAATTTACAGTATTAACGGCACTACTATAATGTACAGTTGCTATGCTCTAATTCCTATGAAAAAATACCATTTAGAACAATACAGCATGATGTTTATTACTATACAATTTACCGTAACTTAGTGGCAACCCAGCTGCCATACGGTAACTTACTGTAACTTTTTACAGGGATAGTTTACAGTATACAAATTAACAATTAACAATTCAGAGAATTAAAACCCCTTGACGGGGATAGCAAGAACATTAAAAAAATACTGCACAAAACTGCACATTGATTTCGTTGTCGCTTCTCGTTCTTGGGTCCTCAGCTGTAATACAATTGTTCATACTCCTACCTGATGGGGATTAGGGAGGATATCTTCATTAACAGGTGGTATTCTTAGCAGTACCGCCGTTTCTTGAGGTACAGGCATATCCTGCCATGTGTATGTGGTAATGACCTCATTCTTACCGATGAAGAGTTACCGGTAGTGAGTGATCCACTCAATTTTAACCTGAAGTTTATTCTACTATTCAGAAAGTTGGTATTTCCATTCAAAACCCTGATGCGGCACCTCAGAGAAAACAGCGGTACCGCTAAAATACTGCCTGTTTAATAATAAAGGAGATCCTCCCTTATAATAACGCGTAAGTTGGCGAGTGTTTCTGGACTGGCAAACAGGATTGAGAAATCTTCGGATTGTTCTAAAAATGTGATCTGGAATATCAGACGTTATCTCTGCCAATTTCAGTCCCAGATGTTCAGTACGATGTAACTGATCAACGGCCAGAGCTTTCAATGGCACGACGACAATAATCAGCGCTTTCTCCTGTTTGCATTCGGTTACTTCGTTCATGGAGGTAGGAAACACCTCCATGCTTCGTTCAAGAAATCTAAGACCAATGGAGCAGCTTGAAAAATTACACTCTTGCCAAATCCCGTTGGTAAATTAACAAAACAAATCATGGCCACGTACAAATTGATGAATGGCACTGATCTGATGACTTTTTAACTTTCCAAAAGTCCAGTTTTTTGCTGTAAAATCGATCGCTTGGTCCACGCGGTCAGACATTTTTTTCCAACAAACAACAAATGGCTTGGTACTGCGCTGCACGTTCAAACGTACGTACACACACGTAAACCCGACGTGAGTACAGAAACTAGACTAGTGAGTGTTGGCTATTTACATGCGACAATGCAGCTACGTCACACGCGCATGCAAATGCCACACAGTTCTGCTCGCGATTTCGCGAGCAGAACTTGCGAAATTCCCAAGGCGGTCCTTGGCCTTGGCGTGTGTGTGTGTAGCGAGAGGGCGCTGTCGGCCGACCGTGCGCGCTACCCGTCGCACCGCTAAGAACGTCTTGGAACCAAGACTGGTGTTTCACTAATAATAAAAATGTGCATTCCTGAAGCCTTCTCAGCTCCCCGGCTGCAAGAGCGTACATGGGCCAATCAAACCAGTGCACTATCACAGGTACCGATTTACCCGTGTATAGTCCTGGGTGGAGGAGAGCAACTTGTGTAAAAAGAAATATGTCTTGCTTAAGGACACAAGCACCCTGCTGAACTGGAACCCATAATCAGTAGTATCACCAAAGGTTTTAGCTCAGATTACTGGACCACAAGGCCAGGACAGTCAAAATCAACGATGATCTGTGCCCGAAGATATAGGATTCCCGTAAATGACAAAAAATTGCTTTTTTAATACGGTCCTTCCACTTCCAGTTATATTCTAAATGTTACCTTTTATTTTTTTCGTCAAACAATCCACAAGGGAAACTGACTAGGTAAATTTGAATACATTTTCAAAGTGAACAAAGAAAACTGACAGAAGCGGGATTTGAACCTGCGACATCCGGAACACCGTACCGGCTCTCTGCCAACTGAGCTATCTTGCCCTATGTTGGCGGTCTCCCAAATTGTCAGTATCTTTGTTTGGGTGGGCGCTAGTCAGTAGTCATAAACCCAGAATGCCGTATAGGGATCACACCCAATTTTACGATACAACATGGGAAGCGACATTGTGGGGATCACTCAATGAGGATACGACTTTTTAACTTATAATTCGTCAAACAATCCACAAGGGAAACTGAATAGGTAAATTTGAATACATTTTCAAAGTGAACAGAGAAAACTGGCAGGAGCGGATTCGAGCCTGCGACCCCGCCCCGGAACACCGTACCGCTTTTAGTTTTTTTGTATATACTTGCCATGTGGAAATAAAGTGAACTGAATTGAAGTGAAAATCGAAGATGACAAAGTTACCTGTAATAGCCAGCAGGGCACCCTCTTGCACACTGGTAGCTCGACGTTTTTTTGTAGACTCTTCGGACTCTGCAGATCGAGTACGCCAAGTGGGGAACACCTTTTTATACCTTCCACGGAACATCCTGCGGAGCCCTCGTATCATGCCTCGACGATTAAAGTGAATTAAGTCATCAATCTTGATGCGGAAAAATTAATTAAGCAGTTGTTTTCTGCGGACTGGTACAGCTATTCGCGTTTTTAAGAATTCGAGCCTTCAAGTAATTATTCATCTGTCATAACTTTCACTTAACATCTGGCTGTTCATGACGCGTAGCCCTGGCGATCCAATATAATTGTACCCGTCCATGCATGCCGTTGAGATAACAATACTTGAGATAACAAAGTTGTGCCTTTATCGATTTCAAATCTGTCCAGGTATTTTAATAATAGTATTTTAATTGATTGTCTATGTTTATACCAAACACAACACCTGGATATCAGGACACAAATTAGTTACTGTGTTGTAATTTAGTGGTCAGACTGAAATTGCACGCAGAAAGTCAATTTACGCCACTAGACCATAAATAAATTGACCAAATTCACATAACCTTAGCTTGTACTTGTATATGTGTTTGAGTTAATTCCAGTGATTGCAAGAGTGTGTAACACGACTCGGAACACGCATAGGACAAACCCTACAAACAAACACAGGCGAACGAACGAACGAACGAACGAACGAAAGAGAAACAAATAAGTAAACCATTCCATGGATGAACAATCAAATGCAAAAAAAACAATTACCTACCTCTTCATCTCAACGCTTTCTTACCTCTTTCTCCTCTTTCACTTTGCTCTCTCCCTTTGTTGTTTCTTGGTGACCTAAACCTATACCCAGCAATATATGGGACCAAGGGGTACCCCTCCTCTTGTCCCTATACCATATACACACTCATGGGTATCGCGATGGGGGAACTTTCCCCCTCCCCCCTGGAAATGTTTTTAAAAGGAGAAAACATATTTAACAATGAATGAAAAAGAAGACGAGGTGCAAAGTCAATGTCGTACTCAATTGAATGTATCATGTGAAACCTGCTGAAAGGGGCCTAAAATGCGGCTATACAGGGTGGATAAAACAACACGAAACCGAGATATTATTGCTAATTGTAACAGAAGTAGGGCACATGTGAATCAAAGGGAGATATCCTCCGTTAGGGTTGAATCTCCTCTTTAAAATGACACCCTGATCTTGTCATTACATTCACGGTTGACTGAGCAGTGACAAATTTTATGAAAGGGTCTATTTAGAGAATTGCGCCACTTTCTTTAGTGGTATTCATTGGCCTTAACCATTAGCCTTCTTAAAATTAACAAGTGGGTGAGGAGAAGCTTGCAGTTTCTTAAAACACATTCAGGCGTACATGAGAATGCAGCTTACAAAAGAACAGCGAGTTTTTGTTGTGTCGAAGTGGTTGGAGATGGGGAGCCTTCAGCAAGTGGCAGATGCTTTTGCTGAAAACTTTCCAGAACGTCCTCCTTCAGCTAAGGCAACGATTTGGCGCAATGTTCGCAAGTACCAGCGTGAGGGAACCAGCTTAAACTTAAACAAGGGAAGAACTGGGCGCTCACCCGAAAACATCAATGCGGTCCAGCAGGCCCTGCTACAGGGAGAACGCATCAGCCAGAGACGAAATGGTCTAGGACTGCCCCCAGCCACATTCAACAGAATTGTGAAGCTGGATGTCCGGTGGTACCCTTACAGAATTGTGAGACGACATCAACTGCTTCCTGGTGATCTTCCGAGGCGTCTTAGGTTTTGCCAATGGATACTTGACCGTCCAAACAGATTTTTGGAAAATCTCATGATCGGAGATGAGGCTGCCTTCTGCATGAACGGAGCCGTGAACACGCAGAACGTCCGCCAGTACGCACCATTGCATCATCCACCGGCGGATGATCAATGACTTGATTGTATACCCCAGTTAGAGCAACATTTCGAAAGACAGCAAGGAGGCATTTTGCGTCGGTTGTGGTGGGCCTAAGACGGGGCACCTGCTCATCGCCGCATCATCGTACGAGAGCGATTGGCGGAACTGTTTTCAGAAAAAAATATTGCTCTGAACCACAACGTGGAATGGCCCACGAGATCCCCGGATCTAACCCCATGCGATTTCTTTCTCTGGAGTTATTTGAAAGACAAGGTCTTTGTTACGCCACCACATGATATTCAAGACTTGAGGGAGCGGATTGTCCGAGAAGTCGACATCCTACGCGGCCAACCTGATGTGATTTGCTCGGCAGTGATGGGCATGCGACGCCGTGCTCAGATTTGTGTCGGGGAAAACGGAGAATGTTGAGGGGCATGTTTAATTATGTAAATAACACTGCGCGAATAAATGTTATTAAGTTTACATGGTGAAATCTCTTTTTCCCCACCTGGCTTGATTGACAACCATAGCCTTTCACTTTTTGACAAATGACACCACAAAAACCACAATTGAAAAGTGGCGCAATTCCCTAAATAGACCCTTTCATAAAATTGGCCACTGCTCAGTCAACCGTGAATGTAATGGCATGATCAGGGTGTCATTTTAAAGAGGAGATTCAACCCTAACAGATGATATCTCCCTTTGATTCACATGTGCCCTACTTCTGTTACAATTAGCAATAATATCTCGGTTTCGTGCTTTTTTGATCCACCCTGTATAGGCCTAGGTATCGCGGTCTTGAACAAAGCGTCGAGTGATGTCCAGCACTCCGCCTCCCCTTTCGATTTTTTCCATGGCCTGTGATTTCTCCCTTTGCTGCTTTCTGGCGAGTGTTTTGCCCCCTGTAGAAAAAATCCTGGCGATACCCATGTACACACTCCAGACTATTCTGTACCTAACACATCCCCGGCCCCACGGATATCTGGAAGAAATTCCTGAGATTCCGGGAACACAATGACCAACACAAAAAAGGGGATTTTCTCTGTCCGATAACTCGCTTCAAATGACCTATAATTCCTCAGCCCCTTAATTTGTCCCTTCCCATTTAACCTCCCCATTATCCCTCGTTTACGATCCTCCTTTCAACTGTACTACTATATCTCCAGACATCACTTTCTGTTTTGTGTGATTTAGAATCAGTTTCTATTTTGCGTCATTTATCGAAACGTCGGCTCCCACCAACATTAATCAATTAGGCCTATGTATGTGACCCTTCAGAGCGTAATGAGGAATGTTCTCCAAGACAAGTTTTCCTTTTTAGTAATCATCTTTTAAAGTCATGCATACGTAAAAGAAAATCATGGCGAAATCAATTTTTCTGGGACAGCTTTAGTACCATTAAATCTGAAGGTGCAATTTTCGTTTTGAAAAGAAGGACAGAAAATGTTGGGAGAAAAATTTACGTGTTTTGATGGTTAGACTGGCGGCGCCTGTAGCACGTGATTTTTTCCAAAGCTGGTTTTTGTTCTCTAAATGTGTTCTGCATTGCAGTACGGTGTCATTCATTGCAGGTCATTTTCGGATTATCATTTGGTATCATCGGAAAAGGCCATTACATCTGTATTCTGGGAAAGTCGAACTTGGGAGACATTCCTCAGTATGCCACAGAGGGTCACATTCAGGTCATTATAGTTAGCAAGTAGTATTCTATTATTCCATTTAAGCAAACACACAAATCCGATTTGGCCCTTCAAAGAGAAAAGTTCAAATCATTCTTTCTCAAACAGGTGTTTTGGGATTGCCTTAAAATGTCCACACCATTTCGAGAAAAAAAAATGGTTTTCAAAACTCAAAATACTGGGAAGAAAATCCCTTTCTGCCTTGCCAGCACGTTTCTTTCCCCGCCTGGTTTACCTGAGGACAATACGACAACAGCCCGGGAGTAAAGCACATCAAAACCAAATCAAAACTTAACAGGTGTTGTTTTCAAAAGTTATTTGTCGTCTCAATAACGATGCAATAATCTTATTAATTCATGCGTAGCATAATTGATGTAACATGGTTTCTCATATCCTTACAGACGCCGCGGCGCGCGGTGCAGACGCGCGGTGCCATAGGCGGTGCTATACGAATATCAGACTCCCATAAAAATCGGACTCCTTTTCCCTATTTGTTAAACCCTCTCACGTGACTGGCCACTCTCATAATTATCTTCACTCAGGCATGCGCAACTGCAGCTGAGAATGCAGCGGGTAATGGGAGAATGAAAGAATTGTACCAGATTACAAAGACACTCAGCAATGACAAAAGCAAAACAATTCATGCAGTGAAAGACAAAGCTGGAAATCTACTAACAGAGGAGTCAGCTAGGAAAGAAAGATGGCGTGAACATTTTGAAGAAATTTTTAACCGACCCACGCCTGAAAATCCAGTAACAGAAGAGGATAATGATCCTGTCATAGAGGACATCAGCACCGACCATATTTCAAAAGCGGAAATAAGTGCAGCAATAAAATGGATGCAAAATGGGAAGTCTGGAGGAAAGGATGAAATCACAGCAGAATTATTAAAAGCGGACATAAATACAACAGTGGAATGGTTAGAAAACCTATTTAAAACTATATGGGATCAGGAGGAAGTACCAAAGACATGGAAGCAGGGGCTCATTGTCAAAATACCAAAGAAAGGTGACTTTATAACTGAATGTGGAAATTGGAGGGGAATCACGTTGACATCTGTTCCCAGTAAAGTATTTGGAAGAGTGCTTATCGACAGAATTAGAGATGGAGTGAACAGCAAGTTGAGAGATGAGCAAGCGGGTTTTAGAAGAGGCAGAAGCACTGTGGAGCAAATATTTGTGTTACGCAACATAATAGAGCAAGCTGTGGAATGGCAGTCAACCTTATATATTACATTTGTGGACTTTGAAAAAGCGTTCGACTCTGTACATAGAGAGAGCCTTTGGGCAATCATGGCCAGTTATGGAATCCCGCACAAAATAATGAAAATGGTTCAGATCTTGTACGAGGACAGCGAATGTGCAGTGCTGGATGGAGGGGAAGAGTCAGAATGGTTTAAGGTAAAGACTGGAGTGAAGCAAAGCGATGTCATGTCTGGGTTCATCTTCTTGATTGTAGTGGATTGGGTAATGAAGAGAACAACAGAAGGAAACAACACAGGGATTAGGTGGAAATTCATGAGTAAATTGGAGGACCTGGACTTCGCTGATGACATTGCACTTTTGTCATCAAACTGTCAACATATGCAATCAAAGGTAACACAACTAAATCAATCTGCGGCAAAAGCTGGACTCAAAATTAACAAGAAGAAAACTGAAGTATTGAGAATAAACAGTAGCAACAACAGCAGAATAATAGTTGATGAACATCCGTTAAAAGACGTTGACAAATACACGTATTTAGGAGCCATTGTTAGCAAGCAAGGAGGAGGGGGTCAAGACATTACTAGCAGAATTTGTAAAGCAATGACAACATATATGAAACTGAAACAAGTTTGGAATTCAAATATGTATTCAGTGAAAACCAAAATTAGACTGTTCAACTCACTCATACGACCAGTGTTACTGTATGGTTGCGAAACGTGGAAGATCAATGAAAGTGACAATAAGAAGCTGGACACATTTCAATTCAAATGCCTCAGAAGAATCTTGAAAATAAAATGGCCTTATTTCGTGTCAAATGAAGAAATACTCAATAGAACCAAATTAAACAGAATCAGTGATGAAGTGAAGGCTATAGAAGATGGAAGTGGATTGGTCACGTTCTAAGAATGGAAGATAACAGCCACTGCAGGACAGCAATGACATGGGTTCCTGAGGGCAGGAGGAAAGTAGGACGCCCGCGAACAACGTGGAGGCGTACTGTAGAGAAGGAAAGGAAGCAGCTAGGATGGAAGTCTTGGAACGAAGCCAAACCTGTGGCCAAAATCAGAGCAAACTGTAGAGAGTGCACTGCAGCCTTATGGGCCACTCGGCCCGAAGAGGATAGGTGAGGTGAGGTGAGGCATGCGCAATACTACCAATGAGCCAGTATTTCATAGTGACTGAAATTCACGCTACAGCAGCCGTTTATCAAGATGTCATGATTTGTAGTTTTCCCTTTTCCTTCTATTTTTCCTTCTAATAACATCCAGCTTCTTCGAATTTCAGAGAAGAAAATAATGCCCCCAATCATGCGGTTACCATCTAATTGGTTATGAAAAAAACTGAAATAGAGGGGTACAGTGCCTTGGAGGCCTCCAGTTGGGCAACAAAAAGCGTTCGTCCTAAAATGACTAGGGTTGGAAAGATCATTCAGAAGTAGAATATAATAATGTACACGATCATCCCTTGAAAATGCACCGTTTGCCTGAAAATCATTGAGAAATAATTTCGGGGACGCAAGATTGTAAATTAGAACAGAGATGTTTTTCTCTTTTGCCCTGTCCCGACGTAATATATGAAGCACTGTATACTCAGTGCTTTCCGAGAGCCTGTGTGAAAACATTTACAGGCTTACCTGGGCGGGATTCGAACCCACGACTTTCTGCTTACTAGTGCAGACGTCTTAACCACTCGACCACCGAGCTTGCCGGGGTCGGCTGGCCGATTCGAATCCAATGCAGCAGCGGGTACCGCGTAATCAGTCAGAAGATGGAATGTTTGCGTCGGGGGATGATGTAAATTAGAACAGAGATGTTTTTCTCTTTTGCCCTGTCCCGACGTAATGAAGCACTGTATACTCAGTGCTTTCCGAGAGCCTGTGTGAAAACATTCACAGACTTACTCGGGCGGGATTCCGAGACAAGATCATCCATATCAGAATTATTGATATTTTGATTTTGCACCAGACTAGAATTGGACCTGGAAATGTATCGTTGGAAATAATGCTACCCTGCTCTATTCATGTTATAAAAATGCTATTGCATAGGGCCTACTCTCTGTAAAATGCAATCATTGCAGCCCCCTGCAAGATGAGTGGATCTGAATCTAAGAGAAGGAATTATAAGCGCAGAATGCCATGGCCCAGTGGTTTATGTGTTCGACTCATGTACGATGGTGCGTGGGTTCGATCCCTGCCAAGAACATGGTGTTTGTGCCCTTGGGAAAGACACTTAACTACTATTTCCTCTCTCCACCCAGGAGTATATGGGTACCTGAGAGGGTCGAGGTCAATTGATCACTGATATCGGTTGCCGCGCAGTGATGAACGGGGTAATAATTGTATTAAAGCGCTTTGAGATCGTTGATACGATGGAAAGCGCTATAACAACTATTATTATTATTATAGAAATATTTCAGTTGCCTTCCTTCATGCGGTACTAAGGACTGATTGAAACTGAAATTATGAATTATGAAACGTAATGACTTCGTTGCCTTTGTTTGTGTCTAGCATAAACTTAATAAAATGATGCCACATGAATATGACACAGCGTTGTCTTTTAATTAATTGTCAACGTGTTCATCCATATTACGTTTCCTGCCTGCTGATGGATAAAATAGTGATTGCAATGCTGCATTCCACGGAGTTGGCCAACAGTGTTGTGGAGTCCGTCCTATACGAGTCCAAGTCCTTGCTTGATGTCTGCATCCAAGTCCGAGTCCACTGTGTCTGCAGAATCCGAGTCCGAGTCCGCTGTATCTGAATCTGAGTCCGAGTCTGAGCTCTCGGTGTCTGGAGCTGAGTCCAAGTTCCAGTCATTGTGTCCGAGTCCGAGTCAAGTCCAAATCCTCGGCAGTCCGAGTCCGAGTCCCCATGTGAATCAGTGTACAGTGTTCTCGTCCAGTGGCTGATCCGGGTGGGGGACAACGGGGGCTACCAAGCCTATTTTTTAGTGAAATAATTGGGAAGCACGCGTTTTACATGTATAAGTACCTGAAATGCAGCCAATAATTGAATAACAGCACGTACTAAACGATTCCATGGAATTATTCAGAAATTATTTGTGGCTCTATGATACCTGAACTGTACAACTGAAGTAGGGCCTATACTAATTGAAATCCACACCCTAGACACTGTTATCGAAACCATCTCGTTGATCTAAGGGTATTTCTAAGGGTACTTAAGGATAGTATTAGTAGCATCGATAAGCGTTTGGAAGCGAGGTAAATTTAAGCTGTAGCAACTCGTCGAAAGCGTCAAACTAAACTTTTGCGCGTATCACACTACCAGGTTTGTTCACTTCGTGCAAAACTCCCGGTGGCGGACTGTGTTAACGAGTCGCCACTGAAATAAAAAAATGATATCACAAGAGGGCGGGCAATGTACAATTTCGGTGTACACCGCGCGCAAGAAGCACCACTGCAAACCATCCTAATGTATGAAGCTTCACAGAACCTTAGAGCAAAACATTAAAGTTACGCAAATCAAATTCGGGTCGTAAACTCAATATGATTAGATTACCTATTATTTTGTTTCCTCTCAGAATACTTTGAGTCAAATTGATCCAGCAGTTATAGCAGTATCTAAGAGATGGATAATTATAACGGATCTCGAGGGACGGTAACTTGCAATTATTTTGTGTGAAGATTTGCGACATCACAAACTATGTTGCAGTTCCTTCAGCCGTAACATTAAAATTCAATGTCTCGCAATTACAACTGCACACACATTCAGACATTCACTGGGCGTATTCGAACGTTGCCCCATTTAGTGAACCAGAAGAATGTAGTCGGGGTGCCGTTTTACGAACGCGGAAGTGCGCATGCCTAGAGTGCTGGTCGTCTAAGTGCCATTAGAAATACACCCTACAATCTATATACGTTTGTACTTGTGCCATTCTTACAAGGGACCAGTCGGAAGTCGCATTCCTCCGTTTTGAGCTACAGGCAAAAATCCATTGAGGGTCGAAATTTTAGATTTTCGTTTTATTGCTTAAAATGCTAGTTTATGTCAAATAAAATCATACTGTGTTTTCGTTTTATTATTTTAGTACAATAAAATGTTTTAAAAAGAGATTTTAGTAAGGAGTTTTTATTGAAATCGACTAATATAGGTTTTCCCGGACGATTTCGCAAAATGTGCATTTAAATTTGCAAAACTTGAATTCCATTTGGTGCTGATTTTGAGAACGACGTATATCCGGGTTTCATTTTCGCAAAAACTAGCATTCGATTTCATTTTGTATCATTCAAATTAATGAATGTGCATAACGTTTCATTTAAACGATTACAAATACGTGATTATAGGATTTCGGTTTCACCATTGCGTGGCCGATTATTAAGAATGAGCAATCTAATTCGCAGCAAATCGATTTGTCATTGTGACACGGCCTGAATTGAATATTCTTTTTCATTTGTAATAATTTTAATTCGCAAATTCTGCATCCAATTTAAATAAAGTATATAGGCCGTTATTCATTCATGATAACTCAATGTATTTTGGGCCTAATTGATATTAATGTGTTTGGTCTATTTTATTGTTGGTTCTTTGTCTTAAATTGTACTTTAATGTATTTCTGTATTTCTTAAAGTCCGCTCTCATTTTACCAGTTCGATTGTCTATCCGTCAATGACCTGTCTACCATGTACCAAGACATCGAGGTAGATATTTCTGAGAATTTCAATGCTTGACCAGGCATGCGGAAAACACGGCGCGGAAAATCGGCTGCACATTTAGCGAAATAGATTGATGATAAATTGAAAGGAAAACAGGATTGCAAATGTGCATTCGAATTCTCTCTAAAATGAATTACCAATATACTAAATGCAGTGCACATTCTGGAAATCGT
This sequence comes from Hippasteria phrygiana, assembly GCA_037893225.1. Classification (NCBI taxonomy): domain Eukaryota; kingdom Metazoa; phylum Echinodermata; class Asteroidea; order Valvatida; family Goniasteridae; genus Hippasteria; species Hippasteria phrygiana. The sequence continues at coordinate 174,468 of JAZGUH010000727.1, forward strand.
ACGCTGATTCTTTTTTGAACTGAATGCACCTTTATGGAAATAGAATTATCAATTGTTAAATAGAAAACGGGATTGTAAACGTTCATTCTATTTCGCAAGAAAACTTTTACAAATTAATGTGCACATTTTGCGAAATAGTCCGGGAAAACCTATAGTAATACAAGGCTATAAAGCCACTCTAGGGAACAGGTCTAAATAGAGGATAAATCTTCAACAGATTCCAGAGGTATTATCCCAATTTTCAGACCTGTAGACTTTAAGATTATAATGGTGATGGTGATGGTGATTTAGTATCATTCTTTTCACATTTTATTATTATTATTATTACTAATAATTTATTTGTTAATTTTTGTAATCATCACTACTCCTCCCGAATGAGTATTATCAGTTTCATGTACAGAAACATACACAAGTTGCGCCTTATTGGATATCTTTGCTCTTCTTGTTTGTCATCTGCTCCCACGGAAGTGGGAAATGCAAATCATGTTTCGCGAATAACTTTCGCGTGTTGGTTCTCGAAACGAAACTCCGTTCTCGCGTTCTGTGAACGCGAGAACAGAGTTTCCAATATTATGTCGCAATACATTTGCGATTTCCCCTAAGCGCCACCATCGACGGACACAATTATCGGTTCATATGGCAACAAGGTGCATACATTATTTTGCAAGACAACCTCGCGGATCTAGCGCAGTGTGAGTCCGGACGTACAGCCTTCACGGGAAGAGCGACGAGCAGAAACCGTCGCGGGCAAAAATGTGAACAGGGACGGCGCGCTGTCTGCTCAGTGCGTTGTCTATACGACATAATATTCTCAATATCGCAGGTACGTGAATTATGTATATTTATCGTTTCGGGCATGCACTGTCTGGCATGATGTCGTGTCGTTCATCACATGTGAGATTAAACCGCTGGGACGATGTCTTGTGTCTGCTAAGGGTCTTATCCATCATGCACTCGTGATTAATACTGTGTAGATGAGAAGTGAAGTAGGCCTGTTGGTGATCAAGTTTAAGAACTCAAAATACCCTTATCTTAATATTTAGCCCTACCCATTGACCCATAGAATGGCAGAATTTTCATTTTTTTTACAAAACGAAGCTTAAAGGGGCTGTGTCGTCACGATTATAGCAGGCTTGCGGCTAGTACACTGAATCCCGAACTGATGAACGCAGATGAACCCAGTAACTGCAAATAATACCCCACGACCGCGCGCTGACCTACAGGGCGCGCGCGCGCTGACCTACAGGGCTCGCGCGCGCTGACCCACAGGGCGCGCGCGCCAGATCAAATTGCAATTGCAATGACTGCTGCATGCATGATCCTGTAGTTATGATACATACTGCATGTACAAGTATTTTGTATGTGTTTGTGCCACCAAAAATATACGATAGGCCTACAGTCGAACATAGTCCGTTACACCCCACCCGCCAAACGCCAAAATGTACCATGACAGAACCAAACGAAAATAAGTAAATAAGTAAATCTGTATTTATAATTGTAAAATAAATAATACACCAGCCCCATACCTTTCTATACAAAAATTAAGTTGTAGGCCTATGTATCGAAATAAATTTCGACTAAAATCGGCTGTGCGTGCAATGATGAGCAAAACAAAATAAAACAGCTATACTGATGGCGATATTGAGTCCACGACCTTGTGTTACATTTGACGGCAGGACTTTATGGAAAGTTACATCATAAGAGTTATTTCAACACTATCAAATAATAAACACAATAATAACAGTTATTACCAATAAATAATATACGCCAATGAAATGAGATTTCACCAGTGGCGAGTAAATCCGTGTCGAAAAGTGGGGATGATTATTGAATTTGTCAACGAAGTACTGCATTTTGAACTTTTTCTCAACGGGGGATACCCCCGCCCCAAACACCGCTTGAAATTTGAAACATCACTTTGTGTACAATTTCCCCTTTTTAAATTTACGAAACAAAAAGAAATACAAATCGGCGGGCCCCTGAACTCCTTCCCCGTGTTTACGCCACTGGCGCACAGATCCCCACATCACTATGATAAAGATGACTACCGAAGAAACAAAGAAATAAACATCCCGACAAATATTCAAACAACCCTAATTTTCACCTGTTTTGCACGAATTATTCGCTTATTACTTTTTATGACATGAACAATTCACATACCGAGTACATGGATCGGATGTACTGTACATGTAATGTATGTACTGTACATGACTATACATTACATGTAGACTTGATGTGCGGAAATATTGTTTCACACAGCGAGTTGTTGACAAGTGCCATTGGAATAGCGACTAAGTGAAGTTGTTTCAGCTCCATCTATCAACTGTTTAAAAAAATAATGTACTTCTAAGTTCTAGATTGGTTATTTTTTCGCTGCTAAAGAACTGTCTGCAGCCACTACCACTCTTTTAGTAGCATGATAATTTTGTTATTGAAGTGACGGGTCAAAATAAGCCTGAAGCTTTTTATCGACCTAAGTTTACAAGCAAGATACGAACAAGATACATCCAAATAAATGTACAAATACATAGACCCTTTTACGGATACCCCGCCTGTGGGATTTTGTGTACAAAATTTAGCGCGAACTGTCCCACAGCGACAAGACACGTTGCAGTTTTGCTGTGTACATTTACATGGACAAGCACCCCGTGTGCCGAGTCGTCCTCTATGGCAAGAGTTTCGGCATGAACATGTCATAGGTTCTCCAGCGTAAGGTTCTACTTCTATATCGCCAACCTCCAATTCTATGCAACTTTCAGACAAATATTCCATGGCACTTGTGTACATGTGAATGAAATTTTATGAAATAAACAGATGAATTTTGAAGGTTTTTTTTCCTAATAATCATACTCTTAGATAACTGAGTGCCACGATGTGTGCTACTTGTTTATAAGTATGTGTGTACAAATATGTGTATTTCAGTACGCAGACGCTGGACATGCGTGCGTGTTCCAGGGGGTGTAGTTTCCAAAAGCCAATTCTCAAAACAGCCATAACAAACGGATGGAGGTTAAAAATAGCACATCACCGAAATGAAGCGCAAGGGGGCGCACTCCAATATTTGATTCGTTAACGCGAGATGGCGCGACGACACAGCCCCTTTAAGTCAGCGTTATTTAAGTTTACATACAGTAATAGCCCTTAGGTTAGGTTGGTAAGGGGCTGCACAGCCCTGGCATGGCAACAGATTTAACTCAAACATTTGACCTTTTAAACAAACATTTTCAATCGTTTGCTGTTTCGTTTACAAAAACAAATAAATATTATTTCCCACATATCTCCTTTTAATGGATCTGTGCAGTACTGAAACTGACCAGTCTTTCGTCCCTCCTCAAACAATCACAATTTCAAGATGCATTGTTTTGCCATACAATGGCAAAGCAAGGTTAGGGGACCACAGTCTTGCAAGTTGTAATTTAAAAAAAAAAATTGTTTAACGTAAATTATTTGACCAATGTCAACAGGGAAGAAACACAATCACTTCGTTAACGGCACACATTGCCCTGAAATCCTCAAAAATTCAATCTCTTTGGTTAGTTAACTTACCTATTTCCAATGTAAAAAATTCTACCATAATGTGTATTATTTAGTACAAAGAAATGTGGGGAAACCCGAAGCACGGACATCTGGACATTCAGACTGGCGCCGCACATAATGCAGCCTGTACCCGATAAAACACTACAGACAAAGGGTACCAGCCTGAATTCCAACGGTCCGACTTTTCCGAACCACACTGGCGTCCCCGGAATTATTTTCGTCTATGATTTTCAGATTGAATTAAACGGCGCATTTTTTTTTAAAGAGATGGTCGTGTACATTTATTATTATAATATACTTCTACCATAGCAATTCCAGGACGAATGCTTTCTGTAGCCGAATTGGGCTTCTCCAGGGCAATGTGTCCCTTTAAGATTGATGATCATGCAGTCGAAAACAATGCCTCTCTATTGTCTTTTGTGTCGTCCCTGAGAATTTTCAGCCACGCCCCCAGTTGAGACCCTTCCAAATTATTCACACCACCTATTTTTTTCCCTAGGTCATCTGACCAATAGAAGCTCCCTCAACAATTCTCAGTTTTCACCACGAAGAAGATGCCCAAATTATATTTAATTTGCTAATTGTCGCCAGGGTTTAGGCCTACTGTAAACTGAAGTTAACCCGCTCTTATTAATACGGTTGCAGGTTTGCAAAACGTATGCGTAATTCTTCATAATAGGGAAATGTGAGGCTGGCATTTCACAAGGGATCCCACATGAGTCAATTGTCTCTTTAAATTTTACACTGTAAAAACTGTAGTGTTCAATTTACACCACGTGGTATCTATATTGGACGAATGGTTCAATATACCACCAAGTGTTTAACACGACAGTTTTTGCAGGGCACAGAGCTGTGAGCGATCCCAATCATCACCAAGCCTAACCTTGACAATGTCATTCAGTGCGGCAGACCAATGGCCAACGCATACAACCTCTCGTTGTCTAATTACCAACATAATTTGTGGCGTGTGAGGCAATTTTTAGCTTAATTGAGGAACTGGCAATTATGAAGCAACGGGGGTCACTTTATTTTAACGCCGAGGCCGGGCCGAACGCGACGCGCGGACCGCGTGTCATTGATCATCACCTCTCATTCAGCGCAATTACAATGGAGTCAAGAAGGCACCTGCACTATAGTAATGCTGCTTAGCTTCGGTTCAGCCATGGAGGAAGTTCTTCCTCCATGGTTCAGCTGAGACGGAGCTACGTGCGTTGGTTACGCGAGGCGGTCACATAAATGATTGAGGCTGAACTCCAGTGCTTGATCATCATTGTTGACCAATAAAACAACAACTAACAACCGTAATATTAGTTTCCACAGTGTCTGACACTGGCTTCCAAGGGTGGGGCGTGGAAACACCCCCCCCTACCAAGTTTAGAGAGGGGAGGAGCAATCCTCCCCACGCTTCTTTCGCTGACTGCTACACAAAAAACACACGATATCGTTGATGGATAGTATGGAACGCCAAATGCACAATTTGTGATGCTATATACCGGTACTGATCGAGCCTTGTTTCGATGAAGCTGTCAACGCAATAATAAGTGATGTCAATCCGTGTTGACTACATCATATAATAGATTGACTACAACGCAAAATGAATTCATTGGTCTACGTCTGTTTTTCAGCTGCCCGGAGGTATATACATTGTACTTTCATTTAGAGACATGCACCCACGAGTGGGCACCATGGAATAAAATCAGCTTTACGTTACTGCTGCAATCTCAGGTTGAGAGGTGGCAAGGGGAGGCCTCGATTGGCGTGACGGGGGCGTGCCCCGTAACCCGTACGTGGTCAAACCACAGTCTAAGTGCAGTGCATTGGTCATGCAATTTGTAAAGTACAAACGGAACTATATGAGAAACAACCCTTCCGAAATGAATGTAGATTTCCACTTCTTCTGTATTTTTCTTTCCCTTTTGTGAGGAGGTAAAATCGTAGTCAAGCAAAATAAAGCCGAGACAACCCCGCGAGTAGATCATAAGCTACCCACGCACAGTGCAGTCTCACCATGGAGGAAGGAAACAGATGTCAGTCTATTCCCCAACCATGCCCCACAAACGGAGAAAACGTCTCTCTCGATAGCCACTGCAAGCAGTTAAAAGCACGCGCGCGATCGCATAAATGCATGTGCAGACAGGCTTCTTACGGAATGAAACGGAGCCCCTTAATGGAGACACATGGTCGCGTGCATTGTTTGTACACGTCCGCCACGTGGCTAGTCGGTCGCTGCGGGCAATGCTCATAATCATCATCAAAATAATGGCAGAAAAACAGGAGCACGAAAAGATCAAGTTGTTTTGCAAGCAGAAACTGTCAGACGATCAAATCTTTGGGGATATTTTTATTGACCGTATTCAAAGGGCATTTTCTTCTGATTGGCATTTTAGAATTACATCTGACCATGGAGGAAGGTTCTTCCTCCATGATCTGACAGAGGATCCAAATGTGTACAAACGTAAACATCGGTAATTTTGAAACCGATTTGTTTTCACATGAAATTAAACCTAGTTTCACATATCGAGGCATGGTCGTGCATCAGCTTTTTGGCTATATACTCCGTCCGTATTTGTCTCCCTCTAGTGGCGTAGCGATGGGCGTAGCGATGACCAAAAAGGGGAGGGAAAAGGGGAGTGCCTTCCATGGATTGTAGTAATTTCACCTAGTATCAGATGGTGTCACCCCTCCCCCTATAGTCAGCGATGTTATTGCTACCCTTCTGCGTGTCTCCCTTCCCTAAAACACCGCGGTGGCGTCACAGGGGGGGGTGGGGGTTGGAGCTTCCCCCAGCCAGTCGAGGCCTGCAGGGGCTACATATTCTTTTTTTTTAGTGGGGCAGGGGCATAGAAGGCAAATTGGGCGTGGCTATTTTTAAGGGTGGGGGCAAGTCAAATGCTTTGCCCAGATTTTCAGAACCAAAGAGTGGGGTGGGTGTAGGTTCCTGTTTTTAATGGGCAGCACTTTGAAAACACTCTACACATACATCCACTCAATCCTACAATGCAGAAAAACAAGAAATTAATGTAGATGTGCAAATAGGTTCTGGAAGAACAACATATCTCAACATTTACGATCCGATACAGACAGACCTGTAAAGTGAATTTATTAGCCATAAAATCCCACATGATCATTAGATCAACAACTTATCTGACAAAAGTAAGATTGGGTTGCACGTTTAAATCGATTATTTGTTTTCCCATGCCCTACAGATTTGACCATAATCACCATGACGGTCATCGGTGTTGCCTTAGTAATTTCCGGCCTTACGGCGGCCGGCGTTGGACTGGCGGCAGTCTGGGCCAAGTTCTGTGGACCGTGTGACATGCGGGGATTTATCGACTACATCTGCAGACGGAACGAGGAAAAAACCAGCCTGATTAAAACGGATTACGGAACAGCGTATCAGGTGGGCACTATGGACTCAATGTTGCACTTTAGAGCGACCCAAACGTAACAAACTTCCATGGACACTAATGATAAATAACCAGCATAAACGAAAATAAGATAGGCCTATACGAAAATACCCACAACTCTCGAAGATGACAAAACGGCACACCGCATGAAGCTTAATCGACTTGCCATCTTCAAGTTTACTGTTTAATCTCTTGGAGATTATTAATTTGATGTCTTTTTGGGTGACGTGAATGTAGACGCACCCTGAAACTAGTGCTACAACTCGATGTGGCAAGTGGCCATTTTGGAAATTGTTCCTCCTATCAGTATTTAATCGTGTGATCTAGCTGTAAGTCTGTTTCATCCCAACACTCCCAGTTGGACAACAGCATCCGATTTGGCTCTCTTTGCCCCAACTCCATGGCCTTCAAATTCTTTTTTCAATCTGTTGAAGGCGTACAAATTGGGACCAGTGGCCAAAATCATGGAGCTGCTGTAGGCACAAAAATGTGCTTAGCGTGAGAATTTTTCCTCGGCAAAAACAGGATTACCGACCAAATTTCCATGCGATATATATATTGCTTGTGACTGGTAATCAGCTAGTTTTTCCTAGCATTAGAATTACACAGAGTTTTGACTGGTAACCTTTTTTAATAAGCAAGACTTTTTGTGCTAAGCAAATTCTTGTGCTTAGCACCTCCTTGCAATTGGGCCCGGTTTGGCGCAGGTAATGGTGTGCAATTTTAGGCCGTGTCCGAAATGGGCGTCTAGAGCTACAGCTACGGCTACGTTACGCGTAGTTGCAATGGACGAACACCTAGACAATAGCCCTAGACAAGCGATTTGGACGTAGCCACTGATCTCTATGTAAACTGGATAGCGCATTGGCTGTTGGAGTTGAGGCCACCGTCCGCCATGTTATCACTCCCAATACAACAGGTTTTTCAACTTTGTCCCCAGGGTTTCCTTTCATCCTCGTTCTCCTTACATAACGAACAGTGCTAAATTGGGAGTGGTAATATGGCGGGTGCTGGCTTCAGTTGCTTGTACAGCGCGCAATGGCCAATGAGCTATCCAGTTTATATAGAGATCAGTGGACGCAGCCTTAGTTGTATTCATACTCCGCCATCTTTAAAGGGACACATTGCCTTCAAATGTCATGAAATTTTGCTGTTTAGAAATGTTCCTTACCTTTGATAAGAGTTGTTCATGCAAAAAAACACGTATAATGTGTTGTAATTAGTGAGTAGTGATTACAAAACAAAAATTGGCCGCTTATCCCTGACATCTGACCCGCGAAACATAGACTTATTTCCAGTACTAAATACCACCGTCTAAATAATGCGCAAAATACGCTGTGAGAGTCTTTAGGCTGGCGCCGCAGCCAGTGGCCTTGTGAACCTATCAGAATGATCGCCAGGTACAATTCTCTACCTCGCGACACATATCACCAGTGCTGCGCGCCGTGCCACAGTACATCAAAATGGATCAACAGAACGTACTTCAACCAGATGCGACTGGAAATACGACTGGTGAACACAGTCCGCCATTTTGTGGAGTCAAAAATTTGGTTCTACAAAATGGCGGACCGTTATTTGTCACGAAATTAAACAAAAACCACGCAATTTGAAGGGATAGTTATGTGAATCTTTATATTCTACTTTTAAAAAAGCTTCCCAACCATATCCATTTCAGTTTTATAGCCCAAATCGCAAAATCCAAAGCAATGTGTCCCTTTAATGCGCAGTTCCCAGAAGACAATAACAATGTCAAAGCTCGGAGTCCGGGATATGTAATCGTCACCAGTCTACATTCTTATGCAGCGAATTTGCCCCCGTTTAGCATGTGAACTGACTACCAGGACAGGAATCATAGCAAAATACTATAGTAGATAAAACTAGCTCCATTTTACAGAAAATTACATGGTTGTATAAAATAGTGCACACGATTGGTAATCCGCCCAATTTTTTTTACTGAATTATTACGAAATACCTTACTAGACTGTAAGTTATGATGGCACCTGGCGTGCTGTCGTTTTCAAGAAAAGTTGAAATTGATATCGTTTTCCAACGATTGTTCGGCCGCTATAACAAATCCAGTTAACTGCCGCCCGACGGCGGAAAACGAACGCCGTTTTTGTCTCGTTTTATTCGCCATCCAAGAAATCAGTGAAACGATATTTCCTATAAAATACTAAACCCCAAATCCGCCCATTTCTGAAAATTGCAACAATGACCAATCATACACTACATCTAATCTACGATAACTCCGATCATGCACTATAGTGTTAAAAGTCCTGACACATCTCCCTGCTAGCCATCATTTCAAATTGGAGTAGGCTCCCCCCCCCCCCCCCCCCCAACCAATATTAGCACCGGTAGCCATTTTTTTCGTAGACCAGAATTGCCATCATGCATATTCATGTTAAGTTAACATACATATAATAAGCATCGCACGAGGGCGCTAGATATATAAGTGACGTCTTCACACAACTGTATAAGGTTGCAGTAACCTAAACCGATTTGATCAACCTGCTGTTGTGGCTTTACTGGTAGATCGTAAAGTCTTTGGAGCACGAGTCCTGCGTTCGAATCATCTGTCCTGTTTATATTTCTTTTTCTTGTACTAATTGTGGTGTGGAGGATTTCATTTCAAGGGAAACAAGTCCGAGAACTTGTCTTGCAGCTTACATAGCCAAGTAGGCTCTACACACAAACACTCTGGCAATTCTGGACTACGCCACCCCCCCCCCCCCCCCCCTCCCCTCCAAAACAAATTTAAAAAATAAACAAATATTAGGACCGGCACCTAGTTCGGGTCTGGCGCTCTTGATTGACCCTCGTGTGTGCGAGCGCTGTAAGAAATCCTCATTTATATGAGTAGGATGCTGTTTGCATATTATCGTATTATAAGTTTCGATCAGAGACAAAATGTTCTTAAGTGTACACACGTATATTTTGTAAGTTTTTGCAGCAATTAAAACAGCACATCATCGCATTTCTAGTATATAAATATAAAAAGATAATTTGCATAAACATGTCAGAATTCTGGCAGATTTATGTTAATTAGCACTATACCGGCTATGCTGATCCCGATAATTGAAGTCAGAATGGAGGGACCGGAAACCAGTGAATAACTAGCTGTTTGGTTCGCGCGAAGCCGCGAAATTCCATCTCCACCGTTCCAGTTCTCGTCGGAAGTTTTAAGTGCACCGCCATCCAGTCAACTTGGCAAGCAACAATGGTAGATATACATTTACCGTTACAGGCTACTGGAAAGATTGTGTACTTATGAGCAGATCACATGCTTATTTGTTCTGGTACCTACCACGTCCGTTCCACGTGCCCAAATGAAAAACAAAAAGGTTGATGAGTATAACATATATCTGCTACAATTCATCACGCATTGTTTATAACAAGTTGGCATGAAGAAGATTAGTTCCAGAATTGCAAATGTGACCGGATTCTACAAAATGAGTCTTAAGGACATTTTTTGACTTGGTACCATGTTCACTTGAATTAGAAGGAGCATTGGCTCTTCGCTTTGATCACTCGGAGTTATATTCTGATATTCATGGACAATATGTGGGCGAATATCTTGACAGTTTCCATTCATTCCCACTGTTTAAGTCATGTAACTCAAAAGTAGCGACTTGGGACTCATTTTGTTGGGTTACAAATTCTGCATAATTACGTGACCCCTCCATAATGTGCCACCATGCACTTTGAAGGTGTATTTGGATGATTTGTGACGGGCCGTTTGGAACGCAATGTTGCGTGCTGACAAACATCTGGCGTATCCCCATAAAGGGAAAAAGATCGACATGAAGTAGGTGCGCCTACAATACGTGGTGCCCGGCGTGCAATCCCACCCAGTGACTGATGGAGTACGTAATGTATGCGACCGCACGACTGCACGCAATAGACTAAGACGTCAAATCCACTATCCATTTATCACCATTATTACGGACCTTTGAAGCACAAAAATCGTGTTGGACGCCGGCGCTTAAACTTGCATGTCGATTGTGTGGAATCGTTATGGAAATTAGAGTCCATGATTTGTTTTTCGGAACATCAGCAATATATTTTATTTTTTTATAATGAAAGAATACAATTTGAATCAATTCATTCTACATTGAAATGGGCCCTAAATTTTGAAATGTTGATTTTTTTTCCACGATATAAACTTGGGTTTCATCCAATCGCTTTTGAGTCGGTAAAAATATTTTCTAGAGACAACGGTACTGTTTTTTTCTCATCAATCATTGTCTATTAAAAAGTTACTCGTGGTTTTCCAGTTGTACGTAAGTTCGGTGCCAAGTTAGGAGCTACATTGAAGTTTATCTATTTTCAGCCGAGATTTTATATTATTTGTTATCTTTAAATTAATACTGAAAAATAATCGTGTTGTTTTATGAAGCCATGTTCTTAGGCCTATTTATGAAGAGTTTTCTGAGCGTAATCTTACTATCACCACAACAAAAAATGAACTGCAGATTAAACCGAGCCTTATTAAAAAAGCATCCTGCGATCCCCCGGATGTCGCGCTTGAACAGTTTCTCCAACACTCGCCTCTTGTCCGGTCAAGCCAAGTTCCAATGCAAAGCCAGTCCCTCCGATTGATGCGTACGCGATATGTAATCAAATGAGCAGGATGCAAAAGCGCACGACACAGCCCGGCTATTCCGTCTTTCGACTCGCTAATTTATGATTTTTCCCAACCCTGGCTATACACGCTGCATGGATGGACGTACGTGCTCGAGTCTCGTTGTTTTTCACCCACAACCGTAGTGAATCGAGCACGGAGTCGTTCATGTGTTTTCCAGCTTATGTGTACTGCATGCATGCTGCAAAACTTAGTTGTTGGACGAGCGTTCTGTGCAGGTCGCGGGGCAAGCCCTGGTTCGCGGATGACCATTTTTAGAGACTTGGCAACGACACCTGATGGCCCAGGTACGATAGATTACGTACGTAGTTGATACGTGGAGGATGGTATACGGTAACAGGGGATGTGTCATCTCGAGGTGTTGCTTGTATAAGATGCTTATAATAATGCACGTGTTGTTGGCAATATGGCTCGTGCGATATTTAATGGATTGGAGAGTAGGCCGACTCCATTGCAACCCGTTGTATCCGTGCATGATTCTCGGCATTCATCGTAAAGAGGTTGTTATTATTCGTATCAGTGCAATTTCCGACATGCTGTATGCATATGATGGCTACTTTGAGTTTCACCTGAACAGGTAACAACGCATTTGTTCTCTCAGATTGTTGACGGGTGTCTCTATAGGCCGATCTATATCCTTCCTCCATGATGCAATGCACGAAGCGCCATGCTGACGGGTGATGACAAATTGTAGGCAGGGATTTTAATTGAGTTATTTCAGACATCGATCAGTGCATTTGCATTGATAAAAAAACTTCAGATGGAATATTTCAAAAGCTGTTTGTATGGTTGAACAATGACTGCATGCCTTTGTGTCTCAACCGTGTAGAAAATAATCAAGGTTCCCAACTGTGCTGGGACGTTTCATTATCATGAATTATTGTTAGTGCAGTCATAGGCCATGCTATTTTCTGAGCGCCCTGTGTAATTAACAGACCACATACATGTACGTGGCGGTGTACGCATCACTTTTTGGCGTTATATATACTATAGCCTATAACCCTTTTTGGGCTGTTTTTTTCCCGCACTCTCATCTCTCAAAACAAAGTGTATCCTATATTAACCAAGACCCTCGTTTTCCTCTGAGCTTCTAAAAACGACCAAAGCGTAGATTCCTATATTGTTTAGGTGGTTTTGTTCCATTTAGCTTATCAAAACTTCATGTAGCTTGAGCCGCGGTGAGACGGTGACAACTTAAGGTACACATTTTGGCTTGCACGGGTTTGTGATTTCTACGATTTCAAACCCACCAACGGTAACGCTAAAATTCATACACATTGGTATGGCATATGGCATGCATGCTGATTTGGCAAAGCTGCCCTTTTACTTCGCTAATCTGGTGCACGCACTTACAAATGTCATACAAAAGTACGTTCAGTAAAGGACGATATGTATTTGAACTAGTTGCGTACATCAGTATGGAGCCGACGTGAGACCCTTTTTTTTCCAACAACGCCTGTGTAATTTACACTTCCCTACTTTCCACAGGTCGACCAATCTACCGATATACCTACACCAGATGATTCCGGAAGGTTTGTGGACTACGAAAACATCTTCGCCAAGGCAGAGCAGGCCATCTCGGCGGCTGCGCAGGAGTCCCACGCGCACGCCGTCAACCTGCAGTCTGCTGACGACGAGCCCCAAGATGGCGCCGAAGGGTCACGTGACGGGTCACGTGACGGTTCGCCCGACGAACTGCTCATGCGCAAGCTGGTCCGGTGCTACTCCAGCGAGTCCCTCAGCTCTGTGACGTCAGAGTCGTCGGTGCAGGACAATTTCATGAACGTGTAAATTGAAAAGTTTGTCATTTCTTTTTCATCTCTTGACGAATTATGCAAAGGCTATTAGAGGCTTGTTGCCCGGTTTTTGGGGGTCGCATTTGCCTTGATATTTACCATGTCGTCCACGTTTTAGTGGCTAGATTTTACATAAACACTTTGGAATAGGTACAGCAAGATAATCGTTTGTCAAGCTACATGTATCCCGCTGCATAATGTGGTTTATTTTCCCCTTTTGTTGAACTTCGCTCTTCACAGCCCCATATTCTATATGGGCCTTGTGCACCAAAGTAGGCTATGCATGACACGAAAAGAACAAAACTCATTTTTATTGAGCTGTGACAGACAGATAAGCCTATCAGCACGGGGTTTTTGGGCTCTCTCAGGACTGGGGGCGCTCATTGTGCCCCACCCCTTCCGTAATGTGTTGGTCGGTGTGATACACAACATGGCGTCATGTGATTGCACTGCAGTGGACACAAGATGGCGTCTTACCAATTTGGGCATACTTTTTGACCAAAACAGTATTTTTGGGACAGTGTTCATTTTAATGCCTTGAAATTTGGATAATGTGTTATTTGTATGATAAAGAAACCATTCTTGACACCCAAGACCACCTTTTGGGGCGCTATATCCTCTTTTAGAGTCGTGATTTTTGTTCGTGATGTTTTGATATTTTACCAAAAAGGACTTTCCCGCCGAAATATTGTAATGATGGCAATCGTTTAGCTAGCTTATAAGTTTTCAATCCAAAACTGCCTCAAAGGTTTTTAAAAGCATTAAAATGTGCCGAAAACCCCCCAAAATAGTAAACCTGCATAATTATATTTTTGTGTATTTCTGCAAACATAGCTGAAATTGACGGTTACCGTGATTTTTATCGGTTGCCATGGTAACCATGGAAATCTTAGAAATTTAGTTTTGATTCCAAACTGACCCCGATAAAAGTTATGAAAAGTCCCAATATTGTATGCCGATTAGCCCAAGCATTCTGTGGTTCTCTACAAAATTGGTAGGGGCACAAATTGTTCCCCCGGTCCTGATAGAGTAAATAAAGGGAAACTGGACTAAAGGCCGGTTCATACTTCACGCGAATGCGAATGCGATGAGAATTGACGTCATGAAACATTTGCGGCGAAGATTCGCACAAGTTGAAATGTGTTCAACTTTTGTGAATTCGCAGCGCGAAAACCTGCCCTGATGTCACAAATTCGCGTTCGCATTCGCATTCGCTTTCGCGCCGGGTGTGAACTAATTTTGGTTCAAGACGTTGTTACGTACGTATATACGCGATAACCGGCCGCCGCAAGAGGGCGTTATCACGACAAACTATTAATAGTTTGTCGTGATAACGCCCTCTCGCGGCGGCCGGTTATCGCGTATATACGTAACAACGTCTTGAACCAAGACTAGGTGTGAACCGGCATCACAAATTTGGAATATTATAATTAAAATAATGTCAACAGAATGCTGGCTTATAAACATCAGTGGCGTGAGTGAAGATACAGATGAATGGATACGGAATCTGTCGCAAAAAAGCCTTCAGGTTAAGTGGGTCCCCTGGACTAAAGGTTGGTTCATACATCACGTGAAAGCGAATGCTTTAATAAATGTGATGAATAATATAAAAACATCGTCACATTTTAGGGAAGACGGGGGAGGAACACCGTTCCGTGCATGAAAGAACTCGATTCCCAGTTGAGCTTGCAAGTCACGTTCACTGTGTATCACTTTTTTATGTACACGTCTTGGTACCATACACAGACTAGCAAAGCGACACTAGTAATCTTTATATTAAACTGATCTCTATATAAACTGGATAGCTCATTGACCGTTGCGCGCAGTACGGGCAACTGAAGCCAGTAGCTGTCATATTAACACTCCCATTTTACCACTGATCTCTAGGTAAGGAGAAGAGGGGTGAAGGTAGAACCTGCAGCCGATTTCACGAAACCTTGCGCAATTGCGCAACTCTCCTTACGCCACAATTTATTGCGTAAGTTGCGCAGCATCTGTGATATTTTTAAAATCGATTTCACGAAAGTTACGCAGTGCGTAAGTCGCTGACTTGCGCCACAAATTATGGCGTAACTTACGCACTCGTTTTAGGTGGCTTAAGTTTTCCGCACAAACAACGAAATGATGACTTAGCTAGCTGAGCGTGAGCACAGCAGAGCTGTTAGTTGTTCAAATCATTAATTAAATTCACTAGATTATTTCGGAGAGTAATGAAGTGATCATCCGCTGCAGGTTTACCTGTGAGATATTTTCGAAAGTTGCCATCAATTTTTTTCGGAGCGATGTTTCAAAAGTGAAAAGTTTCAAAATGGCGCCCCACAGTTCAATTTTACGACTGTTCCATGTATTTTTATTGTTGTACTAAAACAGTCGTCGTAAAAGCGGCATTCAGCCTCGTCCGCGATGTATAAAATAAATAAAACATTGCGCAGCTACGCACTGTTTCGTGAAATGGATCGCAAAGATGTAGCGCAGCTGCGCAACATTTTTATAGCGCAAGTCTTACGCAATGGCGTAAGTTGCGCACGGTTTCGTGAAATCGGCTGCAGGGGACAAGGTTGAAAAACCCATTGTATTAGGAGTGTTTTAACATGTCGGTCGGTGGCTTCAACTTGAACAGCCGATGCGCTATCCAGTTTACATATAAAGATCAGCCTCGAGCAACGTGAGAATAGAAATTTAAAGGTAGTATTGGCCTACACCATTTGCTTTTGCTGTAATTTTCATAATAGTATTTTATAGCGTGCTAGCAAATACTGTAACACTGACCTGTTTAAAGTTCTGTGTGCATATAGATGCTGGGAACACAGCCATATCTTATAGACGTCAGGGAATTATAAAGGTCGGGGAACTAGACTATTTCCAACGATTGTCGGCCCACTTTTCTTGAAAACGACAACACACCTGCAGCCGATTTCACGAAACCTTGCGCAATTGCGCAACTCTACTTACGCCACAATTTATTGCGTAAGTTGCGCAACATTTTAAAATCGATTTCACGAAAGTTACGCAGTGCGTAAGTCGCGGACTTGCGCCACAAATTATGGCGTAACTTACGCACTCGTTTTAGGTGGCTTAAGTTGTTGGCACAAAACACCAAAATGATGACTTAGCTAGCTGAGCGTGAGCACAGCAGAGCCGTTAGTTGTTTAAACCATTAATTAAATTCACTAGATTATTTCAGAGAGTAATCAAATGATCATCCGCTGCAGGTTTACCTGTAAGATATTTCCGAAAGTTGCCATCAATTTTTTTTTCGGAGCGATGTTTCAAAAGTGAAAAGTTTCAAAATGGCGCCCCACAGTTCAATTTTACGACTGTTCCATGTATTTTTATTGTTGTACTAAAACAGTCGTCGTAAAAGCGGCATTCAGCCTCGTCCGCGATGTATAAAAAAAATATAACATTGCGCAGCTACGCACTGTTTCGTGAAATGGATCGCAAGGATGTAGCGCAGCTGCGCAACATTTTTATAGCGCAAATCTTACGCAATGGCGTAAGTTGCGCACGGTTTCGTGAAATCGGCTGCAGGTTCCATGATTTCACAGGATACTTGAGACAGCTATTTACTTACAGTCTAGTAAAGTTTTTCGTAATAGTTCAGTATGTCTTTTTATGTTTGCAAATGTTGCATAGGCCTACTACCTTCCAGGTCAGATTTATATATTTTTCATTTGGCCATCAATTTGCAATATTATAAAATGTTGTAAATTGAAATGCCCTTTTTTCCTTCACACTATTGTAGTTGTCGAGCTCAGCTCGAGTCAGAAAATAGAAAATTTTCGTAGTAAGACACGTTGTAACCCCTATACGGTGTGCTCGGAAGTTTTTTAATGGAAGTCGCCCAATACAAGGCTAAAAGCCACTCTAGGTAAAAGGCTACAACAGAGCTGGTGGGGTTGGCTACATTTAAGGTTGCCAGCCCTACCACCATTACGGTTTTCCTGGTGCCAGATAGAGGATAAATCTTCAATAGATAATAAAACAAATTATTCCAATTATTTTCAGACCTATACACCCAGGCGGGGTAACTTCCACCGTTGGTGAGGCCAACTCACCTCCCAAGTACGCATTCTCACTAAATCTCCTTGCACTGTCAGGTCAAATTAAATGCCCTATACTGGCATAAACTACAATTATGAGACTCTAGATGATGCCTATTCTATGATTCGAATTACAGAGCTGGACAGATTGAGGTCGTCATGGAGTACTCGACAGAGCTCAACCGCTTCACGTTAACACTGGTTCAGGCTACAGACCTTAAAGCTTCATGGGACAACGCCTCGCCCTCAGATACCTATGTCAAAGTTCACTTGATGCCGGAACATGAGTTGAAAGGTCAGACAAAGGTTAGTCAAACTTACATTATTACTGTAATGAGATGAACAGAAGTCATTGCTCTGCCATAAAGAATGGCGCCAGTCAGTTTTTGATTTTTCATTGAATAAATAGAGGAAATATTTTGGACTTCAGATCAACATTTCTTGTTTCGATTTACTTGTGAGCGAATTTTGAATGTTGAATTTGTTTTCTTTTTCATCATCATTTGACATGTATTACTGCAGAACACGAAATTTGGAATCTTACGACGTCTCTGTAATATACATTTCCGAAAATTACTCAATTTCTACTGCAAACGGTCTGCTTCTCTAATAACAATTTCTAGTCCTTTTCTTTGGTTGATCTCATGCAACGATGTCACCCTGTCCATACTGTGCTGTATCTTCCACAATTCAAAACCTCAAATAATTATGAATCTAATACATAACCTCATAGCATCATACCATAAACCGGATAAATAACATCACTCTTGCGACTCATGCAGTAACCCACACGGCAATAATGCATGAGTTTTCAGGATATTTTCTTGTTCTGCCATGCCTAGGTGTATCGCAAGAGTCTAAATCCCGTGTACAACGAGCGCATCACCGTCAAGATGGCAAAGGGGGACTTGGCCGAACACTCGCTCAAGTTCACGGTGTTCTCGTATGACCGGCACGCACGGCACGAGGCGGTGGGAGAAACGTCGCTGAAACTCGGCGATGTGGACCTGCTGCCCGGACCCTTCAGCACTTGGCTCAATCTCAGCGACATCAATGAGGTAAAGTTAGAAATACAGGGCCTCAGAATACAGGTGGGAATGTCAGCTCACCTTGAATCCAGCTATCCACAAATTATAACACACATCCTCACATATGCACCCTTACGGGGTACCTCTATTGTCCCCTTTACTTTCATTCTATTATTCTCCTTTGTCCCTACTGAAATCTCAAACTCCATAGCGTTTTCCTTGTGGGGCACCTAAATTTCTAAAGACCTCCTCGTCGGGTACTATTGTCCCCATTGTTATCCATTGTGCGAGGTACCCCCTAAGGCAGTATATGTAGGAACACACCCATGTGTAAATGCCTTCAATGGTTGACCTTATACTGTTTGTTTTACTTAAACCTTTCGGAATAAAACTCTTGTTTTGTATACGGTTTCCAACCGAAGACCTTTACCCAACCCTATTGTCCTCTATTGTTAAAGGTCCACGGTTTGAATACGTATAGGCCTACATACAAAAAAACACAAACACACAAAAACACAACTATAGGTTTGTATATATATAAATATTGTGTACATCCTTCTTATGACTTCTCTTTTTTCACTGAACCGCTCTTGTTAGTTCTATGCCCTTTTTTAAACCGATGATAGGCTCCCACCGTTGTCGTCTTATGTAATTCGTTTGTTCCCAGTGTTCACACACAGGTTTGTATACCATGTACATGTATATCGAGAACTTCTTGTCTTTCCATTGGCTTCTTTGATTTGTTTCTTACTAACTTGTTTGCAATCCCTCTCATTGGTTTTGGACACGATTTCCGAATGAAGACAACTTGACAATCGATGACGTATAGTCCTCGAATGGCATTCCTTTGTTCTCTGTCCTCGATTTACACTACATAAATGATTCAACTGAGATGATTCAAACCCAGAACACTATTGTCCTCGTATGTAATTCTTCAATTCCCTGTCCACGATTTACACTTTTTGATTTACACTATACGGTGAGAAATTCCCATTTTCCTTTTGACGGCTGCCTGACTTTTGCTTAAAATCCCTTGCATTTCTTTTGTACATGATTTACAACTGAGGACGGTTTAATTGCCAATCGAAGACATTTTGTCCCCGCATTTGGCATTCTTTTGTTCTCTGTCCTCGGTTTAAACCATAAACACGCAAAACACGCACACCGACTTTTTTTTTATGTTAGGACCACGCACCTCTTCGTTACGCTTGGGTCCCCATTATGATCGTGTATATCCTCCACCTTGAGCCCCGTGGCGTATTGACAAATCACGCACAGCCGCGTGGTCCGACAAAACTCTTGACATTCGTGACGGTGTAGCGTGAATTTCGGTCACTGTGAAATACGGGCTCATTGGTGGTATTGCACATGCCTAAAGTGAAAATAATTAGAAGATTGGCCAGTCACGTGAAAGGGTTTAACCAATAATATGGAAAAGGAGTCCGATTTTCCTAGGAGTCTGATTTTCATATGACAACAGACGCGCCTCGTTGATTGGTCAATACGCCAAGGGGCTGAGCTTAATGAATCGATCTATTTATTCAAAGCTGATCGGGGTATTGAAATAGGAGGTTCGGCAGGGTAAGACGTGCTTTGCTTGCCAAGGAAATGAGTGCAGATGTGTGCGGAGTATCATTACGATACAGCGTGTTCCCAAGGAAATTGCGTGCAGTGTCCCCACATTGTTCCAGGGGCATTTTGTGCAGATTGTCCCTATTCCAATGCCATGAAAATTGTTTGCAGAATAACCATACATTCATTCTATTTCCAAGAAAATTCGTGCGCACAATTTTCCGGTAATAATTGCATCCCAGAGGAAATTGCGTTCAGAGTGTCTTTGTAATAATTCTATTCTCAAAAGAATTGTGTACAGACTGTCTGTCTAATAATAGTATTCCTAAGGAAATTACTTGTGTAACAATGTGTTCTATAGTAATTATGTTCCTCAATACCATGGGCGTCGCCAAGATTTTTTTTAAAGGGGGCCACATTCAAAAATCCTTGTACTTTCTCTGCAATTTTCTCAATTTATCATTTTTTGCACACCCCGGACGCCCATGTTGTTAAATGTGCATTAAATGAACAGTAATATGACACCTTGTCTTCTTTTTTATTAATTTTGTTTGGTTCTTTTTTTGTTCTCTCTTTTTTGGGGGGAATTTCCAGGAGGGCAAGGGCCACCCTTTCCCCCCTCGCGACGCCCATGCTCAAGACATTGTACGCAGATTGGTCCCATATTTTCGGTAAATAATTCCCATGTTTTGTTTGAACACAATATCAAAATTTATGTTTGCTGTTCCATGCTTTACTTGTTCACTTTTATACTTTCAAAACCATTTCACCAAATTTGTATTGGCAATCTGACAGAGGGTACCATATTTGTTAGGCTAAAAGCTATTTCAGTGAAATTTTCCTTTAGTTCTTTTTAACTGCAGAAAGCTTTAAAAAGACGAAGTTTTTCTGAACTGAATTCTTTTTCCACATTTTTAACTTTTCAAAAACTGAAAGAAAAAAAACGTTCACGAAAGATTTAATTACTTTTAAAGTTTGTTGGGTGGGAAACCTATTGGGGGAAAATCAAGGGTCCCCCCTACTTATCCCGTAGAATTTAAACGCGCCTGGCCTTAGTTGAGCCGTTTTCTTCTCACTTACACCCACCTGGTCTGCATAATTGACGAAGTTGAAATATTATCTTTGGCAGTTCGGTCTTCGATCCACCGCCGCGGCGTATTCGACCTCCTTCTCGAGTGTGACTAAATGTCCATCGGCTGTCCGCGAATAGTAACTCGACGCATGCCCGTCTGCCCACCTTCCTGTGGCATTCTCAAGTGACGTGTGAATGAAATCACACGGGAATTTATAAATAAAGTTGGCACTTAATTCCCACAAATAACCAGGGCCATTGCCGAGCTACAGCCGAGCGTAATAAGTGGCCAATGAGAAGGGGGTGACGCTTTTACGCTTAGAGTGTTTGAAGGAAAAACAGGTATCGGTCCTTTACTTGTTATTGCTATAGTTTTATGTTTTGTTTGCGTTTGTGTTGTTTGTTTGCTTGTTTGCTTTATTATGTATATTGTTGTCATTACTTAATTAAGCCAGTTCTGTATGTCAACTGCGCATGCGCACAATGACATTTTATCCCGAATGACCCGCGTGACCCAACGCGCGCGTGTGAACGCGCAAGGTTAAATTCAATCAGAATGGGCGTTCGCGTAGCATGGCGTAACATTACGTCAGCAATTTTATCCCGAATAACCTTTAACCTTTGAGATACCGAACTGGCTTTTTTCCCCATAAAAATAAAAGTAGGCCTAAAGATAACATTGAATATAGCGAGCAAGCCAACAAGAAACCAACACAAACAATAATAGCTGGCAATAACAAGTGCCTTGTCTTGTGTCTTGTCCTATGTCCTGTTTCGTGTCTTGTCTCGTGTCTCGTCTCCTCCTCTCCTCTCGTCAGATTGTAACATGAGTGATCTAACAAGCTGACGGCCCTGAGTTACTTTCGCTACACCCTCAAATTACAGCGGCAAGTCAATGCCACTATGTAAGCACACCAATCATAATAGTCAGGCCCGTAGACTAGAGGGGGAGGGGTTCGGTGCAACTCAGTAAGTGTACAGTATCAATATTTTTTGGGAAGGGGACGGCTAATATGACAGTGTCCCCCTGCCCATAATTCCCCCCTTGTCATATACATTTAATATGTGTCATTGGCTTTTACATGTACCAGAAATCCAGAATACACAAAGATCAGCACAAAATTTTCCCAGGACACGCAAGAGACACTGAATAGAAGTTTTCAGATAACATGTATATCTAATAGTTGAATTGATCGTGCATTCTTCCGAGGGAGCACATGGCAAGGGGTGGTTATGTAATCTCCAACATTCGTTGTTTGGTTTTCTTTATTGTTGAAATCACTGGCCTGGGAAGCGATTTTGGGAACAGGGGATTATGTTCCCAACCCATATAATTTTACTGGACAACGCTATTGGGCAGCCCCCCCCCCCCCCCCCACCTTAAAAAAGATTATCTCATTATTTCCTATGCTGCATCTATTGGTATGCAACAATTAATTAACAGTGTTGTAGTCGAGACCCCGAAGTCTGAGACCGAGACCAAGACCGAGACCTGATGGTCCGAGACCGAGACCGAGACCGAGACCGAGACCGAGACCGAGACCGAGACCTGGAAGACCGAGACCGAGACCGAGACCTAATGGCCCGAGACCGAGACCGAGACCTCGAGACCTTGTATGTCATTTACATAATAAAAGAATGCAAAAAGATCACAAATTTCCATATGCATTATGTGCAAAGGAGTATACATGTACATGTCGTTCCCAACTTCCCATACATGGGCACGCGTACACGGCAAAGAAACGAGGTTGTCACCATGTCATGTACTGCACGTTTATAAATCTTTAGTCGAGTAGAGCGTACTGTAATCGATTCTGTCAACAAGAAGTTGTCATATACTGCACAATTATACATCTCGAGTCGAGTCGAGCGTGCTGTAATCGATTCTGCACATGTGCTGTTTGTATAAAATATTGGTGGTCTCGATACCGAGACAAGCAAAATACCAAGACCACAGGGTACCGAGACCGAGACCGAGACCGACACCGAGACCGAGACCAGGAAAAACTGGTCTCGAGACCTACAACACTGTTAATTAAATGTTGACCTTTTTTCCAGAAACCAGCGGACTTGGGGGACATCTTGTTCTCTCTGAGTTACCTACCGACTGCTGAGCGGCTGACTGTCGTCATCGTGAAAGCTCGTGGTCTCAAGTGGACAGAGAAAAAAGTCACAGCAGGTAACATATATCTTGCCTGTCGGTCCAAATCATTCACTTTAATAAAGAAAACTGTTCAATTCCATGCGTAAGGGGTGCCTAAAGGCCTACTTGAGGCATTTGGTATGATTCGTACAAGCAAATTTTCTTGCTTGTATCGCACCTTGTATCGATTGATTCCCACCATCTGACCACCATATGAACATAATCTGACTACCACCTGACCAACATCTGACCAACATCTGACTACCATCTGACCGTCATCTGACCATCATCTGACCGTCATCTGACTGTCACCTGACCGTCACCTGACCATCACCTGACCGTCACCTGACCGTCACCTGACCATCACCTGACCAAAGTGCCTGAAGCGCTTCCATCATAGCACGGCCCATACACTAGCACGACGCGCGCTCACTTTTCACTGTACACTGTGTACACCTCATACAAAATGCAGGGTACTCCGTAATGTTTTCAAACTGTAGTGCGATAATGATTTTACCTTTGAGAACGATGGTTTATGACTCGGGGTAATTTGTTTTTGTAACCCGGTAGATCCATTTGTAAAGGTTTACCTGCTCCAAGGTGGCAAGAAGGTGAGCAAGAAGAAATCGTCCGTTAAGAGAGGTGACAACTGTCCCATCTACAACGAATCCATGATGTTTGCCCTACCCTCCAATATTCTGGACGTAAGTTGTCGTCACACTTGCTTGCTTGAACATCACCACAACTCATTTCGCCGCTTGATAATAATTAATACCGAGGATGGGTCATTTGGGAGACTTTGCCATAGGAGCGTGCAAATTTTTTTTTCAACTTTAAAGGAACCATGCTTCTCAAATTGACCGGATATCATTTTATTTCATAAATATATTCATTTATATGTATTAAATGTGAATTATAAGCCAAACTGGTTTAAGCGAAGTTTTAGTGTGATTATTTGCCGCTCAAAAATTAACCCCCCCCTTTTTGAAATTTGTTGAGACTCAAATTGAGGGCGCTGTTCGTGACGTAGACCGAGGCACCGAAATTCATGGATCGACACGATAGTCTGGACCCGGCCCGTATTACACACACTAGGTCTACACGTGCAATTTCGTAAGTTGCAACAACAACTAACATCGAACTTACCCTGATTATTTTCCCTTTTAGCGAAGGCTCCTCGGGGAATGGGCCGTTTAATTGCTTTCGCCTTTATTTTACTCACATCTGGGAACTTTTTTGTTGGGATGGCAGTGGACTTGACCATATTTTTAATGGTCATCCCAAAGGATTTGAAAATACCAGTATCGAAACACGACTGCTCAAAGTGGTCGCTACATAACGCTGAAAAGCTGCTGGGCCGGACCTCTTTGCTCTTGTCACCTTCACTTTCGCCGTCCGAATTCTCCGATATTTCGCTTCAGTTGGAAATATATGAAGGCTTACTCCACCCGTCGTTGTTTTGCTGCACCCAGCAGCCACCGTGACACCTTGTCGGCATGGCCGAAAAACCACTATATTTTGCTTAGATTTTGGACGAAGAATTTTCGCCGTACAATGTACACACAATGCATACCCGTGATGAATGGGTAATATGCCTCGATCTACGTCACACACTTATGTTAATGAGGGTCCCACTCAGGGGGCGGAGTAGCTTGGACAAACATTTTTTAAAAATTGTTTTCTCATATTTAATCTGGGAAATAATTGTCTCTGGACACAAAATATCATTGTCAAGATAATACTTTATTGTTTTAAGCAGGAATACTGCAATATAAATCCTATATCATGTTTCCTTTAATGTAACCTAACTCAAATATCCCCTGTCCTACCCCCACGAATTTTGGTATATTTTCGTTTTGGACCATCCTCTATCGATATAACTCACTTGCGACTGTAAAATTCTCACGCCTTAGAGGGGCTGGGTACTTAGGGAGACACTGAAATGTCTCCCCAATTCCACTTGTCTCCTCCTTAAGGGTACTTTTGTCATTATAATAATAATAATAATTAAATAATAATAATAATAAAGTATAATCGGCATTTAAGAACGCTCAAATAGTAAACTGTATCACAACAGTGCCTACAATATTATTATTACCAATGCTCACCAGGCCCATTAATCATTCCTGAAACCTTCTCAACTCCCTGGGGAGTAGACAGCCCCGGCTGCAAGTTAAGCGCACATGGGCTAATGCAACAAACCATCACTGCCCTCACCAACAAGGTACCAATTTACTCCGGTACTGGTGTACAACATCCAGCTGACCCAGTAGGTTTTAGCCACATAATGTAAACATGCTTTCCATATACACCTAACATTCATACATAGGCACCATTTGAGCCACTTGACAAGATTCAAATTGTTATCATCTCAGTTGCCTCAATTACTGCCTATGGAATGGGATAATTTTTGTTTTATATCGTGATCTCTTAGTTTATGAAATGTTTTAATGCTAGGCAGCCGTGTTAGTCAATAAAATAGATATAACCTGGGCAGGTGGTCGTGGCACTTTAACCCTTGTTCTAGTGTTGTTTATTGCAAGTCAGTGGTACATGCCAATGCACTCCAACTGCAGTGCATTAGAGGATTCTTTGCTTTACCAGACAATTTCAAAGCTCCAACTGGATGGAGTGCATTGGAGGGCACTTGGGGGGTTGCTGGTCATTGTTGTTGCTCATTTTACCAGCAAGTCTTGATGGAAATTGCCATTGTATTTATTATTAGTAACTTTTGATAATGTTAAATATCAATTTAAATTATTATAACATTATATAACATAACATAACATTACTTAACATTACATAACATCAACCTGGTGTTCCAAGAGTGTTTTACTTCATAGCCAATTAGACATACCCTCCATCTCACTCCAGAGGATTATGGCATGTGGCTTTGCTTATCAGTGTAATACACTGTTTACTCACTCACAGCATGACCAAGTTATCCTCCAGTTTCCTTGGGCATTCCTTGGATCGGAGTGTACAAGGACTCTTCATTGAAATAATGTGACAGTTATTGCAGGACCATGCAATAAACATAGGCATTTTTGGGGGCGAATATTGAAGTGCGTTGGAGTTTAAACAAGAGCAAGGGTTAATGACTATAAACTGAAAATAGAAAGCTGATGCAACATTTCGGTGACAATATCTGTTACAATTCAAGTGTTTCTTCTTGCACCAACAGAAAGTCACAGTTCGAATAACCGTGGCCGAGAACGCCCCTGGCGGCAAGACTCCGAGTATTGGTCACGTGTTAGTTGGCTCGAGCTGCAAGGGCGCCAATCTGACCCACTGGAACCAAATGTTGACCGTCCTGCGCCGTCCAATCGCCATGTGGCATCCACTGCGCAAATGAATATTCATAACTTAATATAATATATAATTTATTATTGTAATGACTTTGTACATACACAGCTTAATTGAAAGTTAAAAGCGAAGACTGTGATTTGCCGCGATTTGTTGTACCTTTGAAGGATTTATTGTGTTAATATAATTTTCCTTTCAGGGAATTCTCCTTTAAACTTTTCGCTTCATTGTGAATGTGCCTCATCTCTATAATTGTTAATTCTGATTTCTTTACTTAATCAATGATGGATCCAAATGTTACTGAATTAATATTAAAGGTCCAAATCACCTTGCTCAGGAAATTACCTAATTTCTTCTTGTTTCTTCCTGTTTATCAGTTATTTTGGAAATCAGCGTGCTGGATCGACTGGGATAAGGTGAGCCCAGGATTTTACTGCGTGTATCTTATTGGCTAATGAACAAAAACGTAATTATATATAGTAAATCTGCATGATTTGTAAAACATAAATGATGCAATTGTTGTCATGCTATAAAATTTTACATTCACAAATCAAACTGTCTAATTATCAACCTCTTATAGTATCAATAATAATGACACGGGCCTGCCACAAAAATAATGTCAAAGTGGTCAATGACGTGCGGGCTGCATTTAATACTATGAACTGACCTCTCCAGCTAGCTATATGGTATTTCCTGTTGTATGCATGCCATTACAATTAATGCTAAAAAGGAAGGAACACGTTCATATTTAACTGTTGATTTTCATGTTTGCCTTTTTAATATAATTATAAGATCAAAATGTAGCTACTTTTCCGTAAAAATGAAAAGTCTTGGCTAAAAATCGATATCAGGCAATGTAGCCTCAAATTTGGCCCCAAATAAGACATGCATGCAAAACCACGAGTAACCTAACAATAGAAAAGTATTTATGAAAAACGACAGTTAAATATTAACGTGTTAAGGGTAACTTATACAGGAACTATATTATGCACCTATCAATTGTTTCCCTTCACCTCCACCCCGGGCTGCCCCACAATAATGTGGGATTGTCATTTCGGAAGTGACTAAAACCCCACCCTGGGGCACATGTCCCATACAAAGAATGGGATCGATTTTTATTTACTCCAAGAAGAACCAAAGTACTCGCCCTTGGGTTCGAAAAAATACCAATCCTGCCGTCAGGGGTAGAGGGAAGACCAGGAAGAGGTGGGGAAATTACAATTGATATGTGCATTCTACCAATAATTTTTATACGGGAACAAATTGAAAAGGATGTATTTTCAATAAGACTATAAAAACAAAATTACTTTAAGCAGGGTGTTCATAAAAAAGATGTCCCAATCTCTTTTTTTTTTACAGTGCATGATTTTAACATTTATATAACAGTCTAGTTTCCCAGGTTAAACTTGCAGGTGTGATTCTAGACCTAAATGTTTGCGGTCCGAAAATTAAGAAGTAGCCTAACCAGTATTTCATACCTTCAAATTTCGGACATTCTAAGCAAATGTGATTAAATTGTTCACATATTGATTGATTGATTGACTGATTTGTTTGGGAGGTTAGGGTTACCCCCCACGCCAACCACCAAGCCCCACGCCTAGATACTGCTTTGCAATTTCCATGTCTTTTGTGACAATTCTATATATACTACATTTTTCATCAACTGCTTTTAAAACCAAAATATATTATTTAAGATTGAGGGTGTATGTCTTTGTGCCGAGGTTTGATAGTAGAATCTATAAGCTTTCCCTTGCAAAGATCTCCCGTGGGATTCCCATGCATGGAATTCCCATGGGAATTCATTCATGGGAAATTCTAAGGATATCCAGACACACCATGGGAACACCACGGGGTGCCTCTGAATGTCATGGGGACCCATGGGACAATAAGGAAAACAGACATGGTCTTCAAGAACGCCATGGAACCCCATGGGAAATATTGTGATCACCATAGGAACACCATGTGCCTATGATTAACACCAAGTTAGTACCATGGGGTTGCATGGGGATGCCATGGGGTTTTAAAATGGGAAACCCTATTGGGTGGCATGGGGAATGCCATGGGAATATATAGGGGAACCCCGTGGGGTTGCATGGGAAAGTCAATGGGATATATGGGGGAAACCCCATTGGGTTACAGGGAATACAGGAAAACGCATAGGAAAAACCCCGTGGGAAATCTCTATGGTGCCTAATTCACCATGCAATTCCCATGAGGAAATTTCCCATGGGATTTCCCATGAGGTTTTGCATGGGAGATTTTCTAAGGGTTCTTCCGCTTTCATATCGTATTGTGTTCATTCACACACAGTGTTTTCTGTGTAAAGGGCCGATCACACTGGCCACGATAACGATAACGAAAACAAAAACCATGCGAATAAGCGCTCCCTATTGGTGAATGGAACGCGCGCGTATTACACGCGCGACAATTCCACCAATCAATGCCGTTTATCCTCACCGTTTTCGTTATCGTCTTCGTTATCGTGGCCAGTGTGACCGGCCCTTTAAGTCTTTGCTTTTGTTGGGCTTTGGCAATGCCCGTCGTTTCCAACACAAGACCTCGCTCAGTGGGCAGCCACATGATTTCATTAATGTTTCGTTGTTCTTGTATCCTAGTGGTGATAAAGTACATGAACACTCAACACACATGTAACATGGATCACTTAATACGCCAACTTGGAATTTTTTACTGGTTTTGCGCAGATACCTCATGCCTAGTAAATCGTGACCTGATCTACGTGCATGAGTGACCCATCATTTTAAAGAGATCCTAGACTACACAATGATGATAATTTAGTTACTTCAGTTTGATTAATATGGCATACATTTGTGGTGTCATATGAATATCCGACTCCTCTCACATGATTGGCCACTCTCCCAATTATTGATATTATCGATCACTTTGCATGTGCAATACTATCGTATTTCATAGCGACAATATTTCACGCTACATCAGTATACTAATTGAAACACCCTATGAGTGTAGTTTTAAATTCACATGTTATTTAGGTCACCGAATCGTTATTTTTTTTTGCAATGCTGTAAAATGAGCATTTATCATATTCTGTCGCACATAAAGCAACACATTCCTTCACACAAAATAATGGATGACATTCGTTAATTGCCTGTGACCGTTTTTACCCATGGACCATAATACTGAAATCCATGTTTGGACAACATGAAATACACATATTACTTACCTTTACGAAAATCTCCCATGTTATTCCCATGGGAAATTTTCCCATGAGAATTGCATGGTGAATTGGCCACAATGTAGCATGGGATTTTTCCCATGAATGATTTCAGAATCCCATGTCATTTCGTAAAGGATTCCAAATTTGCCCATGGAACTTTCCCAAGGGGATTGCCCCATGCATCCCATGGGGATTTCCCCATGCACCCCATGGTTATTGTCCAATGCACTCCATGAGAATTGTCCCATGCAGACTTCTCAAAACACAATTTGTGTGGTTTCTTGTGCTTGTTCAACAGAAACCTTTTGGGAGGACGTTCAAATCACAAAATCCCCATGGTGTTCCCATGGTGTACATAAAATCACCATGGTGTTTCCATGGTGTACATAAAATCACCATGGTGTTTCCATGGTGTCCATAAAATCCCCATGGTGTTCCCATGATCACCATGGTTTTTCCATGGGTTTCCCATGATTAGCATAAAATCTCCCATGGGGATGACTTTATAAACTTACATAGTGTTATTGATAACCCCATGGGTGTCCCATGGGACCCCATGGGTGTCCCATGGGACCACATGGGAACCCATTTTTGTAAGGGTGGACTCCACAACGTTTTTGTTCATGGGGGAACGTAGATCATCCCGCGGGAGGCAAAACGTTGTGAAGGCGGAAAGCGAATTTAGACAACATACTACATGTATAATTAGGCATAGACTGCAAGCCGTAAACCTATAGCCCACCACAAAATTAGCACAAACTGCCCCACAATGAAACGCAGCATATAATCTTCATTGCAATTCTTCCGGGCTATCCGTAAAAGGGTCTGTCATCTTCCATTCCAGAAAATGAAAGTCTGTACAACTATACGCCGGCATTTTAAAACTGCTCTTGTGATTGGCTAGCGAGATTCTGTGTACTTTGCTATGGGAGCTGCACGACAGGTTCTCTGACGTTTTTGTTTCCCTTATAAAAAATCCGCCAGACCACGAGCAATCTTGTCAGTTTTTAACAGAAAATTTGTCCAAAAAAGAAAGAAAGAAGAACGAGAATCGAACTCGGTGCACATGATCCAAAATTAGACGCTTTGTCATAAAGCCACCGAAGTAGCTCGATCGAATTGCCTTATTTTGTTTTAATCAACGTTTACACTATTCACGAGGAATTATTAGCCAAATGAATCACTAATTATGGCAACAAGGCTACGACTATTGGGCAGTATTTTAACCCTATTTTTGTTTTATTTACGTCACGTAAAACTTCCGGCTACTTTGCATGTAATTAAAACAAATAGCTAAAAGTCATTCATCCATTTAGCCTTCCGATTCCGAATGCATGCCAAATCATAATTATCTAAACAGCAAGCAAGTGGACACAAGCCATTTTTAAAAATTGTTTTTCAACGTCGCTTTCTTATTGGACAGTTACTTCTAATTTTTCATGCATGTCTCATTGGAGCAAAAATGCCGGACATAATCATTTTCAGCCAAGGTTAAAAAAAAAGCCATAATAAGCATTGTCATGCCAACAATAAATCTGTCACTTTGATTCCCACAGTGATTTCATACTATGATAAAATTTATGAAAGCCGACAAATTGAATGTGCATCGTGGTAGTACTTGATATCAAAGCTGAACCAATGACCAAGATTGGTCGATTTAAGGACATGGCGGATAGGATTATTCTGCGTTTTAACAATAGAACCCGGGAACGAAAATACAGGACTTACCAAATTGGACATTGTGGCTTGCCAACTTTGATATGCCCCCCCCCCCCCCCCCCATATATAAAAACACAAAAATCGTTGCGTACACCGCCATTAGTGCCTGTTAAGTACAGTTTAATTAAGGCGCTCGGAATGAGCATTAAAATCGCACCACCAACCCTTTTCCTTCCCCATCAAGTTATTCCCCCCCCCCCCCCGCCCCCAAAAAATGTTCTGGGTCTACCACTGAACTGTTAACGCCAATAAAAACAAAGAGAATGTCATGGTTTTGTAGTTTGATGAATGCCGTTCTCGCCTATTTACTTTCGTGCGCTGAAAACATCAGCTCCACATCTTTTTATCAATGAACATCACAAATTAAAATTCCAAAAAGAGGTATCTATGTTTATAAGTACATGTATCTATGTTTATAAATACCATGTAGGCCCTATCCATGTTTCTAAGTACAGGTATCTATGTTTCTAAGTACAGGTATCTATGTTAAGGCACATGGTATCAATGTTTCTAAGTACAGATATCCATGTTTTTAAGCATAGGTATCTATGTTTCTAAGTAGGTACAGGTATCTATGTTAAAGCACAGTTATCCATGTTTCTTAGTACAGGTATCCATGTTTCTAAGTACAGGCAACCATGTTTCTAAGTACAGGTATCTATGTTTCTATATAAGTACATGTATCTATGTTTCTAAGTACAGGTATCCATGTTTCTAAGTACAGGTATCCATGTTTCTAAGTACAGGTATCTATGTTTCCAAGATCTATGTTACTAAAGTAACTCACAACTTGTACATTTTTTTTATTACTGCTAGCCCTGTGAACATCAAAAATTAGAATTCCAAAAATAGGTACCTATATGTTTCTAAGTACAGGTATCTATGTTTCTAAGTAGAGGTATCTTTGTTTCTAAGTAGAGGTATCTTTCTTTCTATACTTACAGGTATTAATGTTTCTAAGTACAGGCATGATCCTAAAGAAACTCACAAATTATTCATTTTATTACTGCTAGCCCTTTGATCAGTATAATACAACTTCTCGCTAAACTAAAATCATATAGATTTGTAACATTAAAGTCGTGAGTCCATATAAATCTCCGCATTATACGTCAAGATCAAGGGGTGAGTCGTAGGCGGGGCGCAAATACAACTTTGAAAGGAAAAGGCGACAAAAAAGGGGGCTGAATACTGAATAGACAATTGAATTGAATTGAATTGAATTGAATTGAATAAATACCAAAACATTGTCAAACACGAAATCCATAAATCACAATAACAAATAGACCTATTTCCGAAATTGCTATATGATTATTGGTAATAACACTTGTGCAGATAGTTATTGTTTTACTTGTATCACAATAGGCATAGTGAGGAATGTACTATTACTGTTATGAGGAAATCTGTTACTGCGACTTAACCCAGATAATCGGCAGAAGTTGCCGATATCTGCGACAAATTGTATATGTTTTCACTGCGTCCTCAGACTTGTCTGTGACCTTCTCTGCGTTCGATGCGACTATTCAACTCTAAAGTGTAGTCGCATTAGTCGTCGATAATGAAAACACTGTTTTTATTCCACGGACTTCGACACGCATTTCCAGATCAAAACGCCATTGCCACAGAGGAATATTATGGCGCCGATAATGAAGAAGATGCGATCTAAGACGACTGCTACAAACTTCATGTCCTCTGTACCCTGTCAAATAAATGCGATATAGATAACAATTTATGTTGTGTGTCAGTGTCAAATACAGCGACAGATGGGCGAATATATAGCATGGTAAATGGTGCACGAATCGAGGGCAACAACACGATCATAGCCTACGGTGATGGATTAATTCTGTAAAGTTTTTCAATTGCGTGCGTGTAGTGCGCACGCTTAAAAAAGAGTGGTACTCCAGCACTACAAAAGTGCTATAAATATGTTATCCTCTTTGTATTAAGTGTGACGTCATTTGGGTCGGGAAGTGCAATGCAAACGAATGGAGTACGCGCGTTTGTTGCTTCACGCGCTTTCCATAGATTCCCACGTATTTAGGATCTGGAAGTTAACCCCTAAGGAAGAAGAGGATAATGCTGAATTAACCATACGGCAAGGTAAGGAAAAAGACATGTTTAGCGTCCCCGCCGGTTTCTTTTTTAGCGGCCTCATTGTTTCCCATGTTCTCCCCCAAATCCAATAAAATGTAAAAGGAAGAGCGGAAATGCCCCCGCCCCCTCATCGATTTATTGAGTCTTGTGAATACATTTGATAGACTCGATTGTGAGCGGAAGCAATCTTGGGAAATGAGGGGCCGCCATCTTGGAAAATACTGACTTGCAGGATCTAAACACAGAAGTAAAAGGGGGCCTCAATGACGCTATAAACCTGTATTTTTTTCCCAAAATAGAAGGCTTATAATTCCATAATTTCCAATGTGTTGTATTATACTTGCATTAGCTGTACCGACGGTCGTGGTGTCAGGGTCTACCTTGGTGTCCCCGTGTGATTCAGGTTTGTCAAACTTGACGAAGAAATTGCTGTCTTTGCTAGTCTCCGACATGTGAATTTCCTCCACAGATGAGCACACGGTCTTCATGCATTCTACAGGCGCCTGCCCCTGCTGCCCTCTCTCGCTCGATCTCCGCAAGCCGCCGGCCTCGCCGTTCCCACGAGTCCGCAAGCAGAAGACCATCGGCAGAACGTTGAGCATCAACTGCCGAAGGAAGCGGCCCTGCAGACGGCCCGGCCGGTGGTGCACGCTCACCGTGACCACACTGAGTAGGATCGCCAAACCACCCACCACGAAGTTACATTCAATGGATGTCAAGAGGAGGGGGATGCGTTGGTCCCCGCTGGACGGCAGGGAATCGGCCACAACAAGCCAGAAGACGGCCTGACCAAGCAGCAGGGACACGGCCATAGAAATCTGACAAAGAATCAGCCCATAACAGCCTCGTGAAATTTAACGTGGATTATTAGGACCCTGTGTCTTGAATTTAAACATCTTTCCCAAAAAAATTCTGGCTGAAAAGAATGTTAAAACGTTGAGTTTTAATGAAATACCGGTACATGAAAACTCTTTGAAAATGCGTTCTTTCTCACATTCTCAATAAAATGACGACCGAACGTCATTGTAACCCCTGAGAGTGAATTTTCCGGCATTTCATGGCGTATTGTCAAAGTTGTAAACTTGTTCAATGGCAACCTGTCGCCAAGGAGCAGGGGTCAAACTTACCCCTATAACTATATGGGCTCTCCGGTATAGGAGCCCCACTAGTTCTTGGGGTGGGGCCAAACTGGTGCCCCAACTTACCCTTTCTCCGCTCTCGGGTGATAGCCAAAACACCCCCAGTGAAATAGACGTCAGGATACCAGACGGCAAGGCAACGTTCAGCAGGTAATAGCTCGGCATCCTCTCCGCGGCGATATAGAAAGTTATCATCGGATAAGCCCTTGATTTATCTGCTCGGCCGGAATCAAACCTTTGTACAGTCCGATTACCTGCCATGCCGATGACCCGCCATTGCGTGAAGTTTTCCTTGATGTCGACTCGCGCAAAATCCAGGTTCAGATTGACTATGCAGGTCGGCATGTTCTGGGTCGAGAAAACCAGAGAGCAGTTTTGCCGATCGAATGGGAACTGGGAGAGTTCCATTGGGCAGGACGTCTTGTGTATGACAGGACCTGCGGTAGATGGAGAGGGGGACGGGGAAGAAAAAGTGGGGCGGTGGAGGCAAGGGAGAGAATATTTAAGGTATGGTGTAGCTTTGGTGATTTTAAAAATGATTAGTTTCAGTGGTTTTGTGTAGATTAAGGTATATTACAATTTATATAACACCCAAGTAGATCCTTGTAATTTGATTGGAGGATTGTAGGTCACGCGACATTCATTAATCAAACCATTGCCCGGCTACGTCATGATCGTGCATTTTTGGTTCCATTCACCGTGCATTTTCGTTCCATCCCTTTTGATCTATTGCACGCTCGGCCGGACATGTATGCATGCGTTAGTAGTACAAAACGCGCGCCTTCCTTTGACAAGGCACAACCATTCGAGCATAATGGCGGACGTTCCAAAAACATTGTGTTGCTTGACGACGACGATATTGCGGAATTAATTGATGCCTCTGATGCTACAAATACAAAGAAACAAATTAAATTCGCTGTACGCCGACTTATAGAATCGTATGCGAAGTGTGCTGGTTCTTCTTTGGAATTAGTAGAAGCTTTCGGCGATGCAGAACTTGACCAGTTTTTATCGCGATTTTATGGCGGTCTACGGAGAGACGACGGAGCATTGTATACAGCAATCCGTTATGGGCTTCATCGCCACGTTTTCTCGACAAAGGATTTGGACATAACCAAAACTGATACTTTTAAAGAGAGCAACCGGGTCTAAAGGCCATGATGGTTAAGCTGAAGCAAGAGGGAAAAGGCTTTGTTCGGAACAAGGAAGCTGTAAGTGGAGAAGATATGGCAAAGATCTTAGAATAGTGGATGACACAATTCATTTTTGGTAAATTTTGTTTATTCTGATAGTTTTATCCTCCAATCAAATGACAAAGATCTACTTGGATGTTAGATAAAACAAATAATGAATGTTTTGCATTCGTGCAATGGTAAGAATATTTTCATGAGTTGAAAGATGGAATGTTCCATTCAACGAGACATTCCATCTTTCAACTCATGAAAATATTCTTACCATTGCACGAATGCAAAACATTCATTATTTGTTTAATAGCAGACAATTATTTCTAGCATGGGATAATAAAGAAGATTACCTTTGAGAGCTGTTTTGATCAAGTTCTGTCTAGTCCGCTGTGTTGGCATCGACCCGCGTATAGGGGGAATTTTTATTTGTTAGGCATTTCTCTGTCCCCATAACGATTTTGGTCCCCCGACGTCTATCTCACGACCAGTGTATGTCCCCACAATTACGGTGCTAGACTACATGGTGCTATTTGTGTAAAAGTCGTCGCTTGGGGTAACAAACAAATCTGACATCTCTAGACGGAGTGCGCCCCTCATGTATCTAGGTCTAGCATAAACGTGTCAGAATTCGGCCAGGTTTATGTTAATATCATTACCCGCTAGCGGTCCCCATAACCGAAGTGAGAAAGGAGGAACCGGGAACTAATCTTCAGAACAGGCTCATTATAGAATAGTCACACTGTGATTTCAATGCAGATGAGCCATAATACAAGATGGAATAACAGAAGTATATTTTTGGAATATATTTTTGATAACATCAGGGGAAAATATCCATTATTTAACAAGAAGAAAAAATATGCGAAAACGTACCTTCCAGGATGACGGTTCCATCCCATGCCAACAAGGCCCTGAATACACCTTCCGGAATGGGATTTTCAATCTTCTCACTTGCACTGTTGCAATAGAAAATTCCAAATTAATTTTCGTTAGTTCGTTAGCTTCTTCGTAGTATTGTCTCTGAGTTTGAAGTTTCGGCATAATAAGCATTCTGTCTTCTGCAGGATGGGGCTAAGAGTGGACTAACGTAAAAGCCCCAGTCCCATACAGTACGGTTCATCACGGACCTACACGGTTCACCCCGGACCATGAACCGTGGTGAACCGGGACCTCTTGGTCAAATTTTGAAGAAAATCACGACCGACGACCGTCGTCCAGGTTGCACCACGTTTCTTACACGGATCACCATTGTCCACCCCCGGGCAGCACCCCGACAGCGCCCCGACAGCACTACGGACGAACAAGGTTTTAGTACGGTTTAGCTACGGTTCGCCCCGGACCACCACGATTCACCACGGTTCACCCCGGCATCGCTACGGTTCTCCCCGGCATCGCTACGGTTCGCCACGGTTTGTCCCGGCGCCACTACGGTGGCGAACCGTGTTGGGTCCTGGGTGATACGTAGTTGCACCGTGAAGATCCGTGGCGTTGATGGGGTTAAAAATAACTCCCGGTTCGGCACGGTTCTACCTGGACGACCCCGTTGCCACTACGATCCCACTATACTAAGGCCCACCCTGTTGCACCCCGGCACAGCGACGGTTCACTCCGGTTCGGGTGATCGTCCCGGTTCACCCCGGCAGTTTTTGACATGTCAAAAACTGCCGGGGCAGCTCACGGTTATTCACGGACCACCACGGACCATCCAGGCATTGCTACGGTTCGACACACGGTTCACCCAGGTTCACCACGGTTCATGAACCGGCATTAACCGGCATGAACCGGGGGCCCTGTGGGACTGGGGCTTAATGTTGTGGAGCGCCAACTATCGCCTGAAAATTGTGAAGTTTTAGGGACCATGAATTAATGTCAATTTGCGTGCGCACGCGTCCGCACGCAATTGCCCGCAAAAGCACGGGCCTCCTGTGTTCCATTGTGTGCCAGTGCGTGCCGATGAGTGCTGATGCGTGCCGATGCGTGCCGATGCGTTCCAATGCGTTCCGCTGTTTATCAATCTGGGATTCACGATAACAAAGGAACACAGGCCGGCCGGCCGGCCAAGACGGACGGATTACCAGACGGAGAGGGTGTCATAAAAGGACCAGGGTTTCAAAAAGGGCTAGTGTGTCACAATAGTGGACTGATGACTCATCTTTTGGTGGCTTTGGTCAGTTATAACTAAACTGGCGATTCAAAGGCTTTCCTAACGTAATGATGATTCTAGCGGGACTTAGATTTGTAAAGTATTGTAGTCTATGTGGATTTCTTATTTATTTCAAGTTTCCGTGATTTTCATTAAAACATTGGACATGACACTTATTCTACAAATGTGGAAATCTGGTGAAAGACGGCATCATTTATTTCCTCAAATTCGATCTTTTCTGAGAGAAAAATACGTTTTGAAGAAATTACGCGTAGATGTACACCATTATTCAAGTTTACCACGCATAAAAACAGCAGTGCTTCGTCATCACTGGATATAAATCTTTGGAAATTCAAAACACAGCCCATTAGGCTTATTGTACGAAAAATCGAACGAAAAACAGTTTCAGATTTTTCAAGGCGCAGCTATAGGAATACATTCAGAAGATTGTTTGCGTCGGGGGATAGGCCTACATGTTATCATTCATGTTATCATTCATTGGAATGTTTTCGCTGCGTGATTGATGTAAACGTCGCACCCGAACTATACTTTTTACGGGCAAGGCAATATAGGGCAGCAAATTTAAGAGTCTAGACTTGATTGGAAGTTAATGTTATTCTTTTCTGATAAATTTGCACATAACCCATCGTCCGCGATGTATACAACGCTTTTTCAGATAATATTTCTTTGAGGAATAAATAGCATCGACGTCAGTTCAAATTTGGCGATTACGTGACTTAGTCTTTTTCCAGGATTTCTTTATTGTGAGATCATTACAAATAAATCTAGCACGGCGCGCTCCCGAATTACGACATGAGAGCGAAATTCAAGATGGCGGCGCCCATTGATACAACTTTTACATGATAATGACATATGGACCTATAGAGTACCGAAGTGATGACGTCAATGCAATTTGTTGAACCAGAATACTTTTGTCATTTTGTGTCAATGTGCTTTTTCATGACTAGCTGTTAACAAAGGAAAAGTCCAAATCTCCATTTGTTTGGAGCCAGTTGTCGTGCCAACTAACGTCAGACTTCGGTACTCTATACACGTACATGTTGTAGGCCCTACATGTTCACCTTTTCATCCATTTTGCCGAGTGAAGATTTCAACCTTAAATTCTTTCTTGCATTATTTCTTAATTTCTTTGCTTTATTGAGAAAACCTATTTTTTTATTGCAAGTTCGTTAAAAATAAAGTTCCAACATGGCGCTTAGGAAATGCGAAATAGGGACGAAATTCAAGATAACGGCGCCAACTGAAACAACTTTTACATGATGAAGATATAAGGACTTACATGTACAAGTTCATGTTCACCTTTCCATTCATTGCGTTTGAAGAGTCAAGAATTGGGTTTGAAGAGTCAAGAATTTTCATAGAGGACCTTTTCAAATGCTCGTATCTTTTGTCTCAGATTTGTGGTTTGGAGTTTTTTTAGGGAAACAAGTCCGAGAAACTGTATCGCAAATTCTACAGAAAACCCTTAAATTTATAGTTATGAGAAATCGCTTAAGCCCCAACTTGCAGAAAGAAAGATTAATTCTACCAGTTGCACACTAATCCGGATTAGCAGATTATCTGGGACATAATAGGTGCCGCCAGAGACGATCTCTATGCATGGTACACTCAGGCTGGTTGCAAATGAGTCCGTTTGCATGCCACTGCATGCCACTGCATGCAAGTCCGTGCCGATGAGTGCCGATGCGATGCGTGCAAATGCGTGCAAATGCGTGCCAAAATCTCCCTCGTTTTACCTTGCACGAAAAGACACGCAAAGGCACGCAAAGGAACGCGTGCGCACGCGTGCGCACGCAAATTGGCATTAATCCATGGTGCCTTACGTCAATCCACGACCCCAACTTTGAACTGATTCTACGCTTAATGTTTGAGACAGGACGTATTACATTTCCCAACCCTCTCGCCTCATCTCCTGCCTGAACTTACTTCTTGAAAGATGTGAACTATTGGGCTGGAAACAAATACTTTGAAAATACTCTAGTAGACTCAACCTGGTATACCCCTGTACCATTTCTGTGGAGGTATAGGAACTTCGAAGTATTAAGGGCAAAAAAAGAGTCTCTCAACTAAATAAATGGGTCGTAAAAACTAGCATTTGCTTTTACTACCAATTTTTAAGCATTTACTAGCATCTGTATGAATAAAAATGAAGCAAATGCTTTTACTAGAAAGCATTTGCTAAAAACCAAAAGTATTTACTTTTTGCTTTTTAGAATTTGCTAGAATATTAGCATTTGCTTCATTTGGTATGAATAAAAAGGAGTTAATGTTTCAGATTTGGAGTATTTACTAGAAATTTGTCAAGGTTGGGTCGGGGCTGACTTGAAAAAGAGAAGCAAATACTAGTATGCATAATATATGCTTTTATAGATGTGGTTAGGCAGGAAAGGGTATTTGCATGGAAGAGGAAGCATCAAGGATCAAAATACAAGCAGGTGTATCAGGTTTGGGGAAAGAAATGAGACAGACGGCCGACCATTTCGGAGAACATTCTGGGGATGGAATGGGTCAGCACTGACTGCAAAGCATCAATTTGCATAGGCGTAGCAAGGTCATTTTTATTTGGGGGCGGGGGGGGGGGGGGGGGGGGTAGACGTGAAAAGGCACTTGATATATCGGGGGCACAGGGGGCACTAACATTTTTATGGCACAGGGGGCACTAACATTTTTCAGTGGGGGAACAGGGGGGGGGGGGCACTATAATTTCCAGTGAGGGAACACTATTTAGGGCCAGCAGCATGAAGGAAATTATTTTAATGTTGCGTCGATTGTGTACTTACGGGTCCCGTTCCTATAAGAGAACAAAACCCACTTAGAAGTTATTGGACTTACCAAACTAGCTTGCGACATTAAAAGACCAACAGGTATGTCGTAGATAGAGGGCAGACTTTATTGTAATGACCATTCGGCTGTGCAATCAAACGCAAGTATGAAGCATTTACTACCATTTCAGTTAGCAAATGCTGAACAGTAAAACTTATCTTTTATTCATACGAATTCAAGCATTTGCTTTTCCTTAAAGTTTTTACTCCAAATAAATGCTTTTCCCTTTTTCTTGTACTTCCTAGCATTTGCTAGTTTTTATCCTCCTACTGAAGACAGCTAAGGTACGTACAATGGCCTGTGCGGGACGACGCAAGTGCAGACAAATCCTATTGTGATAGGCTTATTGTTTGTCCACCCGGTCTGCACACTTTCCGCTAAGTTTCCACTTTCCGCTACATTCAGTACATAATATGGTCCTATATGAGATACACGAGTTCAAAAACATGGGGGACATTTAATATTGGGGGATGTGTCCCCCTGTCCCCCTCCCACCCAGGATTGACGCCCATAAAAGCACGTAGTCCAAAACTCATCGGTTAGAATCTATACTATCATTATAGTTACAGCCTAATTGCCCTCTAAGAAATCTATTCGATTGCGAGGAGTCGGCCTCCCTAGTATGTCCACTGAAACGTTGATCTTTGTGAATGGTATAGTCATAAGAGGGTTGACCTATTTTATTACTATTATTTATGGTACTGAAGCCAGAAATTACTTTTAAAAAAAGAAGAAGCATATTTCAATGTAGCTCGCAAGCTTGAAGAAACGTGAAGAAAAGACGAAGAAATGGGAGGTGGGAAAAAACACGGGATCAGGGAGGGAACGCCCAATCCTCACGTCGGCCCCGGGCGGGACTCTAACCCAGATATCAGTGGAAGATGCCACTAAGCACCCGACTCCCCCGTATACCTGTCTTTCAAAAAACCCTAAACACTGTCGTCGCTGCAGTGCAAAAATGGTGGTGTAACACCATGTATTATCTGTGTCAAATAATACTCGTGTAATGTTTTCAGTGTAAATAGTCAGTAGGTTGATCCATGCAATGCGACGTTCTGTTCTCTACCTACATGTTAGTAAGAAGAATCTTCGGAGTCCAGATTTCATCTATGCTAAGAGACAGGAAACGCAGGTTCCCGTAATCCTCAGGATCCCAGCGAATTCGATAGTCCTCCCATGTCTACAAACAGAAGAAGAAAAATAGGCCTACATATCATCCTTATTTTTAACCCTCGAAGATCCGGGTTGGAGTCCTCCCCCTGCATTTTTTTCGCGACACATATCGCCTTTTTAAAACTTTTGTGCGCATTTATCAGCCACCCTTTGACACAACTCAGTTTTCGAGTAGGGCCTAATCATTGTCTGAATTCATTTATGGTAAAAACAAAAAATATCATGGCGGAATTAATTTTGACATTGTTGTATTTTTGGGAAGCTTTACTATATAATTTTATTCTCCAGGCGCAATTTTGTTGGGAAAAAATACAAAGTTGAAAATACAGGGGTACATTTGGTAACATCCAAAAAGTGCGTTAAACCCTCTTTATCCCGGCAAAATAATCTCAAAAAGTCAAACTTGGTAGACATTCCTCAGTATGTTACAGAGGGTCCCAAATGCACGGGAAAAAACACACACACACCCCTACCAAAAATCACGGATACTCCCCTAGCCCTGCAAAAATCTGGTACAGGTACCTGAGGCACTTGGGCTGATTCATATAGATAAAAGGTGACTCTATATGGATCTTACCACAACGAGCCAAGACGCACCAGTCAGAGTCTGTTCTTTCTCCTCCTGTGTTGGGTCAGAAAATCAAACATAACACGTATACTTTTAACCAGTTTGCGTCGGAGGACGCGTTAACACGATCTGGCTGTTTTCAATACACGGGCTCGGCTTGCCTCGACTCACCTCCGGGTGACGTCTGAACACGCTAATCCCTCATTTGTTTTGTACACACACACAAAGTCCGAGAAGTCTGTGGAGGCGGACCGTGTGTTGCACGGCCTGTTGTTACGCTCCGGTGATGGGCGCATCCGGAGTATTGAAATATATGAGGTTTCGTCAAGAAATATTGTACAATACTGTTGAAACGACTCTTGCAAATCAGTATTTGTGGCGTTTGGCTGTATATCAGAAGTTGGCTGCTATATTTTAAGTTACGATGAGTTTAGTGAAATCCTTAGTTACAGGATGTACGCATGCTCAGGAGCCAAAATTCCCCTCTAACGCGTGAAATACGCTTGCCGTAACCACATAATTTTCTGCTACAGTAAGCGGGGATTTTTCGCTAACGGTAAGCAGAGCCATGAAATTGGGCCCAGTTTTCCAACGATTTCCAGCTGGAAATCGTTGGAAAACGATATAAATTTCCACTTTTCTTGACAACAACAGCACACCTGGTCCCATTATTTCACAGGATGATTGAAACTATTAACTTACTATTAACGTACTATTAACTTACAGTCTAGTAAGGTATTTCGTAATAATTCAGTAAACAAAAATATTGGAGGATTACCAAACGCTCATAACTTATCCAATTTAGCAATTCCATTTGTTTGTCAGGGTGATACACTTCCTTTTTACATAATTAATGATGATGTACAATAATGACTTTCTTTCAGTAAAAGAAAATTACAATCCTGACTGAAATCTATTATCTGCAATTCTGCTTTCAATTTGGGCGGAAAACCATGATTAACTTTTCAATATGGAAAGTCACCGATGGAAAGCGATCATTAAAGCTGCAATGTCCGTGCTCTGGCTGAAAATTTTGATTCAATGAAATTTCTCCTACAAATGAATAATGGAGGAAAACAGGGTTTTTGAATCCAAAAGACTCACCGCTTACTACACTTTGCCATGTATTTGCTAATAACTTAGGCTATATCTAATAGTAACAAATTAGCAATTCAATAAGCCAGTTCGGTATCTCAAAGGTCAAAGGTTATTCGGGATAAAATTGCTGACGTAATGTCACGCGAAGTTACGCGAATGCCCATTCTGATTGAGTTTAACACGTGCGCGTTGTGCGACCAACTTTTGCGTTCACACGCGTGCGTTAGTTCACGCGGGTCATTCGGGATAAAATGTCATTGTGCACATGCGCAGTTGAAATACCGAACTGGCATATCATCTTTAAAGAATGAACTGTTACATGTAGAAACGACACAAACCCGCGCTGTTGTACTGTGACAGTATTTTATCTGATTTTTTAAAAATTATTATTATTATTATTATTATTATTTTTATTTTTATTTTTTTAATTTTTTTTATAGGAAAACAGGAGCTATAGCATTTCACGTTGGTTTCACATACCAGTGATATGAAGGCGTACATGGCCAGCGATATATTGACTTGTACGGGCTGGCTGGAGACTTTCACGGGTCTTTCATTCACATTGTATGCACTGTGGCCCATGATCGCTTGACGGAGACGTCTCTCTGCCAGATGTGAACTCGAATCACTGGTGTTAGCTGCTTTCACACCTAGATAACAATGTTTACGTTCATGGTAAATCTGACTGAATTATGTTGGAGTGTTCACAACCACCACAAACAAAGCCGTATAAGCGACGCACTGATTCCGAGTAAATTTGACTTCATCAATGCGTAAAGTTGTAGGCCTAAACTTCGC
Source organism: Hippasteria phrygiana (assembly GCA_037893225.1). Classification (NCBI taxonomy): domain Eukaryota; kingdom Metazoa; phylum Echinodermata; class Asteroidea; order Valvatida; family Goniasteridae; genus Hippasteria; species Hippasteria phrygiana. Next base: position 218,967 of record JAZGUH010000727.1, read on the forward strand.
AGTTTATGTGGTCAAACATACTTGGAATGGACTCACGAAGAAATGCAGGGGCGTATCCAGAGGGGGTCGAATCCCCCCCCCCCCCCCCCCCTTGCCAATTTTTGTTTTGCTTGTAAGGGCCTACGCCTAAAGTACCGTAGCAAACCAGAAAAGAAAGCAAAACCTTGTAAAGGTCTTGCGTGTATACGGGTAAGAAGAAAAAAAGAGGTTAAATGGCGTCACCAACGTTGACAAAGTGTCCCCCCCCCCCCCCCCCCCCCCCCCGCTTGTAAAAATTTGTTCGCAGGCGAAACATTTTGGGAGTCAACTTTTTGGGCAAATGTAAGAAAAAAATCAACCCCCCCCGCAAACAATCCTGGATCCGCCCCTGAAATGACGCCATAAAGTATATTTACTGCGTTGCCAATTGGGCACATGCGGAAATATTACCACATCGTAGGGCCTACTATGCGGTTTCTCCGACAAAATGCACTTGGCACGTATATATGCTTATAGTGAGGATTATTTTTACTTCGTATTCGGGACGTAAAGGAAATTATGTTGTTTCCTTGTGAGTGTTAAAAACGTAGTCGCCAAAATTTGTTTTGACATGATCTCAACTTGTATGTACTAAATTGCAAGCTCAACCGTGATATCACAGCGCGTTGTTCTGTGTCCCTACCTGGCTGCACAAATTTAACCAGGTGAACACGGTGTAATGTCGTTACTTCGTATGTTTATTATGAGTCTGTTGCTGAATCACACGCTAACAGTTTTAGTATGCAGTAAATGAACAAAATAATTGACATCTGTTGAGTGGGCCACGTTCGACGATCGTCGAACATTTATGTGTCCAATTTCAGACACGACCACATTTGTGATATCCAGACTAAATTTCAAGAATTTCAAAAAACCTCAAATGATTTGTGAAGCAAACTTTAGTAGGCCTACCAATATTCAACTGAATCGGTTAAAGGTCAACAACAAAGAAGCTTGTCAAAACTATCTGACGAAAGTCGGGAAAGCGTCGAAGTGCGCCATGTTTATATAAATTGAATGGCATCTGGAAGAACTACACAATTCAAGATGACAAAATTGGACAAAAAAACATTATTTACCTGCACTGAACATGACGCAGAGAAGCAAATACCGCACAACCTGTTTGACCGCCATCGCTCTATATGACTGAAAATGTTGTGTGCTGCAATGGCTCGCACGTTATTAGCAAAACCTTTCAAACGCCTAATTGGAAAAATAATTTCCGCGTGGCAAACAATTAGTGAAGGGCGTTGTTCAGACACAGAGTCGGATTGGCACTTAAAGCAGGAGTTTCGTAGATAGAATTTACCGTTCTGAAAGCCTATGGCAAATTCAATGCCTTAAAAAAAAAAAAAACAACAACAACAACAACAACAACATTAAAACAATGGGGACGTGGTACATGTATTAATCTCTACTGATAAAATCGAAGGTGACCACACTGATAACTTGCACTGTAAAAAATCCCGTATTGCATTTGGGGTTAGTATTTTGTAGAAAATACTGTAATTCTGACGTAGTTTTGTGATGCTGGGAAAACAATGAGAAATTTGTTTCTTCTTGTAGTCTGCTTACCTGACCCTACTTCAGACAAAAGGAGCTATTTATGGACGTCAGTGATAATAATTATACTGAATGCTAAATAAAAGAAAAGAAAAAAAACATACGGGCGCAGACATGGGTGCATATTTAAAGAAGTCGAAGCTTGCATTAAAATGTCCTTAAACAATAATTATAGTAAAATCCATTTTAGGGTATTGCTCGCATCTTATGGAGAGGTTAAACATTATAAGTTAAAGATTTAGTAATATAAGGGGAAGTAATTTTAATCATTTTAACACTGATGCCATCCGGACCTGTTGCTTTCCCAACCGACATGGATGATATTTGCTTTTGAACGAACTCTTCTGTAATATTAGGTACAGTGCATTCTTCAAGAATGACTGGCCTGGGAAACTATCCTGCGAAAACAAGGTTTTCAAAGTGAACAAAGAAACTGGCAGGAGCGGGATTCGAACCTGCGATCTCCGGGTTACCGTACCAACGCTCTACCAACTGAGCTATCTTGCCCTATATGCTGGCGGTCTCCCAAATTGTCAGTATCTTTGTTCGGGTGGGCGACAATTTGGGAGACCGTCAACATAGCAAGATAGCTCAGTTGGTAGAGCGTTTGGTACGGTAAGCCGGAGATCGCAGGTTGGAATCCCGCTCCTGCCAGTTTCTTTGTTAACTCTGAAAATGTATCTAAATTTACCTATAGTCAGTTTTCCTTGTGGATTGTTCTGCGAACAAGGATTATGTTCCCACTCTTTATATATATTTTTGGTGGACAGCGCTAATGGGCAACCCCCCACCCCCCCTTAAAAAGGATTAATTAACCCTTTAGTCTTAGATTGGCTAAAACTTGCA